>JBBPDH010000124.1:24583036-24597262 GCA_037974565.1 Clupeocharax schoutedeni
TTGTTGTTCAATAATAAAATTATTCCTCAAAAATACAACTTGCCTAATAATTCTGCACTCCCTGTATAGTTTTTAAACTAGAGACTTAATATTTGGTAAGCACTCTTTAGTTAATAACACAAAATGCCTGGTAATTACTATAAATTATTCAGCATTTACTATGAACGATTCAATAATGATTAATTATGTAGTAACTGCCATGATTTATGTAACTCATACATTATTCAGTAACTACCATGAATTTGCCACTAACTACTATGAAGTAACCAGTAACTACTATGAACATTTTATATGATTTTTCCACCAGCTGCTATGAATTATTCTTTAAACACTATGGAACTACTGCATGTCTCTCACCCCATTGCATGTAAAGGGTTAAAATGAATGATAAAGAAAAGCTATGCTAGTAATAAAAAATAAATGGCTAGTACACTGTAGGATAGTTTCCAAATGTACATGACAGTTTTCAGTTCATTGACGGTTTCAGTCCATATTTGTTCTTTCCAGGCGCGTCAGAGAGAGAAAATGAATGAAGAACACAATAAGCGTCTGTCAGACACAGTGGACCGCCTGCTTACAGAGTCAAATGAGCGACTCCAGCTCCATCTGAAAGAGAGGATGGCAGCGCTCGAGGAGAAGGTGTGTTCCCACACTGAAAGTGTGATCACTGTTAAACAAGTTTTGGAAAACTATAATGCATAGTTGTGGAGTTTTCATTATTATGTTCCTCAGTCCTGTATTAGCAACAATTCTTTGAGCACCTGATGACTATCGTTGAACAGGTGCTCATTTAGTACACTAGGTGGTGCTGTGTGGTCTAACACACAGCATCACCTTGGTCTAACCGTTCGCTCACAACAGCAGGGCAGCAGAGTTAATAAAGTACAGTAGACTGTGCTTTTGAGTAACTCATCTAGACGTACGGGAAGACTGCGGCAGAAATGACAGTGCTTTCTCTAAAGTTTGAATGTCTTCATTAAGGTTTATAATACTATTCATACTTCTAATTGAACATTAATATAGTTATTAATGGTTCAAGCAAAAAATGCAAGAGACAACCAGAATACTTTACTTTTTATGAACTGAGTGTCCTCTGCATTACTTTCACCAAAGAAGGACATTTCTGGGAAATTCTCATTCTTACATCATGTAGCCTAATGTTAAAGCCTCTTTATCTATTATTAATGACTGTAATAATGACAACCTCACTGTTTTAATAATGCAGCACTAAAGGAAGCATTCCCTTTCTGAATTGTGCTACATATTGCTTTTGTAACACTTCAACCCTGTATTGTATTTTTAAGAATGTTTTAATACAAGACTCAGAGAGCTACAGGAAGCAGCTGGAAGACTCCATTCATGAAAAGGTACCCAAAATGTGGTTAAATCCAAAAATTTTCTGAACTAAACATGGAATATATGTTTGATAATGGAAAACATCTTAAACAATAACAGTAATAAACTTTTCAGTTAAATTCCAAATGTTAACGAAATCCTGGAAATGAATAACATGATGCTAATATACTAAAAGATGCTGAATGCTGGCAAAAGAGTTCCCATTCAGCCTATTGAGCAATCAGATTTTTATAAAATGCCAATTTAATAACAAATAATAAGGAAAAATCAATTGTAAGTTGTGATTTTTGCAAAGAGTAAAATTAGGGTCTTTTTGTAGCAACGGTTTCTGTGAAAAAGTATATTTGATGGCAGTAACAGATATTGAATGTGTTGATGTTTGACATCTGTAGAGTCATCTGGCAGAGGAGATTGACAAGCTAAGGGTGGAGCTTGATCAGTTCCGGCTCAGAGCGGGGTCACTGACAGATCCAACGCTGTCACGGTGAGAGAGAGTGTGAGAGAGTGAGAAAGAGATCAAGAAACACTGACTAAGACCTGAAAGAGACAAAAAAGAAAGAAGGTGTAATTTCTGTTAATGCTTGAATATGATTGTGTGTCCCAGGTCTCACTTGGATGCATCCACAGAGCTGCGTTACTCTCTGGGTTCTCTAGCTGAGACTCAGTCTGACCACTACCGCTCAGCCAAGGTCATCCGTCGACCACGGAGAGGTCGTGTGGGCCTTCACAGGGACGAGCAGAAGGTTATTATGCACTGAAGTACTGCAGTCTAGTAAAGAAAAACAATTAACTGTCGACAATGTCAAGAAGTCAAATGCTCTTTAATTCTCTATTATGAAAATGTGATGCACACCATTATTTTAAAGATTGTAATAAACTCTAGAAAGTGTAGGAGGTGATTTAGCTGCTTTGTTTAATTAAAAATTTAAATTAATTATAACTTTATTATAATGATCAAAAATGTTCATGAGCCAAACAATTATTCTGAGAGACTTTGACAGATGTGCTACTTCTCCCCCTTCAGGCAAAGTCTCTGGGTGAGCATGAGTGGAGGTCGCAGCAGCTTGGCGTTCTGGGCAGCCATACATTTGAGAGTGATACAGAAATGTCGGACATTGATGATGATGACCGGGAGACCCTGTTCAGCTCGATGGACCTCCTGTCCCCTGGTGGTCACTCTGATGCACAAACGCTTGCCATGATGCTGCAGGAACAGCTGGATGCCATAAACAAAGAAATACGGTCAGTGCTTATAGCTATTGTACACATATCACTTTAAAGCGTCATATGCCTTATTTTTTTATTTATCACACCTGTAATTGTGCTACAGCATAAGGGACATAAAGGAAAAAAACATGAATTAGTGATGCCAGCACTAGTCAGCACTTAAGGGTTTAGACAGATAAACCACCTTTGGACTGAGAATAGAAAACAGTCAAGTCACTTTTTAAACAAAATGTAAACAAAACATGCTTTTCTGTTCCGACTAGACATTTTGATCATGCTAAACTCAAAGCATTAACTCTTTAATGAAACTGTTTTATGCTAAATTGCCATTTCAAGGCTGGGTTTTTTTTGCTAAGAAAGAAAATTCAAGTTTCAAAGGAAGACCAGGTATGTGGTTGTTTACTGTTTAGTGTGAAATTGAGGGTCTTTTGCACTTCTTGGTAATCTTCACTGAATGCTATACTTTAAGATGCAACATCCAGAAAGTTCATATTTCTCGGAGAGCCTGAGGGTTCTTTGTGATTTAAAAAACAACTAAAAGCTCAGTGATCAAATCCACAAGCGCACTGAGGACGCTTCATTCATTTGGTTTTTAATACTAGTGATTTTTCATGTTATGCTTTTCATATTTCCATTTTCATATATTCTCTTTGTGGCTGTTTTTCCTCAGTGTTTTCAACTAGTTTCCTGTCTGTGTTCATGAAAATATCTTTGTTCACTTATTAATAAATATCAGAATGAAGATTTCTGTGGCATTGATTTGACTCACGTATGACAATGAAATGTAGTCAGAATAAACTCCTGCGCCGGGTACCTTCTTTCCATTCCTCTAATATAATTGCCATTTACAAAATATTATGAACATTACAGAAGTGTTTGTATGATTATTTTCATAAATAATCAAATAATTACAACATAAATTGCATTTAATGTGAGGTATTACATTCTTTGGAGGTAGGCTTGTTTTTGTGTTTCTGAAGTTACAATGGTAATGTTACCAACATCCAATAAATATCCTGGCTTGGGCTGGATGTTTTCTTCTATCTATGTAATCTATAAAATGGCCAAATGTACTTCACAAAGACTATTTATACCTATGTTTATAGATCATATTACTCACACAGTGTTGCAGTACAGTGTTAATTGGTGGGGTATAGCAATTTCATTACTTGTTAGCGACATTAGCCTAATATCCAGTGCTAAACAAAACGCAGACACCAAACATGTTTTGGTTTGTTTACTACATTTGGGATAAATGTTCTTCAGGAGGGACCTGAAACAAAATTCTTACTGAAATGTGTGTTTGTTGCTATGTTCATCTGAAGGCTGATTCAGGAGGAGAAGGAGTCGACTGAGCTGCGTGCAGAAGAGATAGAAAACCGCGTGGCAAGTGTGAGTTTGGAGGGATTAAATCTGGCTCGAGCTCATCACCCTGCAGCTTCCATCACCGCCTCAGCTACGGCTTCATCACTGGCCTCTTCATCACCACCGAGTGGCCATTCAACCCCCAAACTTACCCCTCGCAGCCCTGCACGCGACATGGAGCGCATGGGAGTCATGACACTGGTACACAGACACATATGTGTTCACATACACACACTCAAACATACAAAATATGTTCTAAAGGTCAAAAAAATGAAAACAAGCTTTGCTTGTTTTTTGAAGCATTGATTGGTGTTTGGGGGATTTTTTTTATTTTGGCAGCAACCAGCACAGCATCACAGTTGCCATTTATTTCATATTTATACAAGCTTGCTTTTTCTTTTCATTTCTTATTTCTCTAATGTTCATACATTTGTGTTAAGAAAAACACTGCTGTGGCACCTCATGTCATGCTAATTATTCTGGCCAAAATTGCTGGGGACGCCTTTCAATGCCACATTGAATCTGATGAAATCCCATCTATACTAATTTTATACCTTATACCTATTTTTTTGTGAATTTCAGTGTTTGAGAATCTTTTTTCAGTGCAGAGTAATTTCATAAACAGACAGGCTTCCATTGTGCGTTGACTTTATTTACGCAACACAAAAACCGAAACTGGCTCGTGGGCCAACATAAGGCTACACAAACACAAAAACCAATAGAAGTTTATAACCAGAGCTTGTCCACCTCAGGTCCACCTAAACTGAATCTAAAAACTTCCCCACAAACGTAGCCCCACGAATCATCAAACACATGTATTTATCCCTCAAGCTAAACACAGGTGTTCATGCTCAACCAATTCCCACACAAATAAACTGAGACCCAGGACGACCCCTACTGGCTGTACACTCACATATCCCCCCTGACCCTTACAAACCCTAACCTAACCTTTGTTAGTGCCACAAGTGGGAAATTTGTTGCGTCAGAAAGTGGACAGTACAAAGGTAAGAGCAGCAAAAACAATAGAATAAAGCTGTACACAGCAGTAAAGTGTAAAAAGCACTATATACAGTGCAGTATATATACAGAAATATACACTTAGCATTGCAGACAATTGTTAACAATGTGATTGGCTAGATATAACTTGATGCACAACTGGATTAGACCAATGATAATGAATAAGCAGATAAAGCCAGCGTATCTGACGCATGTTCTAAAAATGATCCTATGACTGAAGATGGGTTTTCTGACCAAGCGAGCTGTTGTAAGTTTTCTCCACCTCAAAGTCAAGTTTTGATTGCTTAATTTTGGAAAAGTGGGCACATTGACCAAAAATGATCTTTAACGTCCCTCTCTCACCACTCCCACCTATGATCAAGAAAAACCCTTTAGAGATCACAACTAATTAACTGGAGGACTACAGAACTACACTATACTACAGAAGGTTAACCAAAATACAGAAGGTTTGAGTGAGCACCCCTCTCACACAATGTGTACGTACATATTTACATTAAGATATGTTGCACTGCAATTAAATCACTGTCCCTTTTCTGTGTTCCAGCCCAGTGACCTGAGGAAACACAGGAGAAAGGTACAGCAGCTAAACACCATGACATTGATATTACAGTTCTGTAGAGATGACTGTATATGATTTTATGTGTGCATATGTGTGTGCTCACACACGTGTTTGTGTGTTTAGATTGCAGCAGTAGATGAGGATGGCCGAGAGGATAAAGCGACTATAAAGTGCGAAACCTCCCCCCCACCGACACCTCGCCAAGTCCGCATGACACATACACTTCCAGCATCCTCTCACAATGATGCACGGTAAGTGTGTTACACATATGCTCTTTTAAAATTATCCACATTTATCTCAACACCTCATCACCTCATCACCTGATAATTTGGTGAAAATCAAGTTTACATATTTCCCCCATTCGCTCAGTCTGTCAGAGAAGGCTACAGTTATACTTTACCACTAATTTGCATAATGAAACCAGACATTAGGTCCAAAAACATAGACAGCTTTTTTTTTATATATATCTGTGCACCCATGTTCATCACAGTTAAATCATGTCATTAGGTTCAGCATGTAGAATCAGATCTAATGTTATCACAGGGGGTTTTTTTTCATACCAATGTCTGGGTAATGTTAAACTGTAACGTGTGACCACTGCTGTACTGTAACAGTGGTGAATTTGCATAATCCAAAAGGTAGTTTATGAGATTACACTGCAAAAGAATATTTTATGCATTTGTTAGAGAACATTCGCTAAATAGAGAACTATCAGAAGAATAATTCAGAGAAATCACAGAGAAATCACTGTAGATGCAGATGAGGACAAACTAAAGAAGTAAACTTCAGAGATCTTGGCTGATTGACTTAATTTAGGGTAATGTCACATAAATCTGTTTTGTATTAACAGTGCAATCTAATCATGTTGTTTCTATGGTATTAGTTCTGTGAAACTGTGGGTTAGACACACTGTTCTCTCTTTTTAAAAAAAGCATTTTGCTATAAACAGCAGTAATAACAGCCCTGAATTCTGTCCTTACTTGTGTGTGTGGTGTGCAGTCTGGCAGCTACATTAGAGACTGAGGCCAGTGCGCTAAGCAGTGTTGCTAGCAGCCAGGACTCTCTCCACAAACAGCCGAAGAAAAAAGGAATAAAGTCGTCCATTGGCCGCCTTTTTGGGAAAAAAGAGAAAGCCAGATTTGGACAGCTGGGGAAAGAGCTAATGGGACCAGGACAAGGTAAAATATTATCTCTCTCTCTTTCTTTCTTTCTCTTTCTTTTTCTCTTTCTCTCTCTCTGTGTTTATATACTGACGAACCCTCTCATCTGCTAGGAAACATATCTGACCCTGAGTTGCTGGGTCAGGACCTAGCTGTGGGTAAACTGGGGACTCAGGCAGAGAAGGACCGCAGGCTGAAGAAGAAGTGAGTGTTACACACACAAACACTCAAAAATAAAAATAATGAACAGCTACTATTGTTCATGTATTGATGGCCTGGTGGTTATTTGTAGCTAGGAAAATAATAACAGTAGGCTAATAATAGTAGCATTAGCACTACCTAGTCTTTCAAATGAAAGTTCATTCATTAATTTGTGACATCAACATACCAGTCTAGTTTCCATTCTGGTTTCCACTTAGCCATAAGAGGGCTTGGTGATTATATCCTTACCAGGAAGAGAAAATAATTTAGTAAATCTAAAAGTAAGTCTTTGATGGTTTTTGAATAATGTTAGCTATAACTACAAATGTTAGCAAAGACAGACAAGACGACAGAAAACAGCTCAGGCTCAAATAAACAATAACTCAACTTTCAGAAATAACTGCATCATTTCTTAATGTAAATTGTTAACTATGTAATGTGATTCAACGGATGTGTTTTCTGCTTTCATTCATTATTTGTATATTAACAAACCTAACTGCTGGATTACTAAACCATGGAAATCCCTAAATTCTTCTGTAAGGTTTCTATAGTTACATTTTCACTTTCTTTTAAATCAAGGGTACTATGGTATCTTCAGGTCAGACAGAAGTAAAAATAAACTTTTGCAGCGCACATGCATGGAAATTTCACAAAAGTTGCATGTACAATGGCAGTAGTTGTCCTCTACTGTCTTTCACCATGAGCTCATGAGGTAATTGTTCTATTAAACCATCAACTGCGGTAACCATAAAACAACATTTAATAGAATTGTTGTATGCAACCTCTCAACCAGTGTGTATAAAGCATAAAGGTATAAGTGCTCAGGAGTAGCAGGTACATTTACTGTAGTTATGTGTACAAATATCTTTGTAGATTGCAGTGTTCCAGCTATAGATCTATTTTAACCACACAATCTAGTGCCTATGTCATTTTACATTATATCATACAAGTCAACATCAAATGTTTATCATAGCACATGATAGCATACAACATAGAATTATGCATTTGTGAATACGTGTGTTTGCGTTAATAACACTGGAGGTGTGTTGTTTTCCCCACAGCAGCTGGACTAAGTGCTTGTTTGGTCATGGGTTGCTGTGTTGATGCCTTCAGAGCATGTACCTGATGCTGCCTGATAAACAACACTCTGTTCACTGTGTTTGTGCCAAGGGCGAAATGACTTGCTATTTTTGTTTTTATTATGTTATATCGTATCATGACATATGCTGGTGTTTCCATTGTTCCATTGCACATTCATATTTTTTTTGCATGCTGTATGATCAGAACTTTACCATGTAGCTGAAGGTTTATGGAAACTAATCAAAGCTCAAAAAAGATACATTTGCACCCAAGTGCCTTTAGTAATGCAGGAGTTGAAATGCTAGTGCACGTTTAGTGTATTATAGTGGATTAGGATTCAAGAGACAAAATGTACTGTACATACAGTATGCTCAATAACAAACATTTAATTTTTGTCTCCCATTACTCTCTCTTTCTCTTTTTTTCTCTCTTACCCTCTTTCTCTCGCTCTCTTTCCCTCTCTCTCTCTCTTTCTTTTGATCTCACTTTTTTATCTTTCTCTCTTTATCTCTACTCTCCTCATCTGATTCTGTATCAGCGGGTAAGTTTGGTTTGTGTTGCTGAGATTTGCTGCATTTTTCCACATACTGACGCCGTGTTCAATGTGTATTTGTCTGTGTATGCTCTGTGGTTGTGTGTCTATTTTTAAAGGATTAGATGTGTTTTCTATCTCTCCATCGGCCGCCCACCCAAACCCAAACCCTTCCGCCTTCTCTTTCACTCGACTGCTCATGTGACTCTTCCTTTCTGCAGTTTTGTAGAGGATGCATCTCTGCCTGGAAAAGCGAAAGAGTTTTGTGTGTGCCTTCAAAAAAGGCTGTTCTTGATCTGTTATGTTGAGGCCTTTCTCCTGGTGTGTGTATGTGTGTATGCATGTTAGGGCTGCAACAATTAGTCATCAAAGTTCATAAATCACTGACAGCATACATTTTGGGAAAAAAAAGAGAAATTATAATGAAGCTCCATGAAGCTCAATAATGTTCATATAAGCTGCACAGTCATCCTGACAGATTAAAAGGAAGTGCAGGAAGTGTTAGGCGTGATATGGCTTCTATTGTTTGATTTGAAAAGTGCATTATAATGCTTTATAATATTCAAATGATCCAGACAGACATTCTGAAAGACTCTATAACCTCTATATTCTATTACACTATGATATGTGTGGGGACAATATCAGAGAATTTGATATTGAGAGGAGAGCTGCCTCTTAATAGTGACTTCTGGGTTAATCAGACATGAGAGATTGCGTCCAGGGGAACCCAAAAAGAATGTGTTCCTATGGTGCTTTTGTAAATGTTGTAAATGGTCAGTACTTTAAATCAATTTATATTGTGTCCCTAATAGCCATGTAGTTACACACTGCCGTGTAACTACTAGAGATATATTTTCTGTTACAGATGGATTACAGCAGAACAATGTATGCAATTACACATATATTAACTTCAGTTTTTACATATTCTAATGTAATTACATGAAATTTCATAAGCAGTAGCGGTGTAATCCACATGTAACAGTAAGTATATCACCAGTAGTTACCCAGATGCTGAATGCATCGTTAAAGCATGTTTATTAGGGACACATAATATAAAGTGGCACCATTAATCATTTTAATACAGACAAAATACATGTCTCAACACAGAACACCACACTACAGTTAATATTTAATTGCTCTTTCAACTCTAGTTTTAGGACCAGTTTTGTATAACGGGGAGATGTGGAAGTGGTCAGGCTTTTTTTGCATCATAACAGAAGAAATCGCTTTTTTTCTCCTAATTTCAAACCCTTGTCAAATATGCCCTTGTAAAGGTGAACTCACCATTTGCCCTTGTGGTATCCCTGTGGCATTAAGGACTTTATCACAAATTGCATTACCTCTTCAGCAGCAAAACCTGACCAAATCATTGCTTGTTTTTCAATTTTAAATAAACATGTTTATAAGCTAATGCAGAGAAATAGTAATTTGATAGCTATTACATTTAATATTCTACATTTAAACTTCTAAATAAAAAAATTATGCACAAAAATACTTCATTCATTATATCTGACTGCTCATATGACTTTGTTGCTTTACTCTGCTAGCTAGCCATGTAGCATGTTAAGGCCTTAACAGCAAAAGAAATCACCACATACTTATTTTTTGTGCACCACATACTTATTCTAAGCTTGAAACCTAAACTAGGCAAAGCTAGTTATATACATAATTTAGGCACATGCTAAATTAAACAAGATTGTCTAGCTCATTAGCCCATTAAAGCTAGTCTAGGCAAGAGCAAGTGCGTTCTCACAGAATATTGTGCTCCTCATTTTCTCCACTTCCTTATCTCGCAAGTGTCCACTAGTGCCATGTACCATGCCAGCATATTAAAAATAGAATTGAAATAAAGCGTTTGAGTGATAGGGCACTATAATATGTGCAAAACAAGAGAAATGGCACTGGTTTGAGGCAATGAATCAGATATAGAAATAATTAGCAGTTGCAGCCCATGTGTGTGCAGCCCCCTGGGTGTGTGTATGTTTGTATGTCAGTGCATCGTGCTTTGTATTGCAATAACCAGGTCTCATCTCTGGTTATGGATGGTCAACTCTTCAGATTTATTTTCTTCGTTTTTCTGTGTATGTTTTAATGGCCATAACTAGTTTTCTCCCTCCCCAGCGTCAGTATGTTCAGAGGATGTCAGTCATACATAAAACAGTCAACCTGAACATATCACATCAATGTAAAGATAAGGAGAAGGTGACAGCACCACTGCACTTGAATACACCTCAAGGGCTTAGTTCGTAAATCCTGGAGGGTCATGGCACTGCATTGTTCAGTACTTTTCTGAACATTAAGCTTTTAATAGCAAAATTTGATGACAGAAATGTTAACTATAACACAAACGCTTTACTGTGTTGACCACTGTAAGGTAATGGACTGAAAACACAGCAGTTTCTGGGCCATTGATTTAATATAATTCTTAAAAGATCATTTTAATAAAATTAATAAAAGAGACAACATAGGAGCAGAACTAACAGTACTCTTCTGTTTCCTCATTCTCACCCCAGTAACACTAGCTACAGATAAAATGTCGTTGCTAATTTATTAACTTTATATCTACTTTTTAGTCATGAGCAAATTTTTAGGGTTCCTAAGGTATTTGTGGCTTAACGCAACCTCTTTGGTGCATGAAGACTTTGGAATTTGCTGATCAGTTGAAAACATGGGGAAAACACTAAACTCTGCAGTGCTGTGAATATCATAGTCTATAGCAAAATAAACTTCACATAAAACGTATAGATTTCCAGTGTAAAGAACAATGGTTGTCCAAAAGTTTTGTCCACATTAACACAAACATATATTAAACGTCTGATGGCGAGTTCTGGCCCTGAAAAATTATTTCTCTCTTCTAGCTGTAACATCTGCTGAAAATTCCCAGTACCCACAGTGCTGTATTCAAGTGTCCTTACTTTGCACTGCAAATGTGTTCTTGCATTATTAATTCATTCTCTGAGGGAGGAACATCCAGCACACTTATCACTGTCCACTTAATGTTGCCTTACTGCATTTCTGCATTACATACTACTTAGAGGGCTACTCAGGTACAAATACTTATGTGGTTAACAATGTATAGAAGCTAGCTGGCCCACCTTATCTGACAAGACTGCCCAGAGGATTGTCATGATACCTGCCTTATTTCCTGCCTTTTTAGCTTCTATTTGTTGTTAGCCATGCTAGCATCTGTGCCATAAAATGCCTTTAAGTACAGTATTTTAATGTCTGTTGTTTGTTCATCAGCAAAGTGCCTACAGACAGCTCCACCAGTTTTCCATTTTCGGCATAATCAGATTTTAGGGGTGGCGTTTCCTCAGTTTCAGCAAGCACAGACTTTAAGAGGGCGATAATGGGAAATTAAGGTCCATTTTCAATAATTACTGGGTTTTTGCTGCAAAATTTCAGTCTTGCAGGCGCCTATGGGGGAGCATTTTGAAGCACTACAGATGCACCATCAGGAGTCGTATTTTTTCGTTGGGGTTTTTTTTTTCACTTTGATAAGAGTTTATCACAGTGGCCTTCCCTAATGGTGCTATAAACTGGAATGCAGGCACTAGGGGGTAAATAATGAGTGCTCGTTGAAAGTTATGGTGTTCCTTCTAAGTAAAGTAATGCTCCTGTGTTTTTCAATATAGTATCTATTTGCTGCACCTGCAGAATAATGTTAATTAACACAAGTTCCAGAGCTAAAGCTAAACTTGAAAGGCAGTGATCTTCTACTCTAAAGGCCCAGTGACACTAGCTTCTTGGCAGTGTGAGTGAATTATGTCACGATATTGGCAGATTATTCAAGCAAGAAATACACTTGGTAGTGTTGTCTCAAAACATTTAAAATTTAAATTGAGACTAGATTAAATTTATGAAGCTTAATTCATTTGCACAGGCATCACATGATACACAGACCAAGATCCATAGATGACAAGAATTATTTGTGAAGAATGAGACTTCGCTGTTTACTTACAGATAACCAGTCAGCCAACACATTAAAACCACTGACAGGAATAACATTAAAGAAATTCATTATCTCATTACCAAGGCTAGACCACTAGAAGAGCTACAGTAGTATAAAGTTCTAAAGAAATGAATGCTGATTGTGACAGAAGTGTGTAATAACAAACAAAGAATTGCAGTTTGCTTCATATGGAACTGGGTAGCAACAGACCATTCAGAGTGCCCATTCTGACCCCTATCCACTGCCAAAAGCACCTACAAAGGGCATAACTGGACAATGGAGCCTTAGTAGAAGGTGACCAGGTCTGATGTAGGTGCGCGGGTATGCATCACTTACCAGGGGGAAGAGATTTCACGCTAATGCACTATGGGGAGAAGGCAATCCGACCAAGGCAGTGTGATGGACTACCTACTGAAACATTGTTTAATACACCCCATCATGGCACTGAGCTGCTCTAATGGCAGTGGCCTTTTTCAGCATTTCAGCCTTGATGACACACAATATTAGATGTTGTTTTAGGTGGTTTTAATGTTATATCTAAGCTGTGTACATATTTGTGTAGATTTTCTTCATGGTCTCATGGGTATTCTGTGTTCAGATTAGAAACAGCAGAGGTGGGGCTTGTCATTGGTACTGGCGTGGAAGAGTGAGAGGCATTTTAAAAAGGTGAAAAATGGTAACCCTGAAAGCTGTGTTTGCTCTTATCACACATCAAGTGCACATGAAAGGAAGGGAAGGACTGGCTGCTCAAATAGAGATAAAGAATTCCTCTCTTTTTCTATCTCCATCTCTCTCTCCCTCTCTCTGTCCAGATGATTTAAACTGAAGCTATCTGGTTCTTACTATTTCTTTATTTTTCTCTCTTCCATTGTCTGTTCCTCCTCTTCTCTCTTTCTCTTTCTGTCTCTCTCTTTCTCTCTCTCTCACTCCTTCTGTCTCCCCGTCTCCCCCCACTACTTCTAGGCATGAGTTGCTAGAAGAGGCCAGGAGGAAAGGGTTGCCTTTCGCTCAGTGGGACGGCCCTACTGTAGTAGCTTGGCTGGAGGTAGGTACACACTTTCCTTTGCTAAAAGCAGCTCTGTGGTCAGAAACTGACCATTGATTAGGGTCTCGAAGATGAATAACACAAACTGTGCATCAACAGATGAACTATAGTTTATAACTGTACAAAAGCAAAGTGGAGTAATAAGTATATCTGTTAAAGTGGCCAGTGACTAAGACTCATATACCAGTGAATGCACACGGCCGTGCAACTATATTGCCGATGTCACAGCTGTGAATGATCCACCACTCAAATATCTGATCAACAGGTCTCATAATCATCCCTTTCCAGTGACAAATGGGGTGGAAAAAGCCTAAAAAGTGCACCATTATGGTATGTGTTTCTGATAAAATAAGTGGGTAATGTGTGTGGGTTCAACAAAAGAGTATATCTAGTTACATTTGTATATTCAGTGTGCTCAGTGTATTTAAAATATATAACTAAACACAAAGGTGTGGTGTCATTCCACCAACTTAGAAAGGGGGCAGTGTTATTCAATACAATACAAAAGACCATTTGGAAGCAAAGCCTTCTGTAGTCTCACGTAGCCAGACCTTCAGAATGACGGCTGAAGGTCTGGAATTCATAGCAGCTTTCTTTGGCAAAGGCCCGCCCATAAGGGCGTTTGACCGACATGTCAAACAACCAATCAGTCATTGTCATTGATCTGTTCGTGCACGTATAACAACAATGGCGTCTGCATTACCACATCTGATCAAAACACAGAGTAAATCA
>JBBPDH010000124.1:24618223-24629522 GCA_037974565.1 Clupeocharax schoutedeni
ATACAAGTGAACTACAGAACCCATGGTTTGGTGCTGTTTCAGTTGATGTGATCTGCATGATAGACATTGTAGTCCATCTTTGTCTTATTTAACTCACACTAAAGCCTACCTCTGCAGGGCAAACTCATTCAGAATCCACAGTGCTGTGGTACTGCTGTTTGAATGCAAACAGCAGATTGGGCAACTTACTCTTATATAGGAAGGGAATTCCCTGGATTTAGTAGTTTTGAGGGTGAGGTCTCTCTGAGCTATAATCTTCTGATATTGCCGTAGGCTGTGTTCTCACTCAAAGGCTGTGTGGGAAACATTATGTAATGGAGAGCTGTAGCACACAAAAACACTTACACAAAGTGCATTCTCATGTAGAACACTACATTTATACCCATGCATGCTCCACTGCTTTTACAGCGGCATGTACTTGTAGCATCGCCTGTAATGCAGATGCTACTTAAACATGTTCAGCTTCTCAGTGTAAGACCAAGGACACCAGGGTGCTGACAAAGCTTTCAAACTGATTATAGAAGCAGCCTGTATTTTAAGCCTGCCAAAACACAGCTTATCAAGACCATATCTAAAAAATTGGCCCAGGGCAATATTGGGAAAGCAATACAACACTACAGCTAAATGAGTTTGATATCATCATGTCATATCAGCAATACAGCTACGTGGGTGTGACATCATCATGTAATATTGACAATACAGCCATCCTGTCATATCAGAATTACAGCTAAATTATGGGTACTACATCTGCATGGCTATGACATCACAATGTCACATTGGTAGTACAGATACAAGAGTATGACATCAGCTGTGTCCGAAAAGTGCACTTCACATGTTCACTACATAGTGCTGTACAGGGGGCTAAGTAGTGAACAGGGGAAGGCGAAGTTTAGTTAATTTCGGACACTTGGGATGTTGCGTTTTTAAATAGTGCACCGGATCTGGGCAATTTATCTCTGTATCATAAACTCAGGTCTTGCCTCTCTAGTTCAGACACAGCCCGGACATGTGGCGTGGTCTGGTGGGCAGGGGGACAGATAGATCCGTCCGGGGGAACTACTAGAGCTGGACTGGCCATCGGGTGGGCCAATGGCAATTTCGGGCCAGCGGGGAATCCCGTCTGCCCAGATCACATACCACACACATCCTCGGGCCGTGGATCAAAATGGCCCGGCTTTTACTACCATCTTCCGCGGAGAGAGAGAGAGAGAGAGAGAGAGAGAAAGAAAGTGCAAGTGTGACTGAATCTCCTCCGTTTGGAGCCCCACTTTCTCTCCTCCCTCCGTCTCACTCCTCTTCTTGACTTTCATGCGATAACAGTAGTGCAGTGTGTCCGAAAATGGCACTTGTTCACTATGTAGGGCACAGTAAAAGAAACCCACAGTGCATGATAGATGTGTATTCATGCAGTTTCTGAACGCTAGATTTTGCCACCTGACGTGTTTCCACTATTTCACGCTTTTGATATTCAACTGCATTTCGGGTTTGGGGGAGACTTGATCTGATTTTGACTGAACTATCGCTTCAACCACTAAATGGATATCACAGGCATGGGAGAAAGAAAAACATAAAAACATGAAAAAGTATTGGAGCTTTCCTCTCAAGTCTCTCAGCTTTTGTACATTGGTGGTTCACAGGTTGTTCCAGAAGAAGAAAAAATAGAGGATTCGGAGTGAGCTCTGCAAGAACTCAAATCCTGCGACCTGCAGCCATCCAGTAGAAGTGAAAGGAGGGTCATGATGTTTTCCGATGAAGACTCCCCCTCGTTCGTGTACTACCTACAGCTTTACAAAGGTCGACAAACCTCTATGATCTGTGTCCTGAAACGTATACATTGGTGCTTGGAAAATGTATATGGTTGCAGGAGAGACGACAGAGAGAGATCACTTGTTCTACCTTTTGGTTGTTAACTTTTTAGTTGTCCTTTTAAGTCAGTTGCAAGTTGTGACCCTCTCCAAAGAAAGTCTTCTCGTAGTTTGTGATACCGTATTTACTTGTATTTCTGATGCGTTCAACTGAATGTGTTCAACTGAAGATCGTTTTGTTTTTATTATTATTTTTCCGTTTTCCGTTGCCACAGCTTTGTATAATAACCTCTCGACGGATTCTTCTGGTGCTTGTGTCTGTGCGAAAGAAAAATGCTTTTTGTCTCAAACTTGTCCTTGATCAGATAAAAGTGAGGTATTTTATACCATATTGTAGCAAGGAATATTTTCTATAAAAAGGTAGATTTAGCAATAACACACTTAAGTTGGTTTTACGTGCTTCATTGTCAAATCTTGTTTGAGGGACAGACACAGAAGCTTTTGGTGGTAGTGCTGTGGCCCTTTAATGGAACTTGATCAGTAAATCTAACATGGCTAGCCACGAATTGAAACTAGCAGGGCGGGGCACCAGCAGCATGCTACTTGCATGCCATGTAAGCTCCCTTTTATTGTCAGCCATGTTAGCATTTTTTGCCAAACTACCCTTTTTGAGCATAAAATTCTGCCATAAAAAGAGAATTCCGTTTAGAAGACATCTGGAACCATCTGGAGTGTTACAGTATAATGCAGAAGTCTTGCACTGATGTCGGCCACACGGTTCTGACGCAGTTTTACAGTGAAGCTGTTCACAAACGCAATTAAGTCACTATTTACGAATCCAACTGAAGAGATATTCTATTTATGCTAGAACCAGGTTTACTGTTAAGAGATTATATGAAAAGTTACTATAATATGGAGAGTTCCTATATTATTTATTTGAGGACAAGCAGAATGTCAAACAGATTTAAGAAAATATATATTGTGGTGGTGGGCCTGGAGGATCATAACAATATTTTGTTATTTTTAAATGCTTATATTTTCTAGTTTGTGGTCTCTGGGTTTTTAGCAGGCTATTAATTGTGGTGTAACTGTATTCAGTTTTACTGTATATTCTGCAACCAATAACTGACCATATGTCCAGTCAGATCACCTTCAGAATTTTCTGTATTCCTCCCTATACACCGATCCACTTTGGACAATCATTTATAGAAAAGAGCCTCTTTTTTTATTATTCCAAATGACAAGAATGACACCATTACACTATATCCCATCCCTTATATCTATAATTCTAAGTTAGAATGTTAACTTTAGAGCAGTATGTTGAAAAGGTCAATGGTAGTGCTATATCTATATTACTGTTATTTCGTTTAGAACCTGGATATTTTACATTGTTCATTCGCTAGTGAGAGAAATATTAGTAGGTAAAAATGTTTTTAGTGGAAACAGATGATGCTGTGAAGTTTTGTTTTTGTCCCTTGATCTGCTGTACATGCTGTACATCTACTGACTTTTGTCCCTTTTTGTATGTTTACTTAAAAACTTTTCTTACTGATGACTTGCATTTTCTGGTTAAAACTGTACTTACTATACAGAGAGACAAAAACAATACCAGGTGATATGCAATTGTTATACATATTATATTTGTATAAATAAATATATATGTCAGTGTGTTCAATGAGTTGGTTGTCATCCTCCTTCTGTGAGCACCGTCCAAAACTGGATGTTCAATGTTTATGGAAAGACAAATAATTTTGAGTGAAGTGAAACAAAAGTTAACAGTTCCAAGGACATGTTTCTACATCTTTAGATTAGATTAGATTGACTTTATTAATCCCACAATGGGGAAATTTCTGCTAGCCAAGCCCCAACACTTAATCAGTGGTCAGTTTCCGACCGCAGAGCTGCTTTCAGTGTCCTTTCAGTGACACTGATGCATTTTATGTGGCTCCAAAATCCAAATATACTGCTCAAAAAAATAAAGGGAACACTTAAACAACACAATGTAAGTCAATCACTGTGTAACTTCAAGGCAACACTGATTCACAGTCTACACTCTCAGTGACAGTGTTGCCTCCTAAGTGGACAGTTTGATTTCACAGACGTGTGACTTGAAGTTACATTGTGTCGTTTAAGTGCTCCCTTTATTTTTTTGAGCAGTATACATCTTGTGGTAATATACACTATATGGTCAAAAGTACTGGGACACACCTTCAGGGTTTGGGGAAGAACCTTTTCTCTTCAAGCATTACTGCCCCCCAGAGTACGACACATGCTCCATAAAGACGTGGTTGAATGAGTTCATTGTGGGTGAACTTGACTGGCCCACACAGAGCTCCGACCTCAACTGCATCCAACACATTTGGGATGAACTGGAAGCTGTTATAGCTCCATATTAAAGTCTATGTCATCAAAGCAGTAAGTTAAAGAGGTGATGATGAACAGTCAACCTCAACCCCATCCAGCACGTTTGGAATGAATTGAAATGAAGTTTGTGAGCCAGACCTTCTCATCCAATATCAGCGGCTGACCTAATAAATGGTCTACAGAATAATGTGCACAAATTAATTCTGTAGAGCATCTAGGTGTAATGGTCCTATACTTTTTCCATATAGTGTATATATATATAGCTCCATGCAAGTGGGGGGATTAGGTAGCGGCCTCTAATATAATGGTCAGTGAGCAGAGACTTGATAAAGTGGTCAATAGGAGTAATTTTCTAGGTGAGTTTAGGTAATAGCTCATATAGCAGGTCAGCACTAGTAAAAGTATTAGTTTTCCCAGTTTGCTGTGTAATGATTGCCTCTTTAGGTTTACATTTGATCTGTGAAGCTAAATTACAGTAGCTACAAAATAAAGGAAGTTTATTAGCGGTGCATAACATACATAACATGCCTTAATTATCACACACTTGCCTGAAACCATAAGCCATAAGTATTCACAAATAGACCGTTTCAAGTTTCTGGTGCTGTATTACACACACTTTTTTTTTTAGATAAAAGTATGTCTGGTTGCTGAAAGCTGTAATAGTGGTAGCCAAATGGAAGCCTATATTTAGTCTGTGCTTTTGACCAGGTTTTGAAAAGACTCCTTAACCCCCATTATGAAGTTAATAGTCAGGTAAATTAATCCAAAAGTCATTGTCAAGTCGGCTTAGGGGAAAGGCTAAAACTTAGGCCAGCAGTCACTGGACCTTGAAATTGGGACTTCATTCCAGAGGCACTAAAATAGTCATTAAAATATTCAAAACACTTTTTCTCTGAGAAGCTGCACAGGTCTAATATACAGAACAATAGAAAACAGTACAAGATCATTTTACACCTAGTTTTTGTATTTACTGCAACTTTATTACTGTCACACCTGCTAATGCTAATGTTGAAAGATATTCAGTATAGACCCTAAGTTGACAGAGTTTGACTGTGCTTCACAATTCCAATATTAAAAGTGGGAGAATCTACATCTGCTATTTCACTTTTTTTAATTGATATTTTAACACCTCATTACTCTCGTTACAGATTTAAGCCAAATCCAATTTCCCTTTAATCTACTTACTGGAGCACTCATATCAATTCAAGGTCTCCAGTGGCAACGAAACTAAAGAAATGAAAAGAGTGAGGCACATAAAAAACCTTTTGAGGAAGGTTTAAAAAACATAGCTGCCTTTTCACTTTCATTTATTTTTCATTTGCTGCTGCTTAGAGTAATTTCATAGACCACACTAAAACCAGTTTGATTCCTCCCAGACTCATTATTTTACTTTGAGAGACACCTTTTATGATGTGCCTGAGCAAAATTTAGATTTTTGTTCCTGAAGCCCAAAGATATTTTTAATATCTGCATTGTAGAAATGTAGAAAGACAAATGCTGTGCAGTCTGACTAGGTTCATGGAATGACAAATGACAGTGTAGTGTAGCGCATTGCGAAAAGCAGGCTGTGCCCCCCTGGTGGTCAGTGTGTTGTACTGCAAGCTGCTAAAGCTTAATGTATCTGATGGTGCCTGTAGCAATTAAGCAAGTTGGCAAAGCATGAAACTATCTTATTAAACCTATTTCCACTTATATAACCAATGTTTTTCAGTCCTTGAAAGTAATCATTTCTTCTGTTGGCATATGGTTATGCAAACAACAGATGGAACTAGGCAGGGAAAAAAAGTTAACTTGATAAAAGCAGGAACATGAGTAAAGAGTAAATAGGTCAAATGTATACTAACTGTAGTTATGCATAAACAGTGGTCATTTGATGGTCAGCAAATTCCATGCTAAAATGAATTTCAGTGGTGAGATGAAATTTTGGCCTATAAGTGACACCTGTTCTGAAAATACCACGAAGGCCACAGCAGACAAGTTGAACTGATGACATCATAATGGGCCAAAAGTGATAAGCAGCGCTGATGACGTCACAGTGGCCTGTAAATTCAAGCTCACACTGACCCACAAGAGGCATAACCACACAATGTCCAATGTCACAGGACCACTGATGGCATTACAAAAGTGCATGGCTGTAATGACTGACTGCTAAATTTGAAACTATACTGATGACATAACAATGACCCACAAATGACAAGTCACACTAAAATCACAAAGACCCACAAAGACTGTACAGCAGGTGACACTGATGATTTCACAAAGAAATCATCAGAAAATCATCAGAAAGTGCCTTTGGGATCCCTTTATGAAAGTTACAATCTACCCTGCACTAATTTAACCCTTTACCACCCTTTACCCATATATACCACAATGTCTCATATATGACAAATTTTGATCTCATACATACATCTTGGTTATAATTCCAAATCTATACATTCATACTTTGGAATTATTAGCAATTATTACCAAGATGTATGTATGAGATTAAAATTGGTCAGATGGTGGTGCAAGTTCTCTACCTAAGCTACTGCAGTTCTCATCAGTTTGACACTCCATCAGAATCGGCTCTTGCAGGCCAGGGACTTCTAAAACACCATATTCTCATTACATAATCTCATTTTTGCACCTCACAACCATGACATTCCTCAGTTCTATCTGTCAGTCCTAGCTCCTCACATCAAAAAGAGTTGGGTCTAGATTTCCAGCTCACAGCAGGAGCTGCCCATAACTTCAGCACATGTTCTAAGAACTCTCTCTTCTCCTTCAGTCATGAAGGCTCTTCTCATACTGCCACCAAATTTTGAAAGCTTGGCCTCAACTTGCAAATAACTTTCAAGAGGCAAGCTGTCCTAGTGACACAATGGCTTATCCGTAGCAGGCTGCACCGATGACATCGCAATGGCAGACAAGTGACAGGGTGCTCTGGTCCATGAAGTGAAGGCTGTGGTGAGGAGTGGTAGCATGAACTACCAACAATAACGACAAATGATGCATCGGTGGTATCCCAATCGAAGAGAAATGGAAGGCTTTTCTGATGACTTTGCAATGGCTTTTAAGTGACAAGCTGCACTGCCTTCACAAATGCAGGTTATAGTGCAGCTTGTCATCACAACAGCCCCATGAGTGTTAGACTACACTGATACCACAGTGCCTTCAAGTCACAGGCTGCACTGGTAATATTACAATCACCTCTAAGTGACAGATTTCTCAATTATTCTTAAATACCTGCATGATGTGACTTGGTTGCTCTGCAAAAATTATGTGGTCCATGAGTTCAAGTTTGCGCTGATAACATCATAATGCGATAATTATACTAATTGCATAAACAATGCCACAGTCAAATGTTGCCTAGACAACATCACAGTGCTCCATATGTGAAAGGCTGTTCTGAAAACATCACAATGGCCAATGAGCATCCACTGATATCATAATGCTTCAAACCTCACAATAGCATAGAATAAGGCATGCGTGTTATTTTCTTTACATCTCTCTGTGTTGTGAAGTGATGAAGTAAAATCACCATGACTCATGAGAGTCAGGATTAACTGATGACATCAACATAGCTGTAACCGTTCGGTCAGTGGCCGGTAAGGGCCACTGCTTTTTAGTTTGTTTTGGGAACCTTTATTTTGATGTTCATGTCTGTTTAGTTCATGTGTCACTTGTTTTGTGTTTTCTGTTTACTGGTTCAGTTCTGTGATTGGTTTTCTGTCTGTGTCTGTTAGTATTTAAGTTCTGTCTGTGTGGACCACAGACATCGGTGCATTGCCTCACATGCCTTGTGTTTAAGTTCACATTTCATGTTCATGTTTATAGCGGCCCTTGAGCCAGGTTTCTTTTGTTCCTGTTTCATGTTCACGTTAATGTCCAATAAAGAACCTGAGTTTATGGATGCCTGCCTACCTGCCTGCCTGTCTGGTGTTTTCCCCGAGGTAAATCACAGGAGCCGGTTAACCCGGTCTCCCATGACAATAGCTAATAAATGCACTAATGACATCACATATATGTCTATTCTGCCAGGCTGCACTGATGCAGTACTCATATGACATCATACTGCCCAAAAGTCACACACTTCATTGATGACATTACTATGTAGTAAAGGGATGCAGTAATTACAAATCAAAGGTACATAAGTGACATGGGCTTACTTACTGAATCACAGAAGTTACTTAGTAATATGCTGAAATAAAATTATAATAATAGGCATCATAATGACCCATGAGTGAAAGATTCTACTGCTGATATCCCAGTATCCCAAAAATGACAGCGTACTCTGATGACGCATCAGTGTCTCATAAATGCCAGGCTGTGCTGATGTCACAGAGGCCCATAACTGGAGCATTGTAGCTGTGACATCATAGTGCCACAAATTCACTACACTGATTACAAAATTCACTACATTGGTGGAATGACAACACCTCATTACTGAAATGCTACACTGACATTATGAAGGCCCATCATTGAGAGATAGTTCTGATGATGTCACAATGGCCCATAATTGAGAGACAGTCCCAATTACATCACAGCGGCTCATAAGTGACATGTTGCACTTACATCACTTACGTCTTCTAAGGCTGCAATGATGACATCACAATGGCCAATATAACACATGTTGATCTGATGACATAACCGTGGCCCATTAGTTGCACTGACAATGGCCCATTTGTGTCAGGGAGTACTGATGATACTTCTGTGAATGGTTAGTAAGGGGTTGAACTGGGAGCATCTCAGTGACTCAGAACTGAACATCTGACTGCTGCTGTATTGCCTGCTCAATGGCAAAATGATGAACGGCCGATGTGCCGGGTAACTGCAGTCCGTTCCTCAGGTATCCTCACTGATAGGGACTAGAGTGTGTTGCCTATCGTGAGCTCTGCTGTTCTTATCACCCTCAGAAGAGTCTAGATTGGCGGTCGGCAATCCTTTAATACTCAAAGAGCCATTTGGACCCGGTTTCACAAAAGAGAAAATACCAGGAGCCGCAAAACCTTTTGGATATCGAAAATATAGATAAAACTGCACATATTTTTAAATTTATTTTTAAGCCATTCATAAAAACTGACTAGTGTGTTGCTTGTGAAATTTTATTTATTCAAAGAATGAATTTTGCACATTTAGAACTCTGTAAAAACACAAAAAATTAAACACATTGTATTTTAATGTTGTAGCGTCAATTGACGTAGTTTCACCAGGCTCAGAATCAGAATTGCATCTATTGGTCTATTGCAGCAGCAAGCAAGCTCTCTAACAGACATATGGGTGTTTTATACTGTTGTGCTTGAGAGACACCATCAACCCGGAATCAAATTTGTTGTATGTGTCGCTCACATACACACGATTCTGATTCTGAATGGCGACTGGCGCTGCACGACAGGCTCTGGTGTAAAGATTTGACAGAAAGGAATCCAGATGCAGAGCAGATGATTAGATTTATTACGTCGATCTATAAAGTCCACCAGACAAAAAAGGGAAACCAAAGTCAAAAAACAGAAAATCCATCAAGAGTCCAACAAGTCACGGGCAGAAACAGGGTCGAGAATCAGAACAGGAATGAAAAACAAAAGGCTTGGTAACTAGACTAGGCAAGTATACTTCGCACTGAAGCTTAGTTAGCACAATTTATATATATATATATGTCCTGCCCTAGTACTCAGATGATAAAGATCTAGGCCTAATTGATCTGGTGGACACCCAGGAGTGCTGTTCTGGATTGGATTGTTCAGTTGTGTCAGCTTGCCACTCCCCATCACCTCCTATACCAGGCCTTACATCTGGGTGCAAAGTCCACTGGATACTTGCTGTGTCTGCTGGCTGCAGCTTGCGCAGATGTGTGTGGGGACTGGAATAATGTTGAGAATGACAACATCAGATCTAGGACCTTGATCAGACAAAGATCAAGTCAGAGTTATGGTAGCTACATTCCACCTTGTATCTGTAGTGTCTGGACTCTCTCCTTATCCCTGACATCGGCACACTTTTTTGTTTAGTAGATCTTTTTGTTTAGCAAATATTCTGCTCAAAAAAATAAAGGGAACACTTAAACGACACAATGTAACTTCAAGTCAATCACACGTCTGTGAAATCAAATTGTTCATTTAGGAGGCAACACTGATTGTCACTGAGAGGGTGTAGACTGTAGTCAGTGTTGCCTCCTAAATGGACAATTTGGTTTCACAGATGTGTGATTGCCTTGAAGTTACATTGTGTCGTTTAAGTGTTCCCTTTATTTTTTGAGCAGTATATACATGCTTTGATACTAGCATGTCCTCCTGTGCGGAAACAACAAAATCACACAACTTTAAACCAGTCAAGAGGATCTAGCCTCGAATTGGCAGTAGTGCTTGTGCTGCATCTGAAGTTTCAAAGCATGGTTGGATCTTTTTTAGACAGGGACAGAGATCACTCCATCAGCTGAGCCATCCAGGCATGAAGTGTTGAACTCACATTTTCAAGGCCATATCTATTCCGTATCAACATTTTAATGCCATTTCTATTCCTCTCTTCATGTCCTTGGTCTGCACAATTCATCTGTAGATTCTCTCTGTCTAATTTTAACAGATGCATGTTCATAAACCTGGCATACCTTGTAGAAACATTTAGATGCGAGTCTCATTTTTCTCAGCCAATGTCAGTCTTGTGTATATAAACTAGATTGATTAATGGTAATATAATCTAACCTCACACAGTCAGCAGTTCCGTCATTTACTTTGTGAACCTCAATTTCTCTTCCCAGACTTGGCTTCACACCCTAACACATTTGTCCTTGCACACAAGTGATGTGTCGTTCGCGAACGATCTGGCTCTAAGAAGCTGATTCTTTGTAGCGAACGAGAAGAGCCAAATCCCGTCGGGGAGAGCCGAATCTTCGGTCGTAAGTAGGGGCGGGGCTTCATTTGGCTATTCACATGGGAGAACCCACCAGTATCATACCATTATGTGAAAGATGGAGAGGGAAGATAGTGAGTGTAGTGGTACAGGCCAGGTACACAGAGCGACAGAGAGAGGTAGGGGAGATGGCACTAAATGCGAGTCCATTGGGAGAAAGTGAAATAATGAAAAAGAAGCAGGACAAACAGGACAAATAATTACAGAGAGGAGAAATCGCATCAGCCCATCCAAGCTGAGGCATC
>JBBPDH010000124.1:24656602-24670090 GCA_037974565.1 Clupeocharax schoutedeni
ACATTTTATGACCTATCTGTGCAGAAATCTGTATAATTCCAAAGGGTTCACATACTTTTTCTTGCAACTGTATATAAGGTCTGTGTCTGTTCTGTTCTAGCCATGTCGTGTTCGCCTCATTTAATCTGCCTGTCCTGTCTGTTTTTCAAGTTTTCTAGTCAAGGAGCCACTGTGCTTGTTTTTGTTTCTGTTTGTTTTCTTTAATAAACTCTCATTGCATGGATTATTGTTCCCCTGCGTCTTCTATGCCCAGAGGTAGCTCACGAGGGCTTGGTTCGTCCAGCCCTCGTGACAGGCTGTTTTTGAGCAATAGACTTGAGCAAGTTGTATAATTTATGTTTAAATCCTTTTTTCCTATTAAATTTTCCTATTAAAGAATATAAAAAAATTAAAGAAGTTGTTGATTAATGGGAAAAAAATACAATACCAGTCCAGAATATATTCTGTATCAACAGGAAATAAAACATTTTATTGAACATTTGTGTATATGAAGTTATATAACAACAGTCAGAAACTTCACAGAGTGAATCACTACACAAAGTCAAACAAAATTGTAAAACACCTCATCAAAAATGAAGGTATACACAGCAATATAGCCGCAGGCCACCGTAAGGCCTTATGGCAGGAAAAAAACACTCCAAACAGCTCTACAAGATTACAGAGAAAATTGTCCACACACAAAAATACTCAAGCAGGCAGTTGATATACACAAAGGCAACTGGGATCTTTCTACAGCATCAGATTCTAATTCTATACACAGCTTCTCCTTGAAAGGTTAAGTGTGGCTTTCAGTTCTGCGGTTGGAGAGAATTGGAGGATTTCTTAGTCACAGAGCGAGTCATTGTTTTTTTTTTTTCCCTTATTTAATAGCAGGAACGGAGTGTGTGTTGTATGGTCTCAAAGCAATACTTATGCGTTTTTCAACCTAATTCTTGTCTATGGCGTCTGTAGCGTCCAGCTGATTTCAATAGACAGCAATTTCAGTCACAAATTCACCACTATTTCAGTCTTTTTAGCCTTTAAGTGTTTACTCTGGCCTGCTTTTTGAAAGAGGCACAATATCTAACAACCAATCAGAACAGAGCTTATTTAAACATGTGTCTTTAGGCGGCAGTAACAAAACACCCACATTAAGGGTTGAAGAAACTAAACCAAAACAAAGCTGGGGCTCTATAAGTATTGGGAAACATCAAAATTCCTAATGGACCATACACTACAGACGTCACGGATAGAAGATAGAATGAAAAATGCTGTAGTATTCCTTTAATCGAGCAGCTTTGCATGCTTTGGTAGGCAGCAGTAAAAGTCGGCATTGCTTCGCAAGGCTAGAAATGGCTTTTTTCTCAGGCTACTTTACAAATCTCTGAAGTGCAGAAAGCAATGCTGTCTATTACTGTGTGTCCAACATCTACACTCCTTGTTGAACAGTGTAGAAACTACAGTCACACCCCAGTGCTATATTAGAGAAGGCTGTAGAGTCACTCTACCCAAAAAAAGCGCTTTTTTAAAATCTTCATTTTATAAACAACCTTATCCTAAATGATTAGATATTGATAGTATAAACAATTTGTACTGAGGTTAATGGAGGAGTTCTCATACCTACAGCTGTGGTTACATTTGTTTTAATATCTTGTAAGGTTTAAACAAGTTTGGGATGGATTCGTCTTTCTAGGTTCTTCCCGACAGGGGTTACGAAATCATATTGATATGATTGAAAAATAATGTGTGAATCAATATTTATTGCGACATTGAAATGAAAGTGCCAACTTTAACTTGGTCCCACAATAAAAGTAAGAAAAAAGAAAAAAGAGAAACAAAAAACCCAAAACACACACAGTCCATACTGTACATTCTGAGTTTCATCATATTATATATAAAATGATTCTCATGAGGGCACTAAACAGAACAATTACCAGATTACCAGAAGTTGTGAGCAGAATCAAAAACGACAAGAACAAAATCGTCAGTCCATACTGATACTGCAACAGATGAGTTTCCATAACAAGATACATTTCTCTGTATAGTATCTATGGTGACCTCAATAATAATTAATAAAGTATATCAGGATAAATATAAAAATATATACACATTTTTGGAGGGGAGGAGGGTTATATTTATATATATATATATACTTATATATATATTTAGGTACATCCTATATTAAATCTGTAATATTCGATGGCTGGATCTGTGTGCAAGAAAACAAAAGGGAGGAAGCCTTTATAAAGGAGGAAAAGGGAGGAAGCCTTTATAAAACACGTATGTAGATGTTGAGCTCCAATATTACACAGAGTCTACATGTGCTGTGTCCTAACCACATCATGGTAGAGGAATACATCGAACTGGATAAGGAAAATCCTGTATATTCTTTTTTCTTTCTTTTTTTTAAAACAATATTATTATTATTATTATTCTTAGGGCAGCTGCACCCACTTTAACACTATGGGGATGAACATAGAAGTATTGCACAGTGCTCAACGAAACGCTGTGTGAAACGACCTAAACCTTCTCGCTGTTTTTGAGAATCTCTGACTTGACCGGTACGGTCAGAAACCGACGATGCTATACATGTGCACATTTTCTCTTTCCACTCTATCAGTCTCGGTATGTAGCAGGGGAAATGGCTGCACAACACCACTACGGAACAAACTGGTTGCTACCTATTGATAAAACTCTACATTTCTAAGCACACACGGCAGTCACAGTGATACACGAAGCAGTCCTCAGAGACTTCTATGGAATGACGAATAGCTTTTCAATTCTTTTCTTTTTTTTTTAAATATAACAGTGCTATCACCTACACAATAACATTGAAAAAACATTTAGAAACTCCTCCTGAAGCTAGCATCTAGTATACAAGAGGTTCCTCCAAGATAAGAGTCATGGTTTTGATGGACTAAAACTTTTTGTCGCTTTGTCCTCCTGTCAGACCCGTACTAAAGGACATTATGGACTAATGTTATCACCTGTGTGGACCATTAACTTTTACGGTTACTGTTCAAGATGCTAACAAACAGGACCCCAAGAAACAGGCCTACCATGGCTAGTTCTCGGCAAATTGCGATAATAGCTCCTCTCCTTAAGCCAGAGTCCCGGAAGAAACAAAAGGCTGCGTTCACATTAGAGGGTTTGATGTAGAACAAATACTGATTTTCTGATCTTTACAAAGATGATTTTGTTTGTGCTCTTGAGCAGTTGCATGTTTTGGCCACACATTTTGGCCATGCCACCTGCATAGTAACCTTCTGGAAAATTTGGTGACATTACAGATTAGTCAGGGAAGATTGTCACTCTAGCAGTATGTGCCACAAAGCTATCTCACAGACTGCTCTGTTATCAGAGTAAACTAGTTCACTGGTTCATTTTAGATAGATGGGCCCGTTAGTTTCAAAAGACTGAATGAAAACATTTTCATTCACTGATGATGATAAAACATTGGCTCTTAAAAGGTAGCTCTATAACATGCACCTAGATTACTATAAGACTGCTCTGCTGTCAGGGTAAATCAAGCTAAAATTACTTCATTTTAGCTGGAATTTAGTTAGTTGGTTAGCGTTTAGAGACTGAAATTATCTGAATTCAGAACAGAAAAAACAAGCCAACTTCTTCTCTATCAGGGTGTTAGGTTAGGTTACTAAGGTTTCCTTTAGTTTTAAGAGAGTTGACTGAAATCACTTGCAATCAGCAAATACAGACAATGATAAAATGGTAACAAATGGCTAGCTAATGTCACCTACAGCTAACAAGGATGACGAGGATAGTGTGGGAATACAACAAAAAATCCAAATGAATTGCCATAAAAGTACAATTATGTAGACTCCCTTCTTTGAAGACGCAAGCAGAAAGTTTGAACAATCAATGTGAACGTAGCCTTTTGTTGTGTATTGTTTTCAACAAGCCATTGTTGTTTCCAAAAGTACAGTGCAAAACAGTAGCCACAGCAGAAAAAAGATTGGCAGTAAAAGCATGGCTAAAACTATTGTCACTGCAAGAAGGCAACGGAAAGCAAAGACTGCTATTTTAGGGCACCATTGTGGCCAATGGACAATTGAGTTCTCAATGAACCAAAGCTACAGCCACTGTCTAAGTGAAAGTGTGCATGAGGAGAGATTCACTATACATTTCTTTACCTCCCTGAAAAAAATGGCAGTGTTTAAAAGCTTGTCTCTCTTCCATCAGGTGCAGTATTACATACAGACCTGCCAGGATAATAAACCAGCATCAAAGTTATACTTCAACTGTTATGGATCGCATAACTTTTGAGGGTTTTTTCCCGTTCTGACTTGAAGGCAAAAGGGTTTTTTTTTTAAACTGACACACACCCCCAGTGTGAGTAAAATTCGCCGACACCCAAAGCCTTTAGCAAAGATCATAAAAAAAATCATGCAGTTACCAAAAATATTTCAACACTTAATCTAAAAAAAAACAACAACAACAAAAAATCAATAATTGTCTTAAAGCTAAATCTATTCTGGAGACTGCACTGCAAGTTCTGAACTAAGTAAGTCCAACTGCAAGGCTATTGAAATAAGCAGTCAACGAAAAGTCAAAGATCCAGCTGTTAATCAAGCTTTAAGGATACAATGGCTACAGCTTGTGACCATTTTACATGTTGTTAGATTCCAGAGGGGGTATAAGAGGGCAGAAGTAAGTTTAAAAAGACAGAGGAAGGTTAAAATAAAAAAGAATTTAGGAAGAAAATTGGGGAGAGGAAAATTCTGAAACGAAGGACAAATTTTGCTAAGAGATAAAGCTAGAAGGTTCTACTGGGATGAAAAGAGTGAAAATAAAAGAAAGGCTGATTGGTTTGCATCAAGTAAAAATTCCTCTTAATGTTGTGGTCCAAGCATAGGTCCTCAGCTTGATAAATTAGTACAAAAAGTCTTTAAGAAATAATGTGCTTGTATAATTTCCAGCTGCATAATAATCCCATGGAACCATAGTAGTTAATGGCCTATGTTAACCCATACAAAAATGAAATATATTGGAAACGTCACAATATACTGCAATATACATGGACTGTATGTTGCGACACACTGCAGTACAGTATATAAGTTTTATATTGTGGAATATACATATATCAATGGAAATTGATGAAATATATTCCACCATATATTGAGTTTATATTGTGGAATATACACAATATATTTCATTTTCATACAGGTTTCTCAGTGTATTTTTTTCAACATAGATATTTGTTTTCCCAAATATATGGTTCTTCAAGTAAACATGAAGCCAAAAATCGTCCTTTGAAATGTGAGTACCCCTCAACTCGCATCTTGCAGGTTGGAATTCTTTATATATATATATACTGGAATGCAATAAGGTAGAATTTTTAAATCATGTTTTATATATATATATATATATATATTATTGGCTCTCCTATATCTGCATTTACATAATTTAAAATAGAACATCTTATTAAAAACATCAACATATACACAGATTAGGAAACGGGTAACAACATACAAACACAAAAACTAGAAATCATTTTTTCTGCATACTGATATATACACCTTGTAGTACACCTTTTCCATTCATGCTCTATCTACACAAGATCATATTGCTTAAAAGAAGGGGGTATTTTGGTCAGGGGTTAAAGGTTATGGCTGGATGATGGTCAAAACGAGTGGAGGAGAGGAAAAGGACATAGAGAAACGCACATAGAAACACAACTCTCAAGATATGTGTGTGTGTGTGTGTGTGTTGTGTGTTGGTGGGGCAATCAAAATACTAATAGCTATTATAAAAGAAGGCGTTTTTGTCAGACAGAAGAAGATTTAGAGAGTGTGAAAGATCCATATAATCACTGAGGTATGTACACACTGGGTTAGGAGCACTATGTAGGCAGGATTTGGGGGATTTATTTTATTTCTTAGTGGCCAATTGGGCGTCCACTTCCTCCTCCGGCTTGAGGACATGCCACTGGGCGATGGGTCTCCGTGGATTGGCCAACATATCTGACCAATGGCGAAGCTCCGTTCCTGTGCTGTTCAGCCCAACAAACACTTTTCCAATGGCATCGTTCTTGCCGATCTTGTCATAGTCCAGAACAGTTATAACAATTTGAACTTTCTGCAGAGGAAAAATCACAGGAAGGGTATTTAGGAGGTGGACAAATGTATTTATTCCAAACTAAAATAATCTGTTTTCAAAGATTAAAAACAAAAAATAGACTGATGCATTGTGATGGCGTATAGGTGGTGATTTAACAGCAAAACATGTAGAACGTCTGATTATAACTGATTATAGCATAAAATATGTGTTCATTGTTTTTGCCAAAGTAAAAAATTCCCAAGCTATTTGAAGAACAAAAGAAAATAAGAAAACTCCACTAAACCTCCAACTAAAGGAAGTAATTCAATAGCTTTTACTTTCAATTTAATATATTCATATATTCATATTATAATCAGTTACTACAACTTTATACAACTTTTTGTATACATTAAAGTATACATTAGTTTAATTGAATTGTATTCATTAAATTAAACTAATTAGAATTTTAATTCAATAGAACTTAAAGTTTACACACCTTATGTATTCATAAGCATAACCAAACATTTTAAAATAATGAAATTCGTAGTGAAGACCCCACATATGAATAATAGGAGTGCTTTGTTTCTAATTTCAAATGGTCATGCAACAAGTAGCAATCATGGTTGAGGTGAAGGAGCTTCCTAAACTTCTTAAGCGCAGTTTCAAAGGACTGGCTGTTATCTTGGCATTTCAAAGAGCTCCTGCTTAGTTTAATGAGTTGAGGCTGAATATTCTGAACAGCATTCAAGCTCTGAATTGAAAAGCAGAACCCACAGAGAGAACTTCCTGAACCATGAAAAGCAAAATCAATTTAGAGCAATTTGCTCTTTTTGCAGTACATTCACTTCCTTTTTTTAAATCATCACTTTTTTTTAAAAAAAGCACCCCACAGGGAATAATCAAATTTAGCATGTTAAAAGTGTAAAACCCAGTCAAGCGTGTGGCTGGAGGTAAATCAGAATGTGACGTTTACCTGGATTTGTTCAAATGGCACTTCAAAACTGAAGGATTCATTGTAGTAAGGGTTGAGAGTGTTCTTTTTGATTGTCGTCTTTTTCTTCTTCAGACGCTTTCCATTCTGCATCAGGTGAATCTTCGCATATGGATCTATAGAAGACAACAAAAGATGAAGGATGTTAAAGTAATAATTCTGCAAACAGCGTTCAATTGCTTACTAAGAGTGAAAGAATAGTCATGGGCAAATGATGACATGTGAAAATGAAATCATGATATTTGTGGTGGCTACTGGCTTGCATTTCCTATTTGCACCATATTAATCATTTTTTATAATTCTTATATTTATTAGACTGGTTTAGCCATTGCTGCTATTATTGCGAGTAAATGCCACAAACTGCCTTGTCTTTGCCTTGCCTAAAATCGAATATTGCACAAGGGGCCGCTATAAGCAATCAACTCGTATATAAGAGTAATGTTTCGCATCAGTGTCACTGTGTATCAAGCTGTGTGTTAATAGTAATTAAATTAAATGTCGGTGGAGCATGGATAAAATAATTACAATCAGATGGAATGAAACACTAAAAAAATATATCATGTCAATTGCTGGCTACTGACTTGCATTCAGTGTCACCAACATCAGCCTGTGTAGCTGATTATTTCAAAGCAAGGAACAGTGCACAAGTTTAAAAAACACACAACTTAAAACTGAATTGAGCTCCAAGGACAGGATGTACCAAGCTTTCAGATTAAGTTTGTTGTAAAAACCAGGCCTGCTGCACAAGGCCAAGAAACAGTCCTGTTAAGAAATGAAATGACCTTGTGCCCTGTATTAAATCAGAGTTGCTGTGGCTTTTGATGTTTCCTTTAAAAGCACAGCTCTGGTAGCATGAAACACACTAACTGCCATTTCACGTATTAGAAACTCCTAATTGATGCCATTTTGTAAGCCATCTTCCAGCCCCTCATTAGTTATTTATAGGTGAGGGAGCACCTTAATCTTAGCAGTGACTTTAACATATGAAAAGTCATGGCAAAACAATAGCTTGATGTGCCAAACACACATGCTTCATGCATGAACCATGTCAGTGTCAATCTGACAGTTTGTAATAGACTGCTGGATACACTGTAGGATAAACGCTGCGTAAACACTAAGTTACACTTCAGTTTTTTCTGTACTGAAAAAAGAAAGCACAAATCTTTGAATGTGGACAACAAAAAGAAAGATCAGTCAATCAAACATTATTTCCACATGAATAAAATATCAGCACAGTTATTACCAAAAGTGAGTAGACTTAAAGGCAAGACTGTGTCTATGTAATATCTTATGAATGTGGAAATTATGTTTGTGTTGTTCAAATTCCATACAATATGTTTTTCAGGGCAAAATATTATTTCACTAGTAAATGAGCATGGAGAACGAACCTCATTAACCATGTACAAGCACAAATGAAAAACAGCCAAACCAATCAGGATATCAATCTGTACTAGTTCTGTTGGAGCAGCTGGAGAATGCCAGCATATACACATGTGCACAGATGTGAACATTAAAGAGATTTGCATTTCCACCAAAAAACATTTACAAAGAACAAAGACAGAATGAAAGAGCAAAGAGGAAAAAAGCCCATTAGAAGCAGTGACACAGAAGGTTAGACACAAAAAAAAGCACAAAAGGGCAGAATTCCAGCATGAAAATAAATGAATAAATGGGAAAAGTTTGCTGATTGTGTTTAGAACAGTCTCAGGTGCATCCGAGAAGATAACAGGAGCATCTCTCTTTCCATAATAACACACTGACCTGCCTTCCTCTGAACAGAACTCGAACCTAACCTTAACCTGAAATGGACATTTTTAATCTTGTTAGTTCATCTCTAGTCATTTTAAAGAATAGTTAGGCATGCAATTTAGTTTACACAGTTTTTAACAAAATCAATACCCACCCTAATAATTTTCCCAAACTTCCCCAAACCTTCACATCCAGCTACAGATTTCTGCCATTCGTAAGTAAAGTTAGCCTTGTAGCTAAGAAGAAAATGTGGACTCCAGACACGTATTGACTCCATTGATTGACTAAATTATGTTAATTAAATTCCTTCTTCACTAACACAAACAAATTACATGACCAAAAAGACAAATTTTTTGTTTTGCACATATTCTTTTATCAAAGCATCCCTGATAAAGATGCTTTATGGCCCTTTCCTACCAACATCACATTTTATCATGAAACTGCTATTAACCTGAGACCATAAATAAACTCAGAGATAAAAACTACTAACACAACTAAACCACAATGACCACCCTTTCACCCTGACCAATTCCAAATTTAAAGATTAGTTTTAGAATGGGTCATAGAAAACAGAGGTTTTTGATAACTCTGGCTGAAGAAAAACAAAGGTTTTGAAAAACGGACCATTTTGCATCATACTGTGCGCCACCCCTGTGACGTCACAGTATGTGCCATGTTTCATCTACAATGCCCCATGTTTGCAAAGCACTACTGCTCTGAACCTCGTTAGGAGTTCTGGCCTTTTTGTACTAGAGGTGTTGAATTTTTAAGTCTTGGGATTCTGAGTATTAGGGAAGCTGGCTTATCTGTGCTATCTTGTGTTCGTGTCACTGGTTTGGTGATTCATATCTTAAAAGCTCTTTTAACATGAGTGTATGCTGCTACTCTGGTGTCTGTGTCTTAGCCATCATTACATAAACAATTTCCTCTAGGATCACTGAAGTCTGATTCTATAATGCCCTCAGATCACTGAAGTCTGACTCTATAATGCCCTCAGATCACTGAAGTCTGATTCTATAATGCCCTCAGATCATTGAAGTCTGATTCTATAATGCCCTCAGATCACTGAAGTCTGATTCTATGCCCTTTCCCGCAGTTTGCAGAATGCTGTCTGAAGCTGGGAACATCAGCACTGTCCAGAAATTAACACAAAATCTGTGTACCATTTTAATGTAGGGAGAGGTAGAGTGTTCCCACTATAACAGAGTGTTTATGTGTGTGTGTGTGTGTGTGTGTGTGTGTGGGTGTGTGTGTGTGTGTGTGTGTGTGTGGCTGAATTGGCTCTGTGCCATCTAAATGAGAATCTCCCTCACACGCGTTCCGCTGGCATCCAGCAGTAACAGTAACACACTCCTCCTTCCACCTTTTACTATCATCACTCCATCACTCCACTCAGAGTGTGTCCCACTTGTCCATCTACTTCTCCACTCCATTTCTCACTGCTCCACTTTGGGGCTGTCACTGTTGATTATATTAGAGATGCATGTAAATGTGTGTGTCCATCACTGTAATAGTGAGCAGTGGTAGAATATAAAACCTCCATTATCCTCATATAAACAGACAACTATGCACTGCTGAATTTGTGAAAATTGTAGTTGTAGTTATTTTTTGAAATCGTGTCTAAGCAATTTTTGAGACAGCCATCATATACAATTGATGATGCATAAAGCTATGCATAATCCTTTCACACTAAATATATGTTATATATATATTATTAGATAATCAAAGTCCATTTCTAATGGAAATCGGACTCATTAGTTAAATAGTTTGATGACGTGTGAAAGTTAAACTTTTGAACATTTGCTCTCCAGTCTACACACTCCATATATATTACACAGCTTTTCCAAATATAAATGGGAAGTAGGCTGCAAAATATTCGGTTTTAATGAATTGTTTTAATGATGTTTTGGTGATGAAGATTCAGGCTGAAAAAATTTGAATGTAACCAATCATTTTGTTTATTAGAGAAGAAACATAAGGATTTGATGGACTGCACTGAACATTTAATCCATATTTTTGTTTTGTGTCATTTTTACTTTCTCTGCCTCTGTCTCACACTGTCTTTTCTCTATCTCTCTCCCTTTCGCCCAAATTCTCTCTCTCTCTCTCTCTCTCTCTCTCTCTCTCCCTCTCTCCCTCTCCCACACACACACACACACACACAAACACACACACACTGGCTCAGTTCCTCTTGTTTCTTTTTGCTATCTCCCAAACCTGTCACTCATCCTCTTTTTTATTTTGCTGTGGAACAGATAAAAAAAAAAATAATAATAATAATAAGAAGAAAAATATCTCAGGTATTTGCAGTCTCTGCCTCATATTTCCATTGATCTAAACCCACTTTATTAAACAGAGGGAAAATGTGAGGGACAGGAATGAGAGCGATAACAAAGAGCCAGGAAAGTTAGAAAAATGGGCTGAACTACGAACCATCGTTATACCTGTTGAAAAAGAGCTTGAATATTTCGGCCGTGTGTTTGGTTTTCACTGCATGCTAATGGAAAAGCTAATAACAGAATGGTTTAAATTGAAATGTCTACAGTGTGGGTGTGTTAGAACTGTTTTGCAGTCTGGGATGCATGTTAGAGAACTTGCTTTAAAACAGTGAATGTGAGGATTGTTATGAGAATGCTGCCACACAGCTCCTCCTGTTGAACAATGCTGACACTGCACATGACTGTTAATTAGCCTAAATGGGTGATATGTAGCTGTGTTTAGCAATTTGTAGCTATTTTAAACTTTATGCTAGTTTATTTGTTTACTTCTGTGACCCTTATATCTAGTATATCTGGTTGGGTTTTTGAGGTGTCTTTCATGTTGATGTGGAATAAAATACATTACTACTATTAAGGAGGACACAAGATTTTGCAGTAAAACAATCTTTATATATTTGACGTGGTTTCCTAGCAACAGATATTTAAATCTGTTTCTGAAAACTGACAGTCTAACCTCGCATGGAGGAAGTATAAGCAAGACGTTTCAAAAGTCCGCTGGCAACAGTTCAGACACTTGTTTTTTAGGTCATCCCCTCAGTAGAATACATCTGTAAAAAATCCAGACTGTGTTAATCTGGGCATGGGTGCAGATACAGATACTTTGAATCGCATGTTCCATTGTATGTTGCATTTTTTTTTTTTTTACTTTTAATAGCATATAACAGCACTTTTCAGATTAGATTACCTACACGTCAATAAAACAGGTCAACAAAAAATTCTAACACACTTCTCTAGACCAGTTTTTCATGCTGAATTCAGATCTGTTTCAGTTACATCAACTTTTTGAATTATGAATAACATTAGATTTGCAATAGACTTGCATGTGGTTTTTATTAAACCGCAGGCACCAATCAAGAAACTGTTTCAACATTTTGTGAAGTCAGACAGGCAACACTGTGGCATAGATATAATGATCAGTGTCAGTCAGTTTCTTCACAAACACTCAGCCTATGATTATGATATGATCATTATACCAACTATCATACAACATATGCCTAGCTCCATTGTCAAAACTGTATACGCAGGAAAAACTAAACACAGATTTGAAATTAGCATGAAAAACACTACCAAAAACGGTGGCAAGAAAACATGGTAACTGAAGCATCCTCATATTAAATATTATATGCTTGTTATTAATATTAAATATTATAACAATATCCCATTTTTTAAGCTAATGTATATCCCATTTAACAGCTAATGTTAAGCAATATGATGTAGATGTGATGTGTCAGTTTGCGATTTTTACAGCAAATAATATGTCATATATTTTGTCTGTACTTCTGACCATTTTATGTGTGTATGAAGTTAGCATGACACTGATTTGTATACTTTCTTACAATATACAATATCCCTTAGATGCTGCAACTGTGATGTTTTCTTCATTCAAGATGTTTTTTTATTCACCAGTTAAAGACAACTACTTATGTTGATAATGAATCATGAATTCAATGAATTCATGACACTTCTGTTACTAAGCAATGACTTATACATGTTCAAAAAGGCATATTTTCACATAACTCACAATGAGCGTTTATTGTTATATTAGGGCTGGGAAGTTAACGCATTAATTAGCTTAATTAATCACGGAAAAAATAACGTTTAACGCGTTCATATTTTTAATGCAATTAACGCATATAGACATGTGACGTTACACTTTGTAGAACTGCAGCCAGATACTCTTGGGTAGAGATACTCAGCTCCTTCAATAAAGTGATCCGGAGTCTCACCGGTAGATTCACTCATTAGCCTAGTGGGCTTTCAGACCGAACGCGGGCAAGCTTCCAAGGTGGAAGCTTGTTAGCTGACACAACAGAACTGTCAGCATTCTTCGGCAAGCAGGCTGATCTGTTTAATAATGTTGGGTTAGCAGCATTAACGCGGGCAACCGCGAGAACCCGCCATGCTCAGCGCAAAAGTATTGCATGGTTTTCTTAACTCTCCTGTCCTGGATATCAGAGTTAGCACTAGTGCTAGCTCTGTTAGCACCAAGAGAGAATATGCTGTGGGCTTTGTAGATTCTGGACGCTCAGAGACTTTTAAGATTAGCTTTTCCTCCATACCCGTGTGTGTGTGTGTGTGTGTGTGTGTTTGTATGTGTGTGTGTGCATGTGTGTTTGTGTAGACATTGGTTTACGTACAGTAATAATTAAAACTGTCATTTGTAACCAACTGTGATGTTGTAACCAGTGTCATTGGTTTGTGTTCAATAAGTTA
>JBBPDH010000124.1:24698497-24718374 GCA_037974565.1 Clupeocharax schoutedeni
ATTTAAGCCCCAAGTTTTGAACAGTGATGATTGAACATACAATTTGCATATATAAAGTTAATTTTGTGGTAAATTAAAATTTTTCGAGACAGAAAATCGCACTATTATAAAATCAACTTAGCTGAAAAACCTGACCTGATCTACAAAAACTGATGCCATATTCGTGTTCTGTGGGCCAGAAATATGTTAAATCAGCAGAAATATATTAGACAACTCACAAAAAATTTTTTTTGTAACCCAGTGTTATGCCCTAGTCTAGTCTATAATAATTTTGATGGAGGTCGCTCTCATATCTCTGATTCCAGTGTTTGAATATTGAGGTTGGTTAGGCTCTAATATTTTTTATATGAGTGTATTAGACTGTTTTCTGAAGTCATCAATACAAATGAAAAGGGAATGCAAATGTAGAAAGAGGGGAAGAGGCAAGAGCAAAAGTACAGTGCGAGAGAGAGAGAGAGAGAGAGAGACAGAGAGAGAGAGAGAAAGAAATGAAAAGGGAGATGAAACCAAATTAAAGAGAGAGAGGTTTTGTAGCTCAAGGCAGGGGGAAAGAGGAGCTCAGAGAGAAAGATCAGAAATGACAAGGTGAAACAGAGCATGATGGGACGTCTCTTTCAGACTGGCTTTATTTGGGGTTATGTAAGGAAAACTCATTTATGAACTCGTCCACAGGGAGGTGAGCACGACTAGAGTTTCAGCTACACCAGAGAGGAAAACAACACGCTAGAACTAGATTTTGAGTGGAAAACAACACAACTAGAACTGATTTTGAAGTTACACATGGGACAACTAACCCCGACACTCAATACTAACACAAAAAATAATGATGCAGTTTAATCTCATTTTCATCTCTCAGAACAGTACTAATTCTCACTTCGCACTTTAGTGGCCTTTTACTCACTAATAATGAGTTTAAACTGTTCAGAATAATGTAAACTGTGAATTTCACTCTATCACAGTACATCCAATAAAAATAGCATATTCTTCCCACATTGCATATATAGGTTATATACACACATACATTTGCACACACACAAATGTCTATATTTATATAGTTTTTGTATTAGTTGTAAAGTGTACTTTTTATTTAAGCTTGTGTTGTATTGCTTTTAATTTACTATTGTCCACTTTCTGCTGTAGCAAAGCAAATTCCCTACTTGTGGGACCTATAAAGATTTATCTTATCTTATTGTATCTTATCTTAAATCTTAAAACTATTCAATGAAGGAAAAGTAAAGAGTGTAAAGTGGAAAGAGTGGAAAAGAGCGGAAATGTGTACAGTGGTCAGGCAAATCAGTATTTCAGATTTTTCTGAAATGTGATGTCATGTTCATCAGACCAAAGTCCATGGGGTTTGTGTCAGAGCCCTTGGCACTTCTGTGATGGCATCATTAATGCTGAAAAGTACAATGAGATTTTAGAGCAACATCTGCCTTCAAGATTATATCCTTTCCAGGACATCCATGCATTTTTCAACAAGACCAGGCAAAACCACATTCTGCACACATTACAAAGACATGCCAGTGGAGGAAGAGGGTATAGGTGCTGGACTGGCCTGCCTGCAGTCCTGAACTGTCCCCAGTGGAGAATGTGTGGAGAATTTTGAAAGGAAAAATGACAACTTACAAAGTGGTAAATCTTTTACCATCCCAACTTTTCTCGGAATGTGTTGCAGGCCTGAAAGACTGGAATGGATGTATATTAAGAAATAAAATTCACTCACTCCAATCCCACTCACTGATTCAGTATAGCCATGTAGAGGGTACAGTCTAAGGGTTCTGAAAGACATTCTGAATGCCTCACCCTCCATTTGCTGAATAAGATGGATAAGGGTTAACTAGGATGTTTTACGTTTTACTAACTGCATGATAGCATGTGATGATTTTTAGAGAGTACTTTGCATCTATTGCACCAAACTAAATGCAGGAAAGACCAGATTTGATGGTGTGCAAGAGCGGTTGCTAAGCAACCTGTGTTACCATGCAAAACTTGTAGTCTGCTGCTGGCTAGCTGGATGTTGCAATTCAACCCACCTATGTAATAATGTGAAAAATGTATAGCACCGTTTTGAAAAGTCAAGACCCAAGTTAGTAGTCAGCTCCCTGACCCGAGCCTGTCGGGGCCCAAAAAAAGTATCAGGTTTTGGGCCAGGTTGACCACGGTTTGGTTTGGGGTGATTTTTCATAGACCACATCATCATTTTGTCTTGTAGATTTGTTTAGGTGGGTCTGACTGGGGCAACTCATCCACAGGCAGTTCTCCATGTTATTTGATTACATTTTTGATTACACTGGATAATGAGAGGGGCACATTAGGTTGGGAAAATCTCTTCTTTGCCCATATGCATGTTAAACATTAATGCAAGTAACAAACAAGTACTTAATAACTGGTGCCAGTGTACTTTATTTCAGAAATGATTTAACTACATAATGACATTTTAATAGTGTAACAGTGCTAAAATTATAAGTCTTGACTTTTACAGGGCTCTTTTTCTAATGCTCACAGTCTGGAGTGTCAGTGGACAGCTGTACATAATAAACCATTTGGTCTCGTTAAAGTGCATCAGATTGTGTCTCTTTGACACACTGTCTGCATCACACATCATCTGCTTATCAATATGCATCCAGCCCTGCACACAGGCAACACTTAGCATTCAGTGAACACTGCATTCACTTCACACCATCGTTCTCTCTGAATTTTACTAACGGATCGAAAGGACACCCTGTCCACGGTGCGCGCACACACACACACACACACACACACACAAAATGTGTTTCACCAGTGTTTTGTGCTTGAATTTGAATAGTACATTACTCTATTGTGTAACACCTTTACATTTCTACATTTCCAAAGGCAAAACCCGGCATTTGTAATCTGTACGTTTCTATATAGTTTTATTGTTTCTTAAATGTCCTTAAACCATAAAATAACTTTTTTATATGAACATTTACATTTACCTTTTGGTACTGAGCCTCATGTCTTTTCTGATCCACTATCATGACTAGAGCCTTGTTTAAAACGTAATCCTGCCTAAAATGCTTAATATGCAGACGGACGTTTATTTGAAAATATTCCCTGTCACAAAAATCTTGAGAGATGAATACTAGAATACTTAAACCAGATATATCTTTTCATCTCTTTATTCACCATTATAATGATTGTGTCAGTTGCACCGAACATGAACATTTCTGTCGAAGTGGGGTTGCCTCCTACTGGAGCCCAATGTGAAACCTAGAAATGCTTTATTTATAGTTCACGGACTCTGTTTTAGCCATGTTTGCTAAATCTATTCCTTCAATCGAGCGTTCTGACTGCTGCACACTGTCTGCCTAGAGCAACAGCTCCTAGTCACAATAGCTTTTCTCAGTCAGACCAGAACCCAGCTGAGCTGACCAGACTGCACTGATGATGAAAAAAGGAGAAAATTGGGAATAAACGACAAAAACAGGGACAGAGAAAAAGAGACAGAGTTAGTGAGGAGACAAAGTGTGAGATGATTGTTAGAGAGAGCTTCTCTGTTTGTGTCTGTGTATGGGTGTGTGTGTGTGTGTGTGTGTGTGTGTGTGTGTGTGCGCGTGTGTGTGTGTGTGTGTGTGTGTGTGTGTGTGTGTGTGTGCGTGTGTGTGTGTGTGTGTGTGTGTGTGTGTGTGTGTGTAGGTGTGTGTGTATGTGTGTGTATGTGTGTGTGTGATGGTTTCATTTTGACAGGTAATCTTGAACGCTGTGTTTCAGGATAACTGACTGATGACTTCTGTCCTTCACTCCTTACACATCTAAACACACTGTAATATCTCTGTCTCTCTCTCTCTGTTTCCCTCTCTTTCTCCTTCCCTCTCTTAGTTCTCTCACTTTGAATTGTATGTCTTTGTTTTTCTTACTGTTCTCTCTCATGTCTGTTTTCCCTTTTTCCTCTGGGTTTCTGTCTCTCCCTTTTTCTCTCTCTCTTTCTCTCTCCACCTTTCTGTTAGTATGGCTGGGGGCTTGTTGCTAGTTGCAGTAAATGTTGTTTATACTGATGGTCAGAAAAGACAGTAAGTGATGTGGATGTTTAACAGATAAAAAACTAGATCTACTGCGCTGAAGATTAAAGTGATAGTACAGCTTTAAGGTGGTAGAGGTCTAGTGGGTAAAACATTGCCTGTGAACCTGATGGTCAGAAAGATGCAGGTTCAAACCCCCACTTTCTACCTCTGTGTCCTTGAGCAAGATACTTAACTCTCAGTTGTTCCAGGGGGACTTTCCCTGTAACTAATGACTATAAGCAACTCTGGATAAGGGCGTCTGCATAATGCTGTCAAAGTTGTGATCAAAAATCTAATTCTCACTTTCCCCCATTACCTAAAATGTAGTCCAATGGTTAAGACGTGTTTGAGGTTTGCTTCTTTAGTTTTACTCTGAAGCCACAAGGCTACTGTAGCTTACAAATAATAAGAGTCTATTAACATGCAATTTAGTATAGTACAAAACGCACTCACTTCAAATTTGTTAAATAATCTTTAGATGTTAAATAATCGCTAATAGGCATAATGCAGTTTCTGATGCTGAGTGACACTATTATCAATAAATATCCACAGAAGTACTGACAAAAGCTGTTTCTGGTAATGTATTGTTTATTGTCCACTCTTTCTACAGTTGTAACCTCATGTGAGTGGTGGTGGTGTGCTGGTGCTGTCCATGGTTCTGGAATGAAACAACAGCCAAATGCAGGTAAATAATGCTAAGATCTGATTTATGTCCCAAATTTGAGTTTTGTTTGGTTGTTCAGAAGGCTGTCTGGCTGTGAATAGCACAGATGATCTCAGTACAAAGGTACCTGATACCAGTGGGATGTAAGAGGTAGGAAGTGCGCAGTCAGTGCTGGAAGCAGGAAAAATGAGCAAGCCTTAGCGCCTGAATGAATCTGACAAAGCTCAAATTGTAATGGATGACTGGGTCAGAGCATCTCCAAAACAAGCAAGTCTTCTGGGGTGTTCCCGGCAAAGGCTAGCCCAACTGGTCTGATCACACTGAAGATCTACTGAGAAAACGTAACATGGCTATGATAAAAAGGTGTCAGAACACCCAGTGCATCGCAGCTTGCCCTGTAAGGGGAGCAGCACATGAGCATCAAAACACAGTATATCATAGGTATTGTGGAATCCACATCAGAGCTGTTTTGTTGGTATGTGGCAGCCTAAGCAAAATAAGGTACGTAATTTTAATATTATGACTGTGTATTGTTTATAATTTCATAGATAAGTGTGTCATACAGTGTCAGAAACTGCATTTTTAAGATGTAAGACTACATAACAAGTCAATTTTTTTTTAGGTAAGTGTGTGATGGTTTAGGCTCATTTGCTTCTTTTTTCAAAATATCCCTGAAATAAACCTGATGTTGAACATCTAATTGTTTGTTTGCACTGTTAGACATCTACTTATTTGCGCTGCCCGGGCCTGTTTCATTCTGAACTGAAAGTGAGAAGCAAAGTGTAACCAATGTAACAGACATTTTCTTGATGTTTCAGAGGTCTCTTCCCGCAATTAGGCTGCTTTGATGCCACATATGGGATAGGAAAGTAGTAGACTGACAGATTAAGAGTGTTGTTTGCTGTTCACACTGCTACACAAAACTCACAGGACACACATGAAGCAAAAGACAATAAGAACAATAGAAAATTTTCTCACCTAATTCATCAAAACCACACATTGCATTCTGACTGTATATATATATATATATATATTAGTTGGTTTTTGCAGTTTTGTTTTCTTTGATATCCTGTCTTTTGTGTACTACACACAGAGAACACTACTGATCTAAAATATAGTGATTCAATAGAGGAGTCCTTAACCTAATAAAAGAACCGGCTGTTCTTCCCTCTGTCTTCTGTCTTTTGTCTCCATTACTCTCTCTCTCTCTCATTTTATTCTCTCTGTGAAGCTTAGTGTATTTTGGATGTTCCAGTGCCTAAAAAATAAGCAAATAACTCAGCATTAAAACAAACACATAAATAAATACATGTATAAACGTTATAAACTTGTCTGGCTTCCCTCCAGTTACAATGCTAAAAATGGTAGCAGAGATGTAATTCTTATTGATCCCCTTCTACTTTCACATCTCAATGGTTGACACGTAAGCATCAGAAAGAGAGAGAGAGAGGGAGAAATTCAGAATACACATGAAACAGTAGTCTTTGTGTGTGAGTAAGAACCAAACACATGCATCAAGACTGTACTGTATATGAGACACAAATGTAATTTACATGTCCATTTTAGACACTTCTGACAGTGGACTGAGGTAAAACACATAGCTTATGTAACCAGTCCTCTGCCATAGTGGCGCTTTTGTCAGACAGGATGACTTTCTTTGCCCTCACAAATCTCCAAACCGTGGGCTCCTAAAACCCTGTCACTGGTCCTTGGTATGTCCCTCTTCAGACAACTGTCGGTACATATTCACCACTGCTGACTGGGGGCACCACCCAAACCTTGCAGTCTCCAAGATGCTCTGACTCAGTCGCCTGGCCACAACAATTTGGCTCTTGTCAAAGACACTTAGGTCTTTATGCCTGTCCACTTCTCCTACATTTGAAATGTCAACTACTAGAACTGACCGTTCACTTGTGCATGTACCAGACCTTGACCTGCACAGTCCAAATGAAATATGAATAAAAATTATTCCCTTGTGAGTGGCCATATGCTTAGCTCATCAGTGTAGTACATGGTGTACAAATCTAGTAATATGTGGTACTATAGTGTAGAAATATTGTAGTATAGTATACTTAGTGTAATAATATAATGTCTTGTGAATCTTGTACAAAAATAGTATATAGTGTGGAAATACATTATGTAATGCACGGTGTAGAAATACAAACATAGTATTCCATGGAGCTTACAAATTTGCAGTGCATGAATGTAATATATAATGTAAAAATATAACATGCAGTGTACACTTCACACTCACATTATATAGTGTAGAGTATAGGAATACAGTAACATAGTACCGTATCGAAATATAGCACATAATGTAAAATGTAGGACTGTAATATGTGAAACACAGGGTAAAGACATATGTGAATAATAAAAATGTACAGTATATAATAAGACTGTATAATATATTTCAATTGAACAGTAGAGTATAATGTATGGAGCACATATAGAGAGATGTAATGTGATGAAAAATATAAGAGATTAAAAATGTATCAGAGAGAGACATAACAGAGAGTATCTACATAGTGTATAGTATATAAATATCAATTCATACACCCAAACTGTGACCCAACAATAAAGCAATAAAGTCTCCTAATGTGAAGACTTGAGTCCAGGTTAGGTTTCAAACTGGAAATGAGAACAAAGTGTCACACGGCTATTTTAATCCGTCCTGTGTGGAACAGTCTTACATTACAGTGATATTTCAGTAAGCTAGTAAATCCAAGCCATTTGGGTAAAAATACTCAACATTCTTTGGCATTTTTCCTGGTATGTTGCAGCTCATGAAGGACTTGAATCAACTGATAAGTGAAATGGAGAGTGAGGAGGAAAAAATGTGCAGATAATTGCAGGCAAGGTTTGAAATCCTAGCTGTGAGTCATATGTTACCAAAGCTACATGGGGTGGAGGGGTTCTAATAAAGTGACCAGAAAGTAGTAGGAAGTTTTTAGCTTAATTTAACCAAATATTTTCACAGATCTCATCAAACACAGACAAGACTGACATGCCGCTCAGGTACGAAATGAAAATGGTTCCCACAGCGCCTCTGTCGCAAAAACAAACATGGCTCTAAACGTTTCACATGGCCGATCCGTCAAATAAAGCCATCTGCTAATTCCCAACAAATGGCTGCTAAGACTGAGAGGCTTAAGCTGCTCTTTTAAAAAGCAGTGGCGCGTTTGGCCCTTGTCTTCCGGCCCGGATCTCTCTAAGCAGGCCAGACAGTGGGAAATTTAAATTAGCCTGGGTAATTAATTAGGCACGGCTGAGTGGAGCTTCAGAAATGGAAGTTAGCAGAGATGGCAGAAAAAGTGCGAGAGTGTACGTGGAGGGGTTTGATGATGATGTAGGGAGTTTAAAACCCATCAAAATGGTAGTTATTGCTTTCAATAACCAAAGCTACTATTTTAGATTATTATTTTTCACTTTTATCTTGAGCAGAGAATTTATGTGGAAACTGCTGAATGTTCCATAGCACAGTTGTGTTTGGAAGTAGAAATGGTACAGGCCTGTTACTTTTAAAAGTGAAGGTAACCAGAACTTCTTCTTTGCTGTGTTCTAAACATATTTAGAAAGTTCATTTATACAGCCCTGATAGGTCACTCAGTCTGCCTTTTAAAGCTGTATTCATGGAATTCACTGACTGCCCATTGATTTCTATTACAGGTGAATCTTTAGTTTGACAGATTTTGATTATTTTCTAAGGATGTTAAACATGTAGAGATAACAATCTATGAAGCACAGATACAGCATAAAGACAATGGGTTGACAAATTATGGAATATTGCAAGTGAGTACATGCAAATCCTGGTGGTTTCAGAGTGAAAATCATGCTGACTGAACCACTGAAGGAAACCTCCTACTGGCTTGGACTAGGTTTTAAGAGGAGAAGAAGAGAGAGAAATAGAATAAAATATATGATAAAAAATGTTTGGCTTGAGGCTCTGCTAAAAGAGTTGCATTATCTGAGGCGGTGTGAGTGTGTAGGAGGAAAACTGAACAGAGGAAAACTGAACTGATAAAAACTGAACACAGGAAAACCGAACAGAGGAAAACTGAACCGATAAAAACTGAACAGAGGAAATCTGAACCGATAAAAACTGAACAGAGGAAAACCGAACCGATGAAAACCGAACTGAGGAAAACTGAACAGAGGAAAACCGAACAGATGAAAACTGAACAGAGGAAAACCGAACTGAGGAAAACTGAACAGAGGAAAACCGAACAGAGGAAAACTGTACAGATGAAAACTGAACAGAGGAAAACTGAACCGATGAAAACCGAACTGAGGAAAACTGAACAGAGGAAAACCGAACAGAGGAAAACTGAACAGAGGAAAACTGAACTGAGGAAAACTGAACAGAGGAAAAAGTATACTTTACTTTCAGTGTTCTTTCATTTTTTACTCTGATAAAACAATAAATAATAAGCATTTCCCTACAAATGAACATGTGCTTCCAGCATGTGCACACTCTGGCAAAGTAATAATAAAGGCATCGTGGAGCAACTTTTCTGTAGTGATAGTAACACACACTAAGTGCCAGTTCCACATGCTTACTGAATTTACTATGACCATCTGAACATGAGAGAATAATTGGTGGGAGAGTGAAAGAGTGTGTGATTAGCCTGGTCTGAGAGGTGCATTGTATCTGAAAAATAAAAAAGCAATGTGAAATCATCAAATGCACAAAAGTGGCCAAGAAGTGTGCAAATAAACATATATAAACATCCAAATAGTCTGAGTGTTACATAATACAGGCATCAACTGAATTGGCGAGAAACCACAATGGACACAGGACCAGTCGACCCTGCCATGGTGCCTCTTCCGGAGGACCAGGCGCCCCCCTGCCAGTTTCAAGAACACCACCATCAGCTCGTGGCACTGACGCAAGCCGTACAGGAGCTTCAGGCCTGCGCCCAGCAGCCAGTGGTTCGGCTGTTCAATCTGCGCCAGGGAGCACGCACGGTGTGTGATTACTCTCTTGAGTTTCGTATCCTGGCTGCAGACATTGGGTGGAATGCCGAAGCCCTACTGATTGCGTTCCGGGAAGGTCTGAACTTGGACGTAAGGAGGGAACTGGCATGCAGAGACACCGGCCTGGGGTTAGACACCGTGATCTTGCTTGCGATCGCCCTAGACCAGAATCTCCGCGACAAGGGCGGAGTACTGAAGCCCCAGAACCAGTCCCTTTCTGGAAGAGAAACCTCAGCTCGTCGCTGGCCCTCCACGCCCTCTCCGATTGCTGGCCCGAGCGAGCCCGCTCCTGAACCCATGCAGATAGGGGCGTCTGGTGGTGAAAGTCGCCGGCAGAGGCAATTGGCGGGGTGGTGCTACTACTGCGGCCAGTCTGGACACTGGCATATGCAGTGTCCAAAGCATCCTGGTTCACCACCTCCTCAGGTGAAGAAATGTTCTAGTTTAATCAGTTTGTTCTCCCTGTGTTCTTATCAGTGTCTAACGTTGTTGTCTCTGTTTTTGCCCTCATAGACTCGGGGTCGGCTTGGAATTTTGTTTCTTCGTCCCTTGTTTCGACACTTAAGATCCCTACTCGACTGTTAGTCAGACCCCTCACGGTTCAGGCCATAGACAGTCGGCGTGTGGGAAACGCCCCCCTCAATCGTGTGTCGTGTCCTGTGACCCTTACGTTTCAGCCCTTCCACATGGAAACCATCGAGCTTAACATGTTGTATGGGTCCCAGCATGAAATCGTGTTGGGGCTGCCATGGCTACGATTACACAACCCGCGGATAGACTGGTACAAGCATACCATTATATCTTGGTCGCCGGCTTGTCGACAGAGGTGTTCGGTTCGTGCCCTTCCACTGCACTCCACCTCTGTCGAAAGCCCTCAGTCCCACACGCCCGTGCATATTCCGCCTGACTACCGTGATCTGGAGGCCGTTTTCTCGGTCTCCAACGCTACCCGCCTCCCTCCGCATTTTGTGTCTAAGAAATATGGGGGTTTGCGGCCCTGTATAGATTATAGGGGGCTCAACGACGTCACGATGAGGTTCATGTATCCTCTGCCTTTGATCCCAGCCACCATTGAGCGGCTCCGCAGGGCCTCTTTCTTTACGAAATTGGACCTCCGGAGCGCGTACAACCTAGTACGTACACGAGCGGGCGACGAATGGTTGACGGCCTTCAGTACCACTTCCGGGCACTATGAGTATTTAGTCATGCCATACGGGCTAGCAGATGCGCCCTCTTTCTTTCAGGGCTTCATTATCGATGTCCTGAGGGACATGCTGAGCCATTTTGTGGTCGTATATATTGACGACATACTCCAAAACACTTCAGGAGCACATTCAACATGTTCGTCAGGTGCTCGCCCGCCTGTTGGAGCATGGGTTGTACGTTAAGGCTGAGAAATGTGACTTCCACAAGAGGGAGGTCACGTTTCTCGGTCACCGCATCAGCCAGGAAGGGATTGCGATGGAGGAGGCCAAAGTAACAGCCGTTACTGAGTGGCTAGAGCCCACTACTGTAAAGGAATTGCAGCGATTTCTGGGGTTTGCGAACTTCTATAGAATGTTCATTCAGAACTTTAGTACAGTGGCAGCCCCTCTCACCTCCCTCCTCAGAGGCAAAACCAAGTACATTACATTCACGCCTGCGGCTTGCGCTTGCTTTTACACAGCTTAAAACCGCCTTTACTACAGCTCCCGTGTTGCGCATGCCCAACCCAGAGCTTCAGTTCGTGGTGGAGGTTGATGCCTCAGAGGTGGGAATTGGGGCTGTACTGTCTCAATACCATGGCTCCCCCCCGAAATTACATCCTTGTTCTTTCTTTTCCAGAAAGTCGTCAGCGGCAGAGCAGAACTACAATGTCGGCGACCGCAAACTGCTCACTGTGAAAGAGGCCCTGGAGGAGTGGCATCATTTATTGGAGGGCGCGCGGCAGCCCTTCGTAGTTCTGACTGTCCACCACAACCTAGAATATATCCGTAAAGCCAAACGGCTGAATTCCAGGCAGGCGCGGTGGGCTCTGTTTTTTGACTGAGTCCGCTTCGTGATCACGTATCGCCCAGGTAAACTTAATCAGAGAGCGGAGGCTTTGTCCCGTCAATGCGGTACTGAAAAGGAGGCGGGGGAGCCAGAGCCCATTCTCCCCCTCCGAGTATTTGCAGCACCTATTCAGTGGGATCTGGATGAGGAGATCAGGGCAGCATACGGAGAGGAGAAACCTCCTCTGATTGTCCCCCTGATCACCTTTACGTCCCCGAGGCGCTGCAATCTCGAGTGATCGAGTGGGCTCATGTTATCCCCGCCATCGACCACCCAGGCATTGCGAGGACCTCCGATGTGGCAACACCCAAATACTGGTGGCCGTCACTGGCACGGGACGTACGTCGTACGGTTTTATCGTGTTCTGTTTGCGCCATCACAGTCCCCGTGTCCTGACTTCTGGAAAACTAATGCCCCTCTCGATTCCAGACAGACCGTGGTCCCACCTTGCAATGGATTTCGTGAAGGAGCTGCCTGTTTCTAAGGGTTACACTACGGTATTGGTTGTGGTGGACAGGTTCTCGAAGGGGTGCCGTTTCGTTCCTTTCCGTTCCCTCCCTTCTGCCCGACAGGTCGCGGACACGCTGTTTCAGTCTGTTTTCCGGTATTTTGGCCTCCCGGAGGACATTGTTTCTGACCATGGTCCCCAATTCACCTCGAGGGTTTGGAAGGCCTTCATGGAGCACCTAGGGACCACGGTCAGCCTGACTTCTGGATACCACCCTCAGTCTAACGGTCAGGCTGAGCGTGCTATCCAAGAACTCGGTCAATACCTCCGGGCTTACTGCCACAGCCGGCAGCACGACTGGGCGGACTTCCTAGCCTGGGCAGAATATGCCCAGAACTCGCTACGTCACTCCACCACGGGTCTGACTCCGTTTGAGTTTGAGTGTGTGCTCGGGCGCCAGCCCCCACTGTGCCCATGGGACCAGAACCCCATGGAGGCACATGCCGTGGATGACTGGTTTCATCGGGCGGAGCAGGTGTGGGAGTATGCACACACAAACATCCAGCGAGCGGTGCGCAGGTTCAAAGACCGTGCCGATCGTTGGCGGAGGGAGGCGCCTCCGTTTAAATAGGGTGACAGGGTCTGGCTATCGACTAGGGATCTTCAGTGCAATCACCCCTGTAGAAAACTCTCGCCACGTTTCACTGGCCGCTTCCTCATCGTTAAATGTATTAACCCTGTGTCTTTTCAGTTACAGCTTCCCCCCGATTTAAGAGTTCACCCTGTGTTTCACGTTTCCCTCCTGAAGCCCATACGCTCTGGTCCCCTGCACGAGGGCGGGGCGGCTGTCACGCCCCCCGAGGCACTAGAAATAGATGGTACTCCAGCCCACCGAGTGCGTGTGCTTCTCGACTCCCGTCGCTGCCGAACGGGGCTGGAGTACCTGGTAGATTGGGAGGGCTACGGTCCCGAGGAGCGGAGCTTGGTGCCGGCGCGTGACATCCTCAGCCAGGAGTTATTGGTTTCTTTTCACCGTGCATGCCCGGACCGCCCCGCTCCGCGTCCCCGGGGCCGCCCCCCTCCCCGGCCGTCGCTCCCGCGCAACGCCAGGCAGCACCGTACAAGGGTCGATCCCCAGGAGGTGATCGTGCCTAGGATGGGGGGTGCTGTTACAGCCGCCTCGCCTGCTCGTCCCAGACACTGTCCCGTTTCCCCTGAATACTGAGCCAATCCTCTGGTGTCTCCCGCGGGCCCATTCCCCTCTTTCCTCCCTTCCCTCGTGTCCTTAATCCCGAGTGTGGCTGTCTGCATTTGAGCCACAGCCCTCCACATTACACACACCTGTTTCTTGTTCCTTGTCAGCCACACACACACCTGCTTTCCTTCCCCAACCGCTTTATAAACCCAGTCCGTCCCAGAGTCTTGTATGCCTGTATTTTCTCCCCTCGTGTGTTTGTATGATTGTTGTTATTATTGCTGTTTTCATGTTTTGTTTCTCTTTTGCTTTGCAGACCCGTGCTTCCCGCATTTAAAGAGGCTCTCAGTCTGGAGCACGTTTGCTCTGAGCTTCGCCAGTTCTGTGCAGCCACCGCTGAGGTCTAACCTGCCTGCGTGCAGCAGTGATTCTTTTCAATTTTGATTTGCCTGCGTGCTGCACTTGTCTTAAGTTCTTCCTGTTGACTTGAAGCACGGGTCCTGCTTTTCTGTTGCGTTGTGTTTTTGTGTTTCATTATTAAATCCCTCTGTTTTCTGTTTAATCCTCTCCCCTTTTTTCCCCTCGCACACGATCGTGACACTGAGAAGTGGAACAGCAATTGAAACATTTTGGTATTTCTGAAATTAGAATGTTGAAGACTTTGTCTAAATATTAATAACAGCAGTGAAACGGAGCTCACTGATTTTATACAATTCAGATCTGTTTTTGATAACCATGTTAAGAAGTCTTCATTGATGTTTTACATAATAGCATTTTTTGAAGAAGAAACCTTTTTGGGCTCCCAGTAGCAGCGTTCATTCACAGTAACTGTAACATTAGTACCATTATTGTGTAATGATTCTTCCAAAGGAGTCTGCATGGACGCTTTGTTTAAAATGTGCAACTGAAGTTTCACTCCAGCTTGAGGAAAAACAGAGGGAATGTGATTAAATCCGATTGAAATTGTGATGTCTACTCTAAAGAGACAATAAGGAGCAAGACCAGCTGCGATTTTCCAAAAAATGCAATAACAATCATCTTGTCATGCTGGAATGTGAAAAGGTCCCCTTTTTAACAAGCCATTGTGAAGCTTTTGTGATAATCTTTCAAAAAGCAAAAAGAAAAAAGAACCATTTGATAAGGCATTAAAGAAAAGAAAAGAAGAGACTGTGCGGTGATGGCAGGGCCGGGTGGATTGATGGTGTATATTAGTAAGCAGTGTGAATTAATGTCAGGGTCTCAGTTGGAAAAGCCTGAAAATTGGATCGATGTCGTTTTTGTGGGAACTTCATAACAACTTAAAGTTTTATCGGATTTGGGAGATGACTACCATCTGAGTCACAAGCCAGAGAAAACAAATCAAGCTTCCAGGCCTTTTCATTAGCTGCTGTATTGTGAGTGAGGGATATGCTGTAATCATGATGGACACACAACGGTCCTTTTCAAATCTACAGACAATGGAATAAGCACTAAAAAGTTAAAACATTTGAAATCACCATTCAAAATCTTCCCCAAAAAAGTAGAAGATTAAAGACCTAAAAGACTTTCACTCTTCTCATATACAACACAGCCATATGCAAAGCCTTTGGTCAAGTTCTATGTTTTGTTAATATTTTATGGGAAAATAATCACAAATCCTCTTTAGAGAACCCACTATAATGCACAATTAGTGTCTATTTGCTTAAATCAACAAGAAGCATACATTATGCAAAAGTAATGCACATTTTATACAATATACTTTATAATTGCCTGTATGGTAATATCAGTAGATTTATGCACAAATCCACATTACAGCATATAATTATCATCAATGTCAGAACAAAAACCTTGTATCTTAAAAAAAGTAACTTTACAGGAGAAGGCAATTCCAAATTAATGGAGGGAGATTTTGTTATTGGTCTATTTGTCATAACGACACAGTATAAAAGATTTTGATCACATTCTATAAGCACACTAACACACACACACACTGTATCACAAGCACCATTATCATTATCATTATCATCATCATCATAATTATTCTAATAACTATAATTTTTTATTACATGTAGGTGCAACTCAAAGACCTCCTCAAGTTCATTTTGTTTCTGCTTTGAGAGAAATCTGAAACAAAGAACAGCACAAATGCAGAGTTCATGCAGGACACAGCAAATGAGGAGGAAAGAAAGAAGGGGCGGAACATTCTGTCATGGAAAATCGCCCACAAAAGGTTTCCAATTGACCTCATAAGGAGCATCTCCATCTCCTAGTGGGCTGAGTGGCTTTCAATCAGAGCACATTGTTTCTGGAGTAGGCCTTCGCATCAGTACAGTCACGAGCCAAACACTCCTTACCTCAATGTAGAATCTGCAGGATTGAGGAGAGGATCGTAAGGAATTTAAATAAATCCTGTCCTGTAATGTTTCCTCATGTTTTTGTCACAGAAAAGAAATATCAATGTCTAATGTATAAAATTCCTCTTTTTGGAATTATTATATGAACTAAAATAATAATTATTCCATGCATATCAGGGGATAGTTCTAAATGGCCACACAAATACAGCAAGCATTGTATCAGATTCTGAAAAATCAAGCTGAAGAGTCAGACAGTCATTTTTGCAACAACGTTAATCACTTGTTGAGGGTTTGAGGACCCAAGGTGCTTTTCATGAATTAGGCCAGAATAGCCTTGACTAGGCCACTGTGATTTACTGCACTTGGCTCATGGTAAACATGATAAATCATGCTTAGTTCACAGGAATCAGTAAAAGCTGAGGCAGTAAGAGGGATGTGGAATGGTCCAGTTTTAGGGTGGAGTATCCAGTGGCTCTTCAATAAGGTGATGAATCATGTCCATTAAAGGGTGAGGAGGGAGGGAGGGAGGGAGGGAGGGAGGGAGCACTTTAACAAGCTTTATTGTCTTTTCTGCTTAGCGAAGAAGGCTGACCTGTTAAGAATAAAACAAGACTGCTTTTTACTTTAATGTCTCGACTGTGTCCATTTGGGTGTTGTGAGGACTCTGGAGGAAAATGCCATGGTGTGTTCTATGACTACATGACATTAGCACAAACAGAAATACCATTAAATCTGACTAAAAGTACCAGTTTATCATTTTAATACACCTGTATCTCGGCAGTATGTGTATTTTTGACAGCAGTAACACTTTTTAGCCTTACAATCAAAACAGATAAACATAAACATTGTAAAACAAAAGGAGTTTTTAATTTCAGTATCTTTGTTAGAACAGTAAGAGTTAGCAGGAGCCGGTGGGCTTCCCAGAATATATTATGAGTAGGCTTGTGCAGGTGGGCAGAGGGGGCGAGGGGTAGTTAATAACTGTGTACGATAAAATTATACAACCATGTCCCATAGTATATCCCTCCACTGCACTCTACCCTAATGTGTGTTTCTAAATCGTGGCACAGCTGGCTAACTATCTTTTAGATGTGAGCTGATAATTTAGGATCCTCGTTGGTGACTGCAGTCAGTCTCTTCACTGAAAACAGCTATAGACACTGCAGTCTTTATATGCTGTCAGTGCAACTGAATCACATTTGTGTTTGATAGATATGATCAATAATTCCAACACTACAGAGCACATCCTGGTTTTGGTGTTCTTGAGGAGGCCCTGAAGGTTAAACTTCAAAGATCTGGTTTTGTGTCATTTCATGAAGCTACTTACTGCTGGTTGTCAAATGTCAGCTTTGGATTTGTTTGTGCCAAAGACCTCACCATTAGCACCATCAACACACACACACACACACACACACACACACACACACACATATAGATTTCCCATATTTGCTGCAAACCATACAGACATAGCCCTTACTAAACCAACAGAATCTCTGTACAGATCCAGATCCAGATCCAGATGTTGATTCAAAGGTGGTGTTGATTGTTCAGCCAAGACTATTTGTTTTTCCTTTTTTTTAAAAACATGTTATCAATGCAGTAAATGCAAAAAGTAGACCAAGTGAGTAACCAAACCCACCTCAAGCTTCTTAGGCATGGAGGTATCATCTGTGTGTGATACAGACGGCTTTCATACAGTATGTATCATATACCATATACCATATAGGCCCTTAACCACTTTTTATTTCATTTGTCATTCAATCTTGATTACATTACTTTTAATAAGACAAAATCATGAAGAATTTTTAAGACTTTCATTCTGTAAAGACCTCTAGGAACAGACTGAAGACTTTAGTTCATGGGCGTGGGGTGTCAAAGGTAGAGTGGGAGACAGGGGACATATGAAAGAAACAAGTCTCAGAAGCAAATGAAGAGAAATGCTGAGAAACTGTAGCGAATCATAATCATATTTCAGCCGCGGAGCTGCGCAGTAACCACCCCCATATTTGATCGTGTTTATTGTCTGAAACCATCTGCAGCTGATAACCCTTGACTGAACAAGCTGTTAGCCAGGCCGAGAGGGAGTAGAGAGGGAGAAATCAGCCGTGATTTAAAATGGCTCCATCAGCACACACACACACACACACACACACACACACACCGCTGTGAGGGCAAAGCCATCGTGAGGAAATGACAGAGAGAGAGAGTGCTGCCATTCTTAATGCATGTCTGCAAATTATTATATTACGTTTTGAGGCAAATGACACTACAAACAGCTAAACTCCTTCTGTTCAGCTGGAAAAGTGCAGAGAGGCACCTGGATGTGTTTGAAATGGGCAATTTTTCAAACAATGTTTACGCATAACAGCTCAGAGACTAAGTCTTTATAAAACCAGCCAGTCCAAACTGATTTACTATCTCCACATCTGATACTAATCAGTTTTTCTCCATCTAACCTGTTTTCAATTCTCATTTGAACCATGCTGACATACTGCCACTGCCTATAGTATTATTTCATTAGAACACATCCTTTGTGCTTCCATTCATTGAATATCATCTACACCAGGGGACACCAACATGGTGCCAAAAAAGCATTTTAAAATGGTTATAATACATGAAATTTTGGTAAGTTTAGGTAAACTCAGTGCTAGTGTATCAAACTTCTGGACCTTCGTATGGCTCAGTACCCGTGAAGTAGCTCTCAGTTTCAAAACAGCTGGTGACCCCTGATCTACACAATAGGTCCACTATATGGGTGTGCAAATACAGACTGCAGTACAGCTATCAATGCATCACTCATGGCAGTGTGTGTGTGTGTGTGTGTGTGTGTGGTTCTGGTTTAAATGTTTCAGTCACAGGTGTTTCTTGGCTTTTTTGCTGTTGGAGCAAATTGCTTTTGCTTTGGCCTTCATCCTAGCATACTGTCTGACAAAACAGAGTTGGGTGGGGGGTTGTCTGTAATCAGTGCTCAGCAGGTACAAACCATGACTACATATCTTGTTCTGAAAAGGGCAAAGAGTGGTTATTAGGTAAAATGTTGCTGCTTTATGTGCTGTTCTCATCCTGATGGTGGAGAATGGATGAAATTTTCATTAAGGTCAGAGAAGCAAAGGGACTAAAGCACGAAATTGAAAAATCAACACGATGGCTTCAGAAGTGCCATTAGCAGAGGCATGCAATCTGCATGTAAATAGAGGAGCTTGACCAGGGGGGTGGTTTGGCCTTTTTGTTCTGGAGCCGAGCATGGAGGCATTTGTTCCTTCAGCCCTGTTCACATCCTACAGTGGTTTGGCCAAAATTAATTAAGGTTTCCCCCCTAACCTCGAACGAAGCTGACTATCCAAAGCACATTTGGGGTCTGAAGTTTGCTTCTTTAGTTTTGCCTTGGAGTTACGAGGCACATGTCTTCACCTCGAACCTTGTTCAATTGGTAGACTTGCATGTGGAGATTCCGACACTGAATGACACATTATTATCTGTAGGCATGAACAAAAGTTTAGAGAAAAAATCAAGATCAAGGACTCTTTTGTTAAAATGACTTATGTGTCCATACATACCCATTAAAACCTGGATGCCTCTTCATGCATTTGAGCTACGTCATGTATTGTCTATGTTTATAGAAAAAAGTGTCACACAGTGTCAGAAATCAAATAAGACACATTATTTGAGATTCATAATTATTGCTACTTTTGGTCAATTTTTTCCTTGTAGAACTGAATCTTTCTGTCGTCCGCTTACTTTCACAGAGTGTAAAGTCTGAAAGTGTTCAGCAGTGTGTGTGTACGTGTTCGTCTTGAACTAGCCTCTCACTTCATGCAGCAGTCTCTCTCTCTTTCTCTCTCTCTCTTTCTATGGAGAGTGATTGAGTCCCAGGATTCATAAATATCTCCAACAACTCACACCTGATAGCTGTGCCATGACCTTTCTGTGACTTTTCTGTCGGATGCGGTCCGGCTGGATAAGTGGATTCGTGTGTGTGTGTGTGTGTGTGTGTGTTTGTGTGTGAGTGTGTGTGTGAGTGTGTGTGTGTGTATGTGTGTGTGTGTGTGTGTGTTTGTGTGTGTGTGTATGTGTGTGTGTGTGTGTTTGTGTGTGTGTGTTTGTGTGTGAGTGTGTGTGTGAGTGTGTGTGTGTGTGTGTGTGTTTGTGTGTGTGTGTATGTGTGTGTGTGTGTTTGTGTGTGTGTGTGAGTGTGTGTGTGTGCGTG
>JBBPDH010000124.1:24884913-24894981 GCA_037974565.1 Clupeocharax schoutedeni
CAAGACAGGTGAAACCGTGAAACAAGAAACAAAACATGCCCAAAATACCAAAATAAAAGCCCCAAAACAAAACCAAAACAGTGGCCGAGCCGTGACAGTCTACCCAGTTCTGCTTCAAGTGAAAAGAGAGGTCAAACATGGCTTTCTTTTGACAGAAACAAAACTATTAAAATAGTACTTTTTATGTTCAGAACACCCTAATATGAACGTACATCCGTACTGGGACAGCTAGGCTACGTAGCAGCTTGGCTATATGGATGGGGGAGCGAATGTGCATTTTGAAACCATAATGATTTTTTCCATCCTCTTTATAATGAAGAGCCAGTCATGTAAAACCAGCAGTCTCTTTCCCAACACCACACATTCCCATGCACTTGCACAAGCTGGGTTCACTAAGAAAGCTGTGAACTACCATTAAAGAAAAAATTGATCATGGTTGCATTTTTTGAAGCTAAGACTTGGGAAAGAACCCTGTCTAAGTTGAATGTACTCCATGAGGCTAGCCCCTGGACAATCCAGAACATCAACAATTATGCCCAAAATACTTCTTAAAGTTGCTTTGTTATTGCCTTGCAATGCAAAATAGAATGTTGCTAGCTCATATTTGTACTTTGCTGTGAAAAGTCATTAGTTGGTTATTTGATGTGGTGGTTATTAAAAGGTTAAGTTATCTGGTCATTCTTTAGCTAAAAAGAACACTGGCCATCTAAAGTGCTTTTTAAATTCTTAACAAATTCTAAACATTTGGTCTTCACAATGATTGAGCTATGGATCTGAAATATAACCGCTGTCTTTCCACAGAAAACTTAATAGTCCACTTACGTAGCACTGACTTTAAAAGTCTTAAGTATGTATGAAACAACCACAATTTTCATGTATTGCCAATTCAGGATATTGGTTATGCCTTAAATTGACGGTCTTTCTCTTTTTAGTTGAAATAAAACAGCAGAAGAAAGGATGTGCTCCTGCTGTCAAGAAGATCGCTGCAACACAACAACCAAGCCAAACAAAAAACACCCCCCCATTTTCTGATGTGGAAAAGATGGATGTGGAATAAGTGATTGTTTCTGGTCTCCACTGTAATTGCATGTGGTTGGCTTAAAGGACATTTCACATTGTTGTTCGCTATCATGGTGTGAGAATGATTAATAGTAATCACTTTGTTTTAAAGCAGACAAGTATTGGCAAATTCCCCGTGCCTCTGTGTGTGCACAGCCTGGTGTTTTGTTTTTCTTTGTTTTTTTGGGTCAAGATTTAGCCTGTATGACCTGTATCAGATTTACACACTTAAAAATCTGCAACAAAACACTCAAAATAGCACTGAAATACCTTGAAGTACAAAAGATGCTTTTGTTTTTTGATCAGAAATATGTCAGAGTGGCTACTTTGATAATGCTCAAGTGAACTGAAGTCATTTGAAATTTGTGAGGGCTATTATTATACCAGCCACCTTAGGTAAGCTTCTGTACGCCTTTTTATTATTTTTCTTTTGACTTGCATGTCTTTGTGTATGCATCTGATCACATTACGTGACTTACGAAATGATTAGGCAGGAACACCTATATATTATACTGTTGACCACAACATTACCAAGAAACTTGAACAGACAGGAAAGGAGCAGGAAAGCCAGAAGAAGGGGAAATGTGATAACATATTTGTGGTCTTATGTTGGTTATTTTTCTGAACCACATTAAAACAGGACAAAACACAAACGTGTCGTCTTGTGTCTTGATTGTATTTAACTGAAAAAGCCTTAATGTTGTCTTATTGGAAATTCAGATTTAAATTTACCTTAAAACAAGAACTTTGGGAGATTTACTTCAGGATGTGCAGTGGGCAAAATATACCTCCTTATGAATAAACATGGCATTATGTGAAACTTGTCTACAAATATTACGCAAATTTGCATCAGAATAAGATGTTAGTGTCGGCTTAGAGCAAATTCAGTTGAGAACTTGAAACAATATTCACATATTTGAAACCTGTGTCTTCATTATAGTGTTATTTTTCGTCGTAATGTTACAGACGGGGCTTCTGAGAGCGTGAACGCGTGACGTCATCGTCCTGCCAGTCGCGCGGAGCACACAAAGAGACTGAAGTGGGTCAAAACGAGGGAGCGCGAGCGGTCGGCACCATCCACTACAGACGGCCGGAGGGTCTAGTAAAGACGTTCGGGGTGTTCATTCTTTCGGCTTCGAGGCGGTTTGTAGTCCAGTCTCGCGGGGGCGGTTGTATTTGCTTGTTTCCGAGCCGCGGGGAGACCAGACCCAGTGCGGAGCGGAGACAAAAAACCCTAAATGTTGTAAACAGTCTCTGTGGACCAGGACAGCTCGAAGAGATCCTGTGAGTCCGGCACCGCGGACACCATTTTAAAGCGACGTCTTAAAGAAGCGCGACGAAAGGGCTGTTTCATGTGGAGATGGACCTCTCCGCGCCTCTCCTCTGCATAGTCGACCCGCGACCGTTGGGCAGGGGAGGACACTGACCGAGGGGATTATTCGGAGGTGGTCGTTCGGATGGTTTCGGTGAACGTAAGTGACCGAGAGCAGCCGAAGAAGCTCGAACAGCGGTCCGAGCCTGAGTTAGCCAATTCGAGTACTGATTTTTGGGATAAAGATGTGTCGTTGCGTTTTGGAGACGGACGAAAGACGGCGTTAATTATTTCATTAGGATTGCATCACGATTTGGCCGCGGCTCGGGATGCCCTCTCCAGTGATGCTCTGTATCCTAGCGACATTCAGCCCAGCTTCAGCACCAGCGGGAGCGGGCAGGCCGGACCGAGCAACCCCCCAAGCACTGTTTCTTCAGCCTAAAACAAATCCCTACTATCGTAAAGGGCGACATGAGCACAGAATCAAACAAACTCGTGTTAATTACAGACCACGAGGCTTCTACAGTGCCCTTGAGAATTACTGGCACCTTTTTAATCATGAGCAAAAAGACACGGAGAGAGAAACGTCGGTGTTTACCAGCTACAACGCGAGTGACGTAAAGCCTTTCTCTGAGGCAACATTGAAAGACGATTGTTACTCATTCTTATAATGCTAGATAAAGTCGGATAAAACATAAAAAGGGATGCGAGATCAGAACCTCTCTGGGTCCCACCAGAGCCCTTGGCCCCGATTGTAGACTGTTCTCATCTTCAGCCCACAGGTTTTCAGAGTTTTTATGACTAGAGGCTGGGATGGCGGAAGGTGCCAGCAATTCTGGGGGTTATTTTAAACAATGATACCTGGATTGTCAGAACAGATTTGGTGGTACTAGAATCAGTATAGCAGTTTGGTATCAGTATTGTGGTGTGGAAAGTTCACTGATGTTCATCACGATCTAGAATTACAACATGGGCACAAATGTGCTAAACAAAGAGTTGGTTATGATATTAGCATTGCATGATTGGCTGCTCAAGATAACATGATAACAGGAGAAATATGTTCCAGGAAAAAAGGGAGCAAAGTCTAGCTGACATAGAGGAGTGTATATGAACTGTGGACCCAAAGGACGTGATACCATCTGATGGCGGATTGCCTGCGTGGACCAGGCACTGGTCAGTAACTCACTCTCCAAATACTTTGAATATGTGATATTGGATTGTTTCATGGTATTCTGAAGTGTTTGTTATATCTAATACTATGGATGGCTGGTATCATTTACTTCAAATAAGATGTTGTACAGTTATGTGATCTTTTCTACTAGGCCTTTCTAGATCTGCCTAAGTTAACCTGTGGTCTAGAATTAAGGTTATTCCTGGGATCTTTTATGGGCCTAAATATCCATGTACATTATATTTATAAAGGATGAGTTTTGTATTATTTGAAATGTATATGCTAGAGAAGGAAATCTTGGAAATCACTTAACTGAAAAAGAGAATTCAACTAATTATTTAATTCCACAATAAAAGTAATAGACTCTTCTAACCCCCGCTGTAATCCAACAGATCTCACATAATACCCAGCCAGGCTCTACTGTCTCTGAAAACCTTCTCTATCTCCTGAACCCTAACGCCATGGCACTGGCTGACCAAGGCTCCTACAAGGCAGCTGTGGTGCTGCTTGTGTCTTTGCTCTTTCTCCACACCAGTGATCCTGCCTTGGGCTCCAGTGGGAAGATGTGTTACTCTAGACAGCATCGAGATGCCATCGTGAATGTACGCGTAACTGTGGAACGCAACAGGGCCATAACAAATTCTAAGGTGAAACAAGCAGAGAAGGACTGTATTCTAGCCTGTTGTTCAGAAGAGGTGGCACCAGGTAGGTTACTGAAGGCTAAATCTGAGTCTTGGTTTCATCTAAGATGAGCTTGCTGAAGAGTTTAATTTCAAAATGCATTAAAGGCTTTTCTTAAACATTCTTTTAGTTTTACATTAAGTGCAACAATAAATATGCAGAAGTGTGGTTTCTGTAGAGGATGTGTACTTATCTTAGAAGTCCACAAAACATGTATGATGTAAAATGTTGTTGGGAGTGGCCTTAATATATAGAAAAAATTAGTGCTACATTACGATATAGCATCTTAATAGCATCTTAAAGAAGTGAAAATGTGTTTGCATAATGCATTAGCTGCAATATTGCTAAAAATAGATACACAACATTTCACAAAGAAAACTATTCACATGGATCAAAGCATTTACTGATTCATACTTAAAAGACTGCTGTGAAAGAACAGTTCACTGACATTTTTCTTATTAATTTTCCAAGCAGTCATTTATATTATCTTGTTCAAAGTAAATGTGAGGGACAAATATACTGCCATTGTTATACTGCTATTTTCATTTGCAGTTGAGGCATGTGCTGCTCAGGCTTACAACTGAGGCTTTTTACTTGCATGACTTCTAAAACAAAATCAATTTTAAAAATGTATTTATGCTGTTAGACATGAAGGTCAGTCAAACCAAATTCTTAATCTGCGTTTTAAGCAGTATTGAGGGACCCAAAGACCTGGAGTAACTCTCACCCATTTTCTGCCACAGGTGTAAAGTGTAATATGGTTGTGTATAAGCCATCAAGCCAACCTGGTGCTGACAACTGCTACCTGTTTCATTGTGAGACTGAGCAGGACTGCCCTTTGGTGGCTGCCAAGTCTGGGATCAACACCTATGATATTTCCAAAGGTAACTTTCCCTTCTAAAAGCAGAAATCTAAACGTAAAAAAACCTCTCAGTATAGAGAATTAGTTTTTCTTTACGTCTTACACTCAAGTAATACCATTCATAATATTTAGATTAACTGTTTAAATTAATTGCTCCTCAAGCCTGATGTAGATCTTGCTATTTCTTGTCCTTTTTGCTGGTGATTGTTTCACAATTGTAGTTAATGATTATAAATGATTATATTTTATTGCTTTGTGAACTTGAAGACGTGATACATCCTACTCCGAAAGGAAATGGGAGAACGACAGTCATGCCCATTGTTCGTTCTACTGCGGCAAAGCGGCCAATCACTACTCAGCCCACCACAACAACAACAAGACCAACAACCATGATGGCAATCTCAACCCAGTCCACCACAACCACAAGTACCACACAACCCACTACAACCACTACAACCACCACAACAACAAACTCACCCACAACCACCACTACTCGAGCTACAACTACATTAACCACCACCACCATACGACCACCAACTGAGCCTGCCTTTGTCCTGGTTACAATGCCAGATGTAATCATACCTAGCACTCCTGCTGCCACAACAACTACCACCACCACCACCACCACCACCACCACAACACCACCACCAACAACAACAGTGATCACCAGTACAACCACAAAGATACCTTCTTCAACATCAACAACCACTACCACCACCACCACAACTACTACGCGACCGCCCCAACCACCAAAGCCACCACAGCCACTAGCAAAACCAATCAAGCCTTCCAGAAAGCCTGTAAAACCACCAAAACGGCCGGAACCCCAACCTGGGAAATCCATCATGAAAGTTCCCACCACCAAACCAACAACCACAACACAGAAACCAACCACCATTTCACCATCTACTACTACTACTACTACTACTACTTCTCCAACTACTACCACTACTATTGCTACAACTTCAGCTACTACTATTCCCACCACCACGACTACTAGAGGTACTACCACTACAACAACAATTATAGCTACATCCACAGCAACCACTGAAAGGACAACTTTAGTGGTTGTAGAGCTGGAGAATGAACTGAAGGACACAGCTTTAGGCCCCGATACTCTGGTGCATCCAGTTGTGGGCTCTGCCCCAGGTAAAGCCAAGAGGTCCCAAATGACATGGAAGAACAGCCTTGTGGCTGTGGTGGTGGTCACCCTGATCTGCCTCACTTTGGTCCTAGCCATTGTGGGCCGCAAAGCCATGGAATCCTTTGACAGGAGACACTACACGAGACTGGAGCTCAATGACCTGCACTACGAAATCTGAAGCCTGACCAAACTCTTACCTATATCTGAAAGAAACAGAGAGACAATCCTTCTGAATTTAAAATGTATTTTTTCTGTCCGCATACTGGAACAAAAAATACTGTATTTTGATATATAGGACATTTTTATTGATGAATTTGTTCCCCCACATAAAGTGTTGCAACTCTTAGATGCCAATGAAATGGAAGTTGAAACAAGATGAAGACTGAGGAAAGACGAATGGTTTGAGGTTGTGCAGGGAATGAAAAGCAATACAATGAACTCAGGAAGCCTCAACATTTAGAGTTAAAGACTATCATTCTGATGGACATCCATTGCTACAACAAGGCATAACACAGTGGTTATTTTCATGGTGCAAAAACCGAGGCAATCAACATTTGCAGTGTGGTAGAACAGATGCATAATCACTTGTTTCAGAGGCTTCAGTTGTCCCATTCTTTTTGGTCTATATTGGTGACAATATACTATAAAAATTTAAGTTGTGATCATTTATGATTCAATTGGGCAACCTCAAACAAAAATCAATTACTCTCAGAGCATATTTGGTTCTGTTTTATATATACTAAAAGCACCTTTGTACAAGTACATGGCCGCACTCATTACCACTGTTCCCTTGATTGAAATGATAACTCTTCAAACTGTATTTATTGTATGCTGTATGTCTGGTCCCTCTTGCTTTCCTTTCCCTCCATGGTATTAACATTTAATCGCACAGATCACAAAAACAAATCTCACTGAGTGATGCAAAGTTCAACATGTGGCGCACTTCTGTTTTTGTCCTACTTGCATTTTGAATGTTTACATACTGTTAAAGGTACATTACACAGGCTGTGCACTATTTGCATAGGAAAAAAAACATTTTCTTAATAAGTAGCACGTTTGTGAGACTGAGAGCCAGTAAAAGTCAATGATGTTGTCTGAGGCAGAATATTGTGGCAAGCCTATTGTCAGCATTTTTTTTTTTTGATGTACTGCGATTATTGCCCACAAGATGGCCGCAGCCCCTCACCTCCACACAACACTAGCATGCAGCGCTGTGACTTGCTGTTCACTTTCAATAAGCCAGATTGGTTTAAGTTACACAAACCCTTTTGTTTTTCTCTCAAATTCATTTTATATTTTATATCATTCTATGTTGATGGTAATGGTTTGGTCTTGTTTTTGTGACTTGTTGCCTTTTCCAAGGATTTCAGTTGATGTAATTCAGTTGATGAAAACATGTCATTTTTTTTCTCTTGCAAAAAATAAAATGATTATTATTGGGTTAAAATGCAAACCAGCAATTCACCCTACACTCAAACACAAAACATATTCACTTTAATTGAAATAAATGTAAAAATGTAAACAGCACTACATATACTGTAAAAATGCCAACCTGAGTTTGAGATATTTAAAGACTAAAACAATGCCCATCATCTGATGTATCTTGAAGGTGGGAAATATTACATCTAAGGGTGGAAACATGAGGGTAGGCTGGTTAAAGTGTGTGTATATGGTAAACCCCTACATCCACCGTTTTTATGTTCCAAGACCACCGAAGAATAAAAAAAAATGCAAATTTGTGATATGGTAAATGTGATATGGTATAAATATATGAATAAGACCCCAAATATGCTCCCAAAACACTTTAATTTTATTTGTATACCTGTATATGTGCTGAACTGCCATTTCCCACAGTGCTAAAATATGAAATACTGATGCTACCCCTATATAGACTGTAATTCATGCAAGCGTGTTTTCTTTGGAGTGCGGCGTTGTTTTCTTGGGTATTATCAGCTTAAATACAGATATAATTAATTACCTTTACAGTAATAAAAATACAGGGGTTTTAGAAGAACAAAACGAAAAACACAAGAACACTCAGCGAAACTCTGAGAAACTGATGCAGGAATTCTGTACTGCATCTGCCAGAGATGCATCACAGGGCAACAGACAATCAGCAGCAAGGAGAAATGAATAACGCTTCTGAGTACAGTGGTATTTCACCATCCCAAGATGTGCGTTCTTTGTATTTTCTGACTGTACAAATTTACATTAATATTTATGTTACAAAATTAGTCAATTATATTTTTAAAATGCATGAAAATGTATATATTGCCACAAAAAAAGAAAAAAATGCAGAGGATATCTGCGGTTTCCGCAAATTTGCGGGGGGGTTCCGTGAACAATTATTAATTCGGTTCTAAAAAAAAAATCAGTAAACAACTGAATTGAACATACATAAACTATATGGAAAAAAGTATTGAGATGGCTGACCCTTAGACCAGCAGGGATTTTAATTACATTACATTCAAAAAGTAGCTCCTGCCCTTTGCAGCTATAACACTCTTCTTGGAAGATTTTGGAGGGTTTCTGTGGGAAATGTTGGCCATTCATTCTGTAGAGCATGAGGTCAGGTACTAATATTGGGCGAGAACTTCTTCCACACCGAATTCTTCCAACCATGTCTTTATGCACCTGGCTTTGTGGACTGAAGCACAGTCATGCTAAAATAGAAAACTACAAAATTGGAAGCATGATGTTATCCAGAATGCCTCGGTCTGCTGAAGCATTAAGATTGCCTTTCACTCAAAGTAAAGGAGCCTAGCGCAAACCTGAAAAGCAGCAGTGTCCCTGTGTGTATTCCCACTAGCTAGACAATTCAGAGAGAAGTTACAACCAATACTGCTAGTAACCTAAACACCTTGCCTGTATAAACAACCAAACTGCAATAAACTAAACACAACACCTGTAATAAGCTAAACATCATGCTTGTAATAACCTACACGCCATGCCTGTAATATCCTAAGCACCACGTTTGTAATCATCTAAACGCCACACCTGTAATAACCTAAACACAATGCCTGCAATATCCTAAGCACCACGTCTTTAAAAACCTAAACATCAATCCTGTAATTACCTTAACACCATGTCTGTAATAACCTAAACAGCATCCCTGGAATAACCTTAACATCACAGCTGTAATAACCTAATCACCATGTCTGCATGTCTGTAATAAATCAAAGATCACACCTGTAATAACCTACACACCATGCCTGTAATAACAAACAGTACGCCTGTAGTAACCTAAACACTGTATCTGTAAAAACTAAACTCCACGTCTGTAATAACCTAAACATCATGTCTGTAATAAACTAAACACATCTGTAATAACCTAAACACTGTGTCTGTAGTAACAAACACCACACGTGTAATAACCTAGACACTACACCCCTAATAACACTACACCTGTAGCAACTATAATAGCTAAACATCATGCCTGTAATAACCTAAACATCACGCCTGGAGTAATCTAAACATCATGCCTGTAATAATCTAAACATCATGCCTGTAATAAACTAAACTTCATGCCTGTAATAACCTAAACATCATGCCTGTAATAACCTAAACATCACACCTGTAATAACCTAAACATCATGCCTGTAATAACCTAAACATCACGCCTGTAATAACCTAAACATCATGCCTGTAATAACCTAAACATCATGCCTGTAATAACCTAAACATCATGCCTATAATAATCTAAACATCATGCCTGTAATAATCTAAACATCATGCCTGTAATAATCTAAACATCACGCCTGCAATAACCTAAACATCATGCCTGTAATAACCTAAACATCATGCCTGTAATAACCTAAACATCATGCCTATAATAATCT
>JBBPDH010000124.1:24935251-24951154 GCA_037974565.1 Clupeocharax schoutedeni
TCGGATCTGGTGTAAACTGATGCATTGACTTTACTGGCGCCGATTAGCTGCGGCTGCCGTGTCGGAGACGCACCGCATCGCAGACGCATCCGGTGTAAAACAGGGGTCAGTGTGTTTGCCTGAACGTACCTGAATATCGTTATTATTCTTGAACAAATATAGTCTACACAGTATTGGCAATATGTTCCAATACTTGTGCCACTCAATATTTGTTGCGTCTCGTTTTTGTCTTGTGATGAGTCTGTGTAAAATTTTGCTGCGCTTGTTTGTTCCCTTGCGGAGTTACAGGCCTACTTTGTAAACACTGGATCCTCTTGGTAGCCAGGGGGAAGGGCTGCCCGTTGCAATGCCTGTTGAAAATTGTTGTAGTCTGCCGGCAATTTCCGTGAGCCGGAAGATGCAAAATTGGATCTTCTCAGATTAGTATCTGAGACAACCCTATCCCCCACAATACAAAATCTGTCATGTATTAATCTGCACTGTACTTGCTGGTACAAGCTATGCAGGTCAGAGAAAACCTGCACCCTACTGTGGACGATTACTTAGCCTTCAAAATTACTCCCAATGTGACATGACTTTTTTTTATCTGATTATGCCTGTTCTCTCATTAGAAGCTTTGATACATCTTAAATATAAGACTGTATACTGTGACGGAAAGCCTATGCATCACTGGTTTGGTCTTAGTGGTCATGTGACTGCTGAATTGTGAATATGATGAATAAAAGCTTAAGAAGAATTTATGATCAATTGCATTAAATGTTTGTAGTTTTTTGTATTCACCTGTGGGGGCAGTAATTATTCTCTACATATTGTTTACATGTTTGACATCTTGATTTGTAGCTCTACACTGAAAACATTGTAGTTCTATATTGAAACAAGTTTTATTCTTTGTTGAAATTTAAAATCTACACTGTTTTAAAAATCCTCCTGATAAGGCGCTGTGGGCAAGAGAGAAACAAATACTGTTGCCAAATATCCATAACATCATAAAACAATGGAGATCACCAGCTTTGTGTGGTTCCTAAAATTGGCATACTATGAACCACTGAACGCTATCAAACCCAAGCCTTCTTTAAAGAGAAGAGGTTCTACATTTAGCAAAGGAGGGTCAAACCTTCAATGAATGCACTCATCAGGAGCAACTGGTTTCTACATGTATGTAGTGTAAGCATTTTAATTAATACCTTTAGTGGATCCTGGAATTGTCTGTGATAATACCTGTGTTCACTGTATCTTTCTCCTCTTCTCCTTTTGCTCCTACTATGTATCTTTTTTTCCCTCCATCTTTCTTCCAGGTGATGAATATGAATGGAACAGGCCGGAAGATTCTGGTTGAAGACAAACTCCCTCATATATTTGGGTTCACACTCCTTGGTGATTACATCTACTGGACCGACTGGCAACTCAGGAGCATTGAGCGAGTACACAAACACACAGCTGAAAGGGAAGTTATTGTCGACCAGCTGCCTGATCTCATGGGTTTGAAAGCCACCTACGTGCACACAACATTTGGTGAGTTGGGCATCTAATACTGCACATTATCCACCAGTGACAAAAGCAACCTTTTGCGAACCTACTGTTAGCTCATTTGAAATTCAAATGACACGTCAGTCGAAGACTAATTTGAGTCGTATTGCCACAGGTAGAAAGGATTTTCTGTGGCGTTCAGTTTGCGTTTTGCGGCAATGAGTCTTTTGCTTTGTGTTCGCTGATGGCCTATTAAGGAGGCGTGCATGTGGTGAGAGGGTTGTCCATGATGCAATAAAGCTTCTTCAGCATTCTTTTCTCAGACATCTCCCCCAGGGTTTCCAGTTTGACACCCAGAGCTGAAACAGCCTTTTTAATCAGCTTGTTCAGCCTGTTGGCATCAGGTGCTTTCACTCTACTGCCCCAACACACAGCTGCAAAAAACACCACAGAGTGATAGAACATGGTCAGCATTTTCCTACACACTGAGCCATCTCAGTAGGTAAAGCCGGCTTTGCCCTTTCTTGAAAACAATGTCTAAGTGCTCATGGACCAATTTGCAGTCACCTGTAGACCTCAGCCACCTCAACATCAGTCCCTCTCCTGGTGACTCGGGTGGGAGGTGGAGCCAGTTATCTAAAGTTCACAACCAGTTCCTTTGTGTTCGTGATGTTTAGCTATAAATGGTTTAGCTTACACTCAACAAAGCTATCCACCACACTCTATATTCATCCTCATGCCCATTCCTGATACAAGCCACAATGGCAAAGTCATTAATGTGTTTCTGATGCATCCTCAGTTTAAAGCATAAATGACAGAAGAATCAGGCTAAGGTTCAGTGGATAAAGGGTGTAGGACATTTTTAAAGTATGTTTCAACATTACCTGTCTGTGTTGCAGTAATCACAAAGCCAAGCCAATGCAGGCAAGGGGCTGCTTGGGGAAATGGGGATCTCTCTGCCTATTAATAATTGAACACTTCATCTTAGTTGATGTTGGGAGCCTGCATGCAGACTGTTTTTCTTTTCCATTTGCCTTCAAGAGGATGACTTCAAGACTGAAATAACACAATCCATTGCCACCCACCCCTCTCTCTCTCTCAGGTACAAACCCATGTGCAGAAAATAACGGAGGTTGTAGTCACCTTTGTCTGTACAAGCCGCAGGGTGTGGCTTGTGCATGTCCCATTGGCCTAGAGCTCATCGCTGACATGAGCACCTGCATCGTGCCCGAGGCCTTCCTGCTCTTTTCCCGCCACACTGACATCAGACGCATCTCCCTAGAAACCAACAATAACAACGTAGCTATCCCACTGACGGGTGTCAAGGAGGCATCTGCTCTGGATTTTGATGTCACAGACAACCGCATCTACTGGACGGATATCACACTGAAGGTGAGGAGTAAAAAGGAGTGTGAATGCTCACACACTTGCATTGCCTGTTCTCGGCTGGCTGGCTGGCTCTCTGCCCAAAGCATGGTTCAATAATGGGATCCCCTGAGATACAAGTTTGGAAATAATTGATGGCTGATTTAGTTATTTATTTATTTATTTCCAGCAAAACACCACACACCTCCACCAAGCCCCAACCCCCACGACCCCACCCCCTGCCCTGCTCACCCCACCCCAGCCCCTCGCCTGGCTCACCATTCTCTCCTGCTTGTTCTGTCTTGCACAGTTCCTTTCTCTTTCGCACTTTCTTTGAAGCTCTCTCATATTCCTCCAGTCCTATTTTTCTGTTTTTATTAGTAGAAGGATTGAATGTTTTTTCTCCCAGTATTAATAGTCTCCTGTTAATGTTCACTATCTTAGAATTATCTAAATAAAATGTGTTAGAACTGCATAGTTCTATATAGGTTTATGTGGCTTGCTATACATATCCGTTGTCTCCGGTGAAGCCTAAATAAGCCACTTAATGCTTAACCATGTTATTTGTGTAAATGTATGAAAAGAGGTTGCAGATTTTCCCGTCTGTCTTGGTGTTTTAAAACGGTTTGAAAAAGCCTCTCTTTTGCAGGTATAAAAATAGTTTAATCTTCATTAGCTTAACCCTTTCAGGCTCAAATTAAGTTTTAGTAACTAAAGGACAAACATGTCCTGCAGTGGTACTTCTGAGTAAAAAAAAACCTCAAAATATGCATCTGGGGTAATAAGGTAGTTAGTTGCAAATCTGTTGCAAATCAGCAACGCCTACCTTGAGAGGCTTAATGGGGATTGAAGATTTTTCTGTTACTACATTGTTTATCTGTGTGGACATTTATTCTGTAAATTGTATGCACGCATACACACTCATGTGACCTTGCTTTGGGTCTTCCTGCAGCTGCACCTACCACAAATCCTTTTGTCAAGGGTTTTGTTTTTCGTTCCTCTAACGAGGCATCTGGGGCCCTCCTGTACACTAGACTAAACCCATACCTTGAATGTGTTTCCTCTTTGTGAAGTAGAAGTGATAAGTGCTTAGAGTGGCCTTCTTATTTTTCTTTCCCTCTTTGAAGACTGCACCATTTAGTCATTATGCACCTGTACGAGTGCCTGATGTTAGCTTGTAAACTAAATTAAAAGGCAATGGCGATGAGTCAACAAGCAGCTGTATCATAAACTACAATCAAAGCAGTCACATCTGAGAAGAGAAGCATTTCTTTTACTCTCTATTATTAATGAGTTATTAATATTGTTTATTTTGTTCTTTCTTGACCCACAACAGACCATCAGCCGGGCATTCATGAATGGCAGTGCTCTGGAGCATGTGGTGGAGTTTGGCCTGGACTATCCAGAGGGCATGGCAGTGGACTGGCTAGGCAAAAACCTCTACTGGGCCGACACAGGCACCAACCGCATCGAGGTGGCAAAGTTAGACGGCCAGCACAGGCAGGTCCTGGTGTGGAAGGACCTGGACAGTCCACGAGCACTGGCACTGGACCCTGCTGAAGGGTGAATTTGAAATTTCTAGCTTGATTAGAGTGGTCACTGTTAATTATTGCATTATGTTCCTTTCATTTTTTTGCCAACAATACATGTTTGAGATCTTTGTAGTGTGGTCTTGTCAGTGATGCCCTCTAAAATGAATGCGACCACGATTTATAATTCAGGTTGCAACCTAAGAACTGACCAGTCATCAAAAACATTTTTTCTAATGTTACAATTTAGGGGTGAAATCAAGTATGTCGGTTGTAGTCTGTTCAGTATTAGTCATTAATGTTAATGAAAATACATGTTTTTGTATATATGTATTTGTTTACTTGGCCAAAATATTTGTTTTTGTTACTTGTCGTTTAGCCATTTATAACAAGTTAACTGTGCTTTCTGTGCTTTTTGGCTGGCTTTGATGTCCAAAAAATGGTGTTTGCGGTTTACTGTTGTGCAGGTTATTTAATGTTGCTGAGGGGCCCATAAAATATTCTATAAAATGAAGTTTCAAGGATTTAAGGCCAACTACATGCCAACTGCAAAGGGTCACTTCAGGTTTAAGCTATTCATTTTTGTAGTGTTTGTATGTGTTCATTTCTATTTAGCACTGCTCAAGTCTTCTCTCTATGTTGAACCTCACTTTGTTGATTGTCGTTGTCGGTGCCCTGTTTCTTTAAGAGAGAAGAAAGTAAATATCGTGGCATTTGGGCAGAGGCCTGTGTTCTTTCATCAGAAATACGAAGACTCCGTAGTCATCAGTGTGTTGTTTCTTGCTCTTTTCTATAGTTTTATGTACTGGACCGAGTGGGGTGGGAGACCCAAGATCGACCGAGCAGCTATGGATGGCACAGGCCGCATAACCCTGGTGCACAACGTGGGACGTGCCAACGGACTCACCATTGACTATGCCGAGAGACGTCTCTACTGGACAGATCTGGATACCACGCTCATTGAATCTTCCAACATGCTTGGTGATTGCTGGCTACTTTGTTATGCTTGACTGCTGTCTTTTATTTATGTATTATGCTGTTTGACCTTTTTAAATGTAGCTGGGTAGTTTTTCATTAATATCTCTAATCTCTACATATTGTGTAGGGATTTCAGTTGATTATGGATTATTCACACTACTTCTGTTTCCTTTTTCCTTTTACACTTATGGTAATGTGAGCTTCATTTAATTATTAGCTTACATAAAGCCACTATGTTCTCAATTAACCAGTTGGTACTGCTGTGGTGCTAGGTAATAGTGGACGGGGTGCTGGAGCCTTCAAAAGGGAGTTTAAAAGCCGGAAACTGAAGCTGTTGGCACTAACATGCTAGGAGTCTGGAATTCTCCCTTTGGCTCTGTGTATACCTGATCAATCAGTGGTGCCGAACGGCGTTTATAATTATTCCAGGTTATGACATGATTGCCGTTACTGTGTTAAAAGCAGTGACTGAGTTTCTTTATGCCAACCACTTTGTATGTTTGCAAGCTTGTATTTTTTTTGTCAGTATTCTAACCCTTTCTTCCTCCTTCTTAAGGTCTTGAGCGTGAAGTGATTGCGGATGATCTACCTCACCCGTTTGGTCTCACACAGTACCAGGACTATATCTACTGGACAGACTGGAGCCAGCGCAGCATTGAACGGGCCAACAAGACCAGCGGTCAGAATCGCACACTCATCCAGGGCCACCTGGATTATGTGATGGACATCCTGGTGTTCCACTCATCACGACAGGGTGGCTGGAATGCCTGCGCATCCACCAACGGCCACTGCTCCCACCTTTGCCTGGCCGTGCCGGTCAGCAGCTATGTGTGCGGCTGCCCAGCACACTACTCTCTCAATAATGACAACAAAACCTGCAGTGGTGAGTAGCTGGTAAACTCTTCATAGACATCTGAACCAGGAAAGGATTGACACTTGACAATTTTGCCTTACAGTGGTTCAGAACAAGAAGTTTATTTTAGGCATTTTAGACTACAGTTGGCAGTAATTTACTCAGCCCCAGCTGTTACCAAAAACACCATTGGGTCTTTCAAACAAATCCAGTCCTGTAACAAGTTTAGCCTGAACTAACACAACCTGACATTGTATTGCCATGTTAGCTGTACAGTAATCCCTGTACAGTAATCCCTGTACATGGCAATATGGGGTTTTTTTGGTACTCATTTTAGTTCTAAATGATTAAACATATATTTTTTATAATTTACCACAAACAAATGGTAATACAAATATAAATTCAGCTACATTTCCAGTTATTGGCTAATGTCCTCCGGATTTCATTTCAGTCTACTTAAAGCCCTATGCCGCCCAAACGTCCTGCACCTTCTGGCAATGCAGCTCAGCATCTCGGGCAGGAATTACAGGCCAACGGTCCCGGTTCAGAGGGGCGGATTTAATGTATTTTTTTTTATGAATAAAAATACATTAAATTGAAATGAAGGAGTAATCACCAATCATTTTTACAGTTCAATAATTTACTGTTCATCTGCATGCGAGTTGAGTTGTATTTATAATTTGTCACAAAATAAAATATTGTATCTGCTGTTTACACGAATTTGCTGTTGGTTTTTGCCAAAATTATTAGTTCGGTTCTAAGAAAAAATGACTGAATTTGAAACACTTTAATTTCATTTTAATTTCTGCTTAATGCATTACCCTTAATGAAAATGTTAAGAGAGAGCACGAGACAGAGAGCATGGCCCTTCTGGAGAAGTATTAAAATAAGTGTTTTAAGGCATTGTTTTGACCAACACAACGTGTTTTTTCACTATGCGTAGGTGCTCTTGGAATGTTAATCCTGCAAATAGCGGGGGATTACTGTATATTTCTTCTTGAGGAATAATAGTGTTTGAGCAGTTTAACCATAATGGTCTTAAGTGAAGTGCTTCAGGTGAAAATATATTTTAGAAAGTGTAGAAATCTAAAAATTACCAACTCTACAACTGTATCGGATTAAGCTGAATGTTTCTTATGGAAACACAATATCGTGCCATCTTTAGTGTTACCAGAAGTTTTTTGTGCAGACTCTTTCCTTTACAGCTGAGAGTTGCTTGTGTGAGGTGGTGAGGTTTGTGCTGGCTCCGGATGCATGAAGGAAGGTGGAGCATGCAGCTCTGGAGCTAAGAGAGGCCCTTTCAAGGGTAGCACTGGGCTCCAGGCTCTTTTACTGGATACAGAGAGAGTTCGCTCCCTGCCTGCCTGCTTCTCTGCAGGCTATTTTCTTTTTAAAGCTCTCGCGGTTGGCCAGACCACTGCCAAGTTGGCAGGCGTTGGGAAACCAAAGCCTGGTTAAGGCCGTCCTCAGCTCTCTCGCCATGTCTGACATCGTAAAAACACTTTAGAATCACACCGAGACTCTCCCATGGGAGGCTAAGCATGGCATGCTTGTGCATCTGCACTTGATGTGTATGTGTTTGTGTTTTTTAGTAATGGCCACCATGGAGACTGTTTGCTCTCTTTACTTCCAGCGCTTCTTTCCTGATGTAGAGGTGACTCTGTAAACGTAGTGACAGCTAGAGTTTTTTAATTAATTTCAAAGGGGTTAAATCAATATACATACCATTGTGGTATGTGCTATAAATCCTTTGAAAAGCTTTCTCAAGTTTTTTCTTCACGTACACCTTTTTTTTTTTTAAACTGCTGTTAAAGCTGTTGAAATGGCTTGTTGACCAACGTTACAATGTCAATTTCTTAACTCTGTTTCCTTCTTTATTCCTCAGCACCTACCTCCTTTCTACTATTTAGCCAGAAAACGGCTATCAATCGCATGGTGATGGACGAGCAACAGAGTCCTGACATCATCCTGCCAATTCACAGCCTTCGCAACGTCCGAGCCATCGACTATGACCCGTTTGACAAACAGCTGTACTGGATAGATTCGAAACAGAACGTCATTCGACGCTCCCAGGAGAACGGCAATCAGGTACGCACCACAGGAAGTGCACAGTGAGTGTGTACCAATAAGCTCATGTAAAATAAATTAAATTTAATTCATCACATTCAATCCGTACGTCTTAATCCCAGCGAAGCGCTGTAGTAATGCGCTGCTCATTTTTTGCTTTAATTATAAGGCCTTGATAGTTGATAGTTTGCAAATAGTGGCAGTAATAGTACGCATGAGTCAATCAAATGGGTTTCTGTTCAGTATATCTGAGTCACAGACTGGCCATTCTCTGCCCTCAGAGTATGACTGTGGTGTCCAATTTGGGGGGTGGGCACAACCTGGGCCTGCAGCCGTTCGACCTGAGCATTGACATCTACAGCCGTTTCATCTACTGGACCAGTGAGATCACCAACGTCATTAACGTTACCCGTACTGACGGCACACGAGTAGGAGTGGTCCTTCGTGGAGAGCACGACAAACCAAGAGCGATTGTGGTCAACCCAGAGAGAGGGTGAGTAGTTTCCAGGATCCTTGTTACCTGCCATCCATCAAAAATATGCTTTTACCTCTTGTGTCTCGTTTGATGCTTTTTAGTCCTCAGATCAAGAGAACAGTGGCTTGTTTTCCAGAGTGATTCTAGGTGTTTTTTTTATTTACATCACTTGGTTGTTTAGCTATATACAGTAATAGTTATGCATTTCTTGGTTTTACATCTACTAGTAAGTTATGCAAATAAATTCCCTTGTACTCAAATTGCAAGGCTTATTATTTGATGATAGCATGTGTTTAAGGTCATGTTTTGGTTCTCTTTTGGAATGAAGCCTGTGAGGAAAGAGGAAATAGTTTTTCTACTATAATCTTGTAGGTTGTTAATTTTCTTTTAAAGTTGGTTAGTTATAGGTTGACAAATAATAACATGCTTTATGTTGGCATTTGTTATGGAATGCTTTTGGAGGAATAAAGCTACTGAAGGAAGAAAGTATTTACTTAAACATTGCATGTTTATGTCTGGCTTTGTATTTTAGGTTGTTGCTAGAACTGTGCGTTGGCATAAATCTGGCAATGCAATATGCATCATGGTACAGGACTTGCAGATCAATATATAAGGTGTAATGTATAGTCCAATTATTTAAAAACAAGGCCTGAAAAGCCATATTATATGGACAGAAATATTGAGGGAAGTTAATTACACTACACTCAGATACATGGACTTTTATATAGAGTTGGTCCCCAATTGCAGCTGCTCTAATGTTCTGGACTTTGCGCATAACAAGAAAACCATTTTTCGCATTTCACAATTTTTTTTGTCCTTGCCCACCATATAAACAGATTGAATAAGGAAGTACAGAATATACATACCTTTTTGTGCAATTTGTGTAAACTCATTTTACCAAAGTGAAACGCTATATAATATCAGTTATGTTACTTGTTTTGCTGTTTTAGCTGACAGTGTGCTGACTCCTCAACAGGTACATGTACTTCACCAACCTGCAGGACCGCTCGCCTAAGATTGAACGAGCAGCTCTGGATGGCACCGAGCGAGAGGTGCTGTTCTTCAGTGGCCTGGGCAAGCCTGTTGCCCTGGCTATCGACAACGAAATGGGGAAACTGTTCTGGGTGGACATGGATTTGCGACGCATAGAGAGCAGTGACCTCTCTGGTGAGTCTCTAATACGAGCAAATATTATTCCACTTGATTGCTCTGCTACATCAAGTGCATAGTGAGAAATACAAATAAATGATAATGTTCAGCTACTCTTAATTATCGATCCATTCATGTCTGCAAGAAAATAAGGCTTTTCAGCTACCAAACCACAGACCACATGGTTTTCAGCCTACACATTTAAACAATGTGCAATAACTTTGTGTTGCTGCAAGTGTTGTTCTTGAGTTACAAAAGTGCTACTGAAGTTATGTTTGCTTCTTTGTGAAGACACATTTATGTAGACCTTAAATATTCGTCATTGAGTAACTCCCCATTTTATAATTACGTGTCAGAAGTGTTGAAATTGGCCATCACACGCTGAAACCTTTTTTATGAGCACATACTTCATGCAGGTCACGCAGCGAATGTTTGCATTGGCTCTAGTGGCTCAGTTCCTTCAAACTGAGTGCATACTATAAATATAGCAGTTTAAGATGATCAGGTGGGTAAGCGGAAAAGAAAATAGACCAGGGACTAGATATACAAAAGCTGTCCAAAGAAAAATTTGCGAAGCATCTTAAGACGAGAAGTTCTTAAGAATGTTTTCACATTTGATTTGTTTTAAAAAAAGAACATTTTGTTAAATGTATAAAGCAGTTAAAGCATGTCATATTTACAGGATGCAAATAAGTAAAGTGGGAGAGGGGCAACAAAAAAACAAAACAAATGATGGTTGTAAAATGGCAATTTAAGAGAAAAAATATTGCTGTGGTCATGTTTTTCTTTCTCCTTTAAGATTTTATTTTTTGAGACTTTTGTGAAATTGGCCCCAGGGCTTTTTTTTCTCCTCTTTCAATGAGCAGGATCTCTTTGATAGAGTGCTTGGCCCGCTGCCTCATGCACAGCACATTCCCTGCACAATCACACACGCGTCCATGCTGCACCAGCTGGAGTGATGGGAGCTGGAGCTCCGGTATGGAGGCTTCAAAGAAAATACACTCTGTTAACAAGCCATCATGCTTGGCTGCCCTTTGGTCCCCTCATCCACCCATGGAATGTATTTTGTGCTCAGGGTATTAAAGAAGTAAAAGCATCAGCCCACCCCAAATGCCCTCTAGAGCCCCGACCATGATTTGTAGACTTAGTGTTTGGCCTTAAGCTGTTGTATGGATGAGTTTTCATGCCGTTTACACTCAGTATACAGATATTATGTACAGTGTAAAAATATAGCTGTTGTATTTGACATGTAGTATGTAAATGTACATCAGCAGTGTTTTTAGCTTGCAAACATAATAAACCCTTTTAAACAATCCACATCTGACAAACATGGTGTGATCCATTTTTTGTCTTTTAGCTAGGATTAGGGTTGAGCTACAAATACCTTTTTCCCTGTTCTCACAGCAGAGCAGTGCGTTTTAGCCACTATGCCAGGTCAATTGTGTCTCTTGTGTTCAGTTGTACAACAGTGAAACAAACAATACAGTAACTAGATTAAAGGCTTATTGCAGCAAACGACACCTTGCAGCTGCTCAAATTATTTCTGCATAGTTTGTTGTTGGTCTGTAGTTAAAACCTGCTATGGTTTTAAAGTAAACTGTTTTACAGAGTTTAGTGCAGGCAGGGGAAAATAAGTGAAAAGCATATTTTACTAGTTTGAATGGAGAAATCAGTAGTTTGCTTTTCACAATGTATCCATAGTCCGTGAATTGCTGAAGTGCTCCTCCCCTTTTGTGGGGTCTGGCCATGATTCAGACACATTTTAGTCATTATTCTCATCACGCAAAATGATTTCCCCTCTGCTGTAGCACATTACATCCTTACGCAAATGCTCCCCACTGCCAAAACACTGTAAATCACTCTTTTGCTTGAGCTTTACTCACTTTCCCGGTTGGTTAATCGTTTTTGTCTCTCTCTGCTTTCCGCACATGCCACACCTTTCCTTCCACCAGTGGATTGCTTTTGTTTCCCCCTCTGTCTTTCCTGACCATTACCTACTTTCTTTTTCCCTGTTACCCCACCTTTTCCCGCAGGGGCTAATCGGATTGTAATCGAGGACTCTAACATCCTGCAGCCAGTCGGTCTGACTGTTTTCGGAAATCACCTCTACTGGATTGATCGACAGCAGCAGATGATTGAGCGAATAGACAAGACAACACGCGAGGGCCGCACCAAGATCCAGGCCCGCATTGCCTCTTTGACAGACATCCATGCCGTTCATGAGCTCAATATGGAAGAGTACAGTGAGTTCTGAATCTATTAATCAGAGGGATGATGGCTGCTGATAGACGTGTGTTTCTGCCCCCTTTTGCTTTTGATGAGCTTTTAATGTGGTTTTGGAGCGCATGACTCATTTTGACCATCAGGGCAGTCACAGAGCAAAAGTTTATTTAACAAATTGTTTTTGCCTCTTGAGGCTAAGCACTTGATTTCATCAATACACAAGATACCATGAGGAATGAGAATCTACATTCCAACCAAAGACTAAACTTAGCCGTAGTTATAAAATCATATCCAATCGTGAGACCTTATTAAAAAGATATGTTTAACTTGACTAGATAACTTTGTAGTTTTCTGATAAACCCTTTTCTAATGTGAATTTTTTGGAATGTGTGTTTTCCAAACATCAAAGCCCATTTAGTTTTGTGACATATAAACATACACTTTACTGCCTCCCTAAATGATCCAGACATCTGCTCTAAGGAAATGAATTTCTTATGTGAAAACCCAGACCAGTCTCTGGGAAAACCATCATAATTCTTCCAAACTGAGTACATGCAAAACCATAGGAAACTAAATGCCACGCTCACTGTTTTTCCAGATAAACACCCCTGTACTTCTGACAATGGTGGCTGCTCCCACATCTGTATTGTTAAAGGAGATGGAACCACACGATGCTCCTGCCCTGTTCATCTGGTCCTTTTGCAAGATGAGCTTTCATGTGGAGGTACTGTCACCCTTCTTAATAAGTTTCAGTCTGCATTTTGCCCAAAAGTAAATTTCATAGCATTTATCAGCTGACTATTTTTAAACCGTAGCCCCAGAGGCTTCATGTCAATATTCTAATATTTTTGCTGATGATACCAAATCTGTGGACCATCATGTGTTTGTTTGAGAAGCAGCCCTTTATTCATAGTGTTATTAAACCCCTTTTGCTCCCACAGAGCCTCCCACTTGTTCACCGGTGCAGTTCTCATGTGCTTCGGGTGAGGTTGACTGCATACCACAGGCATGGCGCTGTGATGGATTTGCAGAGTGTGATGACGAGAGTGATGAGCGTGACTGCCCTGTGTGCTCAGATGAAGAGTTCCAGTGTGACAGCAAGCAGTGTGTAGACATCTCTTTGCGCTGCAATGGAGAGATCAACTGCCAGGATCGCTCAGACGAGAACAAGTGTGAAGGTACAGCTTCTTGGCTTTTGTTCCTGTGGCACATTATGATGGGATTGATGGTCATTTAATTTCTAAACATATCAGCTTGTCTGAAAATCTAACGTGCATTTTACAGCATTACAAATGTGTTGCTTTGGAGCTTATATAAGGCAACATTTATAATATATTCCCTCACAAATGATCGCTTTGTGTGTTTTTTGTGTGTTTATTTATTAATCATAGAGCCTACTTTGTCATGTTATAGCTTAACAAACTCTGTCGACAGTATACTCACTACCATTTTGTAAGCTTACTAACAGCACTTTTAGTAATCTAACGGTGTCGTGTCTCTCTCCAAGTTTATTGCCCTCAGGACCAGTTTACCTGCAACAGTGGCCAATGCATTGGCAAACACAAGAAGTGTGACCATAACATGGACTGCATGGACAACTCTGATGAAATTGGCTGCTGTAAGAACACCTCTCAACTTGAAGACATTCAATACAATGTTACTGTGTTTTACTCAGTCTGGTGTTGTTGTATGGCTCTTTATTGGAAAGTTTGAGTTTATATTTTTATTATAAGATGCCAACTTTATATAATACATTATTTATCTCCCTCAGACCCCACCGAAGAGCCTTCCCCCCAGCCCACCAACACTATCGGCTCCATTGTTGGAGTTGTGATGACGCTGTTTGTCGTGGGCGCCATCTATTTCGTGTGTCAGCGTGTACTGTGCCCACAAATTAATGATGATGGTGAAACCATGACCAACGACTTTGTAGTGCACGGGCCATCCTCTGTGCCACTGGGCTACGTACCGCATCCAGGCTCTCTCTCAGGCTCTTTGCCAGGTAACACCATCAAGGATAGCTTCAGTACTGTTGGAGGTATAGAAGTAAAACCAATTAATTATACATGAGAACAAGTGTGAAAGACAGCAGAATGTGTGTGTTTTCCCCTCATGATCTTTTTAGCATGTTTGTGTATAGTGTGACTACAGTATATAAGGAGTAGTACATATAGGGCTGGACTAGGTCATGTTAACAGTGTTTTTGTGATTTTAATTAAGTCTCCAGCATTTTCTTGTATATCAGGTTGTCTGGTACTTAACATATGTCCCATACACTGTCTTGCAGGCATGTCTCGTGGGAAGTCAGTGATTGGCTCATTGAGTATAATGGGGGGTAGCAGCGGGCCTCCATATGACCGTGCCCATGTAACAGGAGCTTCTTCCAGCAGCTCATCTAGCACCAAGGGCACTTACTTTCCTCCTGTAAGTAAGAAATCAGCTTTAAATTAGCTATTTCACATACACTCCACATATATTCAACACCCCAGTTACCCTCAATCTTCCTTTATAATTCCCTTGTTAACTTATTGCTGTTTTTTACTGATTGCAATTATTTGAAATGATAATATTGAAGTTATTTTCCACAGTTTGTGGTTTTCATAGGCTGTGGTGGCTTCACTTGGGTTTAGGCAAACCTTTTTAATAGTTATTTGAATTTGCTCCTTTTTCTTATGTTCATACTAGTGCAGTTGCTTTTGTATTTAAACAAAAAATTATTAAAAATGTTGTCAGAACAGTGAAAGGTGCTTTCCTCTGCAGTGTCATCCTGATTTTACCCTCCCATACAGAAATGGCACCTGTCTGTGACCATTATATAAATGGGTTTCTTCCATTTGAGCAACCTGATCCTCATTTTTGCTGCTGTGCCAAATGCTCTGATTCTTTTGTTATGCCTAATTATATCCACAGTCTGTTTAATGTCATCTCTCTGTCTTTTAGAAGTAGAGTGGACTCTGGAGTTTGCAGACTGATTAAGAACCTTCAAAAGTCCCAAACAGAACTTAATTGATGCTATAAAAATATTCTCCCATGTGAAATACAATGATTGTTTGAAAACTTTGTTCATGATAATCTTATTTCTCACTCCTTGCTTTCTATTCTTTCTACAGATCCTGAACCCTCCTCCCTCTCCTGCTACAGTGCGGTCTCAGTACACAATGGAGTTTGGCTACTCGTCCAACAGTCCCTCCACACATCGCTCATACAGGTAGTAAATGATGACTTTCTATGATTTAGACAGGCCCCATTTTTCTGATTCCAAACACTGCTGCACGTTGTAAAGACACAAAAATGAATCCAAATGTTGCCATCAGTTTTTGTGAAGGAATATCCATCTGTGCTGTGAGCAGAAAAGTTGAAGTGGAATATAAATAGGAAGGTTTGTGAATAGAGTTTTCAGTTGATCTTGCTGATCTTGATCAGTTGATATTACTTACTTTATTGATGTGATCCTGCTCTGTCCAAAACTATAATATGCCCAGACATGTGTATTTCTATGAAATAATACAGATTACATTAGGTTAGATTAGTCAATTATGAAAATATATATATATTAGTGCTGGGCCGTTAACGGCGTTAAAGCGTGAGATTCTTATCGCGCAATAAAAAAATATCGCCGTTAACCTTGATATTTTAGTGACATGTCTGGTTCATGCAAGTTTAAACCTGTGTAGGTCTCTCCCCCAGACTGAGTTTCACTTTCGCTTTCATTTTCAGCTTGTTCACTGATGTTTGAAACCTGTCTCAGCGGTGGGGGGGGGGGGGGGGGGTTGCGGTGGGGTTTTTGATTCTCGGCG
>JBBPDH010000124.1:24966475-24977259 GCA_037974565.1 Clupeocharax schoutedeni
GGATAACTGCAAGAGTACACATGAATCCATTTAACATACCTAGGTCAGCCTGCAATGGTGTACTTTAGCCCAGACATTCTCTCTCGGGTGTTAGAAGGTACGGTTCTCAATAAATCCAAGTTAAAGGGGTGATAGGACTGACCATATATGTTGCCTTACCATCCTCCTAAGGGAATTGGTATTAAAACAGTTGTTAATTCAGTGTTGCTATCACTTTATGAGCAGTGTAGTAGCGGGACTTGCAAGAATGTGTTGCTCATGTGAGAATGCAGCGCTTATCTTTCACTGACATAGTGATGGTTACACATACATGAATTTGATCCCATTTTGATTACTGCAGAGGCCTTTGTGGTGGTATTTGCCCTCTGTGTAAGGCGTCATTCAAATCTTATCTTTTTATCGCTTTCGCTTTGTCGTTTTTTTCTATTCTTGTTTAAACTAAATGTTGGTTTCAAGAGTTAATCTCAGATCTTATTTGCTAACACTGGGGCACTGTCTGAGAGTGAGTGTAATTTTATTTTATCTTGTGTGTGCCCAATTCACAGATCATATTGTTCAGGTTTTTGGTTGACAGCTCCTTGTGAATATCTCTGATATACAACCCAATAAAATGCCCCAATGCTTAACTCTTCTGCTTGTTTGCAGGTTGCTTTCATTTCTGCTGTGTCTGGGCTCATTACGAAACTGCTATTCTTTTTAACAGTTCTGTTTATCAGCATTTTGTAGCAGCTCTAGCCTTGAAGACCACCTCGGACTGCTTTGTCATACTTTCCTAAAGTTAAAATCATCCAAAAGGACTGCTTCAGACTCTCCACTTCTGTACACACCATCTATTATAGCCTTTTCTCCCTGATCCACACATTTCCAAACATAGCATCAGTTTAAACGGTTTCAAAATGTCATCTAATTACTTGTCATTAGTGCATTATCTATGCAGTTCTTTTTGTCTGCCAGTGAATACCACCTGATGTAAATACACTTTAATTAAACTCAAACTTAATTTGCAAATCACTTATTACAATGGATGTTGTCACAAAGCAGCTTTACATGAATTCAAGCCCACAGTGACAAACCCAAGTGTGAAAGTGACAGGAAAAGCTCCTAAGAGGAGGAAACCTTAAGAGGAACTGAGACCAAAAAAAAACTCACCTCTGGTAAACACTGCATGGGGAAACCGTTAACAATGGCAGTTATGTGAATAAAGAAACAACTAAAGTTAAAGTTTAAAAACATATTTTCTAAATTTTCTGTGGGTTTCCATTCAGCGACATGTAAGTTAGATTAACTGATTTGGATAAAGAGATGTCAATAAGTTTGCCCAGTAATCCTGGTTGGGATAAGTGGCTTTAATAATTGATGTGAGAATGGACCCAAGATTTAAACCCGCAACCTTCCGGTTGCAGCAGCAACTCCCCATAACCATCAGGCCAAAGCTTCATATCTATAGATGTACAGTATGAACTGGGTAGGGAATGGCAAGCTTTGAGACTTGCCTCTGATCAATATTACTCCAAACAAAATTTTGACAAAGGAAGTTTTTTCATGATATGGGCCTTTTAACGGATCTCAAACAGAGATCTGCGACATTGTGATCAGAAGTGCTGCTCTTCCCTTGCAGCCCCTAATTCAGATCAATAACAGTGTAACAAATAACTGCATGTGTTGCGTACCGTTTCAGGTTTTATTTGACAATCAAACATACAACTAAATCATCATCACATCAACTTCACATCATAATAAAACTGCACACAATGGAAGGAAAAGCACACGATGTCAAGCATCTCCGCAGGCCTTCACACACTGGTACCATCGGGAAAAAGCTGCTGACATATTGCATGTTCTCCCCATCACAGAATCCATTAGCCTCTGCTTATATGCATGGTAACAATTATAATTGGAAAAAATAAGTTGGTTTTGAATGCAAAGGATTACCACGAGTGAACTTCTCACAGGTCGGCACTGACTTTTGCTCTGTTACAAACTAATTTCAGTCTTTCCAAAGGAGCTGTAGGTTTTCACACACACTTTGTGATTAAGGCCAAATGATTGGAGAGGCAGTCCATTAAAACAACTTGAGCAGCTGATTCTTAGATTGCAGAAGAAGCATAAAACTTCAAGCTATCATTAAAGACTATTAAACCTTCACTCATTTATATGGAACTCTTATGCCATGTTTTTTTTCACAGCTTTAGGGAAAACTTCCAGACTAAAAAGTTTGGGTGTGATTGTTTCACTAATCACACGCTTTCTCTGGTTAAAAAAAAAAAGCACCTGAAGAAATTAAAGCAACAACAAAAAAGACACGGTGCTTAACATCATGCGCTGGAAGGTTCTGGCTTGGTAGTGAGTGGATGAGGTGGTTTTGGTAATATTCTCTCAGATGCTCAGTTGTGTCCTCAAACTGTGAAGCACTGGTCTGCCCAACTCCCATCCTCCTGGCCTTAGTGCAGCCAACACTGTGTGCATCAGCTGGATCCTCCCAGAGTCGAGAAACAAAGCTGTGCTTTCAGATGAGAATAAGGACGGCGCCTTGTAGAGGTGTGAACACAGCAGGAGCAGAAGGAACTCAAATCCTAAGGCAGAACCAATTGCAGCTAAAGTTGAAATGGTTTAAACTTTAACACACTTTGTTCCTGAATACAGACAGACAGCGCGAATGCAGTATCCTAACTGAAATACATAGAGGCCTCTGGTCAATTCCTGCTTTTGAAATGATGTAGGCCTTTTGAGTTCCAAAAATTGGGACGTTGAGGCTGCCACAAACACTACACTGGATTATTTGTTCATTCTTCAAAGAAGCACCAATGGTAAAGACCAAAAGACAAAGTTAAATCACACTGCCATGCAACAGAATTAAGGCCACAATACTGACTGATGCTCAGCGCTTCATATTCCACATACAGTGCAATTCAATGTAAAAGCCACTGGGTGATGTTAAAGATTCTTAATCAAAACTCATTCTGACTTTGTTCAAAGAGCGTTGAAGGTTTTGGGTACATGATTTATGAATTAATTCGACAATTACGACATTTTCAGTGGAATTCATGGGCATCTCGCTAAATTATGCTCTTAAACCATATAATCCTGTGTTGTGGTTAAGGCTAATTAACAAAGGTAGCACTGTGGCAAGATAACATGTATTTGGGTGGCAATGTTTATTATAGTCACGCAGTATGTGAAACACTGAATAAAAATCATGGTATTGACAGTAAACTGTGGCACTACTGCTTCATTTTTTTCTGTTCAAACATAACTGAAGAAAAAAACACAAATATTATGATAATAAAAAAAAAATAAAAAAAACCTAAAGTACAGTATACCATTAAAATTTCTTGAAGTGTCATGTCATTATATTTTTGCCACATCACCCACCCCTAACAAGCAGTTTGTAATTGATCATGTAGACAACTGGAGACTGTTCTCGGTAACTGGCCTTCTGGATTCACCATATGTGGTCTTCTTTTATTAAAGTAAATTATCATCAAGCCAATGTGCTAGCCACTGTTAACTGCACATCTCGCATGGCGTTTTTATGATCAGGATCATATTTAGCTGGTTATAGTTTTTGAGACCCAATTCTCTGCCCATTTATGTGGGTCTACATGGAGTGCTTTTACAGGTACATAATATAACGAAAAATGTGATTTTGTATCAGACTCTTCCAACTCATTTAGCAATCTTGTAGTGTCAACATAAGTCACTCAGTTTTCTAGAATACTCAACATGCACCTCTTATTGGCTATCAGCACATGAAGAAACGATGTAAAATGTTTTGATTCTAATGGAGTCATTTTACTGGAAAACACTTGGGAGTGTATTTGCCTCCAAATTGCTCAAAACGTAGTTACTTATCAACGTTGTGTTTTCAGGTTTGTTTCTGCGCGTGTGCAAATGTAGAGAATAAATTAAATCCCAGCAAAGTTGTCAGATCAATACTAAAAAGCAAACCCCCCCCCCAATCTTTTTTGGCTTTCAGCGCTTTAACTTGATTAAAGAAACAGTATCTACATTGACTTAAATGATCAGACTAGTACCAAAATCCATTAATGTTATTGGTGTGCATGTAAAAGCACTCACTGGAAAATGCTTGCCTTAACTCACTCAGCTTCATTTGCAAGACCTTCAAGACCTGAGTTGAGATAAAGCAGATAAAACATGTACAGAGTATGGGGTCCTCTAGGATCGACAATCACTGGTTTATCTGAATGAAACACTTTTTTTTCTTCAACAAAATGGTTTGGAATCATTCTACCGTGAATCTTGTATTGCTGGTCATTCCCTATTTTCAGGCATTTCATCCTACAGGTCCAACAAACAAATCAAACAAATCTGCAAATCACAATCGCACCCAGTACCTGATAACTGACCTGTTAAGACGATGCAGGATTACCATGATTTGCCAACATGAAAGCTTACTGCAAATGACTGCTGATGATCACATTCAACCAAACACAGTAGTGCAATATTTCACTGTGAAGGAGTGAAGTCTGAGTTCCTCCTTCAGGAGGTTTGTGACAAGAGATCCGATTCCAGTCAAGATCAAGTTACACGTCTTTGAACAAGAGTTCCAGCCCCTTCCTCTTCCTCAGCACTTACTAAACCAACGTTTGCAGAACGACAGCATAGTTTCCTGGTCATTTCCAGCTTCTGGCCTACTTTGAGCCACTGACTTTGGAGCAGTTCAGACTTTTCATCCAGATAACATGCAGTTTTCAGTCTCTTGTGTTTTAATGTGGCAGACTGAACCTCTAAGTACAGTTGTTTCTTTTCATTGCCATTATCAAAACGATTCAAAATGACTTCCATCGAAAGGGACCTCTTTAAAATGTTTCCTGTTGCTCAGAATAAAAGATTTGAATTGTCCTGAGATTTTAATGGCAAATAAGCTACACATAAGAATAAAAGAAAAAAAGAAAAGCAAATATCTGCTTTGAAAAACAGGAGAAAAAGCCCTTAATTTGGATTTGTGAGGTACTGGATAAATGCTACTTAGACAACCCTTGTCGAAGCATGCAGCAAAAAAAAGTCTTCAATCCAGTTAAACTTCATTCATGCTTCAATCTCAGACTCACGTTTCAGTACTGGAGTCAGACAGACATATTGGATGAATCACAATATCGACTGAAAATAGCAAATAATCGATACTGATCCACAGACAAAAATAGGCTCAGTTAAAAATTGAACTAAATTAAGAACAAAACAAAAAAAATATATATATATACCAACTGAAAGTGTCTATGTGTCTGCTTTTTGACATTCAGTGATATGCAGCTGCATTGGGTGAAAGTATTTACCTGTAAAATTCAGCTATCTTGGTCAGTAATAGAGTCTACAAAACACCACTACTCGCTGTTTATAGTCCAAACCAGCCATCTATGAAGATTTTGGCCAGATCCCCAGAGTCTTCCCTCTTATGACAAGTGACCTGTTTTAAATCTGTAAGTTTATCAAATCCACGGCTTCTCAAAAATATTTACTTTACAGTTTTTCCTCGTTTATCCCAAATGTATTCGGTCAGCCAAAACACACACACTGATAAGTTGTGCACTGGCAGTACTAACAGGAAAAGACTTCATTAAGAAGACTGCAGTCTCAGTAATGAAGCAGTTGGTACCACAGGGCCAGTTAACTATCAATTATCTCGTTATAAAGAAAGCTGATGATATATGGATGCAGACCATCGTTTGAAGATGAAAATGTAGTGTTTCTGTCTGAAAAAAACAGACATGCTTTGTTTTCACTGCCACTGACCTTTTGAATTGTAGCAGAACTTAATCTGGGTCATGGCATGTGACTGCTGTGGGGTTTTTGTGGGCTGGGTCCGGCTGTGTTTGAGAAGTGTTATGTGATGTTATACACCTATCAGGCATAACATTAAAACCCTCTGTCCATTATTGTGAAAGTCCCTCTTGTGCTTCCGAAACAGCTTTGACATACAAACAGCAAGCTGCGACGCACTGTGTGCTCTGTCCACTTTCTATCAAAGCCACTTCACCTTTTTCAGCAGTTTGGGTTACAGTACCCCAGAAGGGCTAGCACTCGCTCCCTTTACGCATCAATCAGCCTTGAACCCCCATGACCCTGTCACAGTTCCATTTGGACCACTTTCAGTAAATACTAACCACTGCACACTGCAGGAACACTCCACAAGACCTGCTGTTCTGGAGACACTCTGACGTCTTCACACTCTGTTCAGTCATCACTAGTCAGATTCACTGGGATCCTTTCGCTTGCCCATTTTTCCTGCTGCAAATACAGCAATTGTCCACTAATAACGCCACTTCAAGTCTGTGATGAGAATCAGTTAACCTCACTAAGCCCATCTGTGGTTTTAATATTGTGGCTATCGGTGCATAGGTTGAATAAGTAGATTCCTCATTCATCAAATCTAAAAACCAAATTCACCCTTGAGGGGCAATAATAAATCTAAAGCTGAATCCGAGATTCAAGCTTAATCTTACATGGAATCTTACAACTAAACCGTTCGCGCTCTGGTGGTAAAACGTGTCTTGGCTGATTGATTACATTTGGGGTAAGTGGAATATTTTGTAAATGTTATTTTTTGCTTAAACCTTTCTTTAAAAATGACAATGAAGTCCTAATTTCAGGACACTTCAATGATCTCCATGCTCCCGGAAAAGCTGGATTGGCTGCCTACTTTAACCAGCTCCTCCCTGGAGCGGCTCTCTGTCATGCCATCGCCAAACTCCATCTGGCAGCTGCGCCGCTTCAACTGTTTCTCGAAGCTACTCTCCTCGTGCCAACTACGGCGAGAGTCCCCTCGGTCACCGCTCCGCTGCCGCCCACGCCTCCTCACTGCCTCCAGCCCCTGGCTACAGCTGTATGCTGCTGCAAAGCTGCTCTGGGCCCCTCCACCTCCACTACTGCTGCTGAAGATAGCCGAGGTGGAGTAAAAGCGCGCTGACTCAGAAGAGAGGTACCAGCCCCCTCCGCTCACTGAGGATGAAGAGACAGCCATGGAACCAAGAAGAATGTCCGAGTGCCAGCCCTTGAGTGCACCCAACCCATCTTTGGTCAGCTGCTGCTGTGAGCGTGACAGGCCCAGCAGGAAGCTGGTTGTACTAGGGGTTTCTTCCATGCTACCGCTCCTGTGCAAGGGCTGTGGGCGGGTTGCAGGTGGAGGAGGAGGGGGCTTGGAGGCTGTGGACTGAGACTTTGTGGGTAGATTGATACTGCTTGACTTGCTAGTTGGGGCGTCGACCTGTTCCTTGTCAGGGCTCTGCTCTGGAGTTGACTGCTCTGAAACCTCTTGGACTGGGGAGAACTGGCAGGGCTTGGCTGCTGGGTCTTTAAAGGAGGATGGTTTGTAGTAGTCCGGAGCATATCCGCCACTCTCCCGTGCGGGTGGACTTGGTTCACCATATGACTTGATGTCCAGAGAAAAGGAGCGCTTCAAACGGGCACTGTCCTCTAGGCCCTCGCCTAGCTGCAGGCTGCACAAAGCCTGAGCCAGAAGCTGCTCTTCAGGAACCCCAGCTAGAACACATGGAAGAGTAAGGGGCTCTAGTGGTGCCACCATGGACAAGGCCTCAGTCCTAACGGTGCTGGGTGAATCTGGGCAACTGCTTTCTCCATGCTCGCTGAACTCCTCGGCCGGCTCCTCCGCCTGCTTACATCGGAACTCAACTTCTCTGGGGTTCTTGATTTTTTTCTCAAAGTCCAGGAGCTGGCCCAGGAAGTTGAAATTGGGTGAGATGGTGGGCCTCTTCTCCTTCACAAACCTAGAGGGGTAGAGTGTGTGCTGTTAAACTGTTTGTGTCACAGTTTTTCCATTAGTAAGCTTCAACATAGAAGCTTTAATTGCTGGTGACATTCATTTAAATGAGGGTGTGCAGGAGTCCTCCATTTCCTTAGAACAGCGGCTTAGACTTCATGTGACCAGATTAAAAAAGGCATCACCCCTTAGATTCTATTAAAATACTGATGTGTGGTGGACACTGTCATGTTTGAAATCATACCTGTATGCCTCATCTAAGGACATATCATTCCTCTTCATGATGTAGGCAATGGCGATAGTGGCTGATCGGGAAATTCCTGCCAGGCAGTGAACTAGGACTCTGGCATTGCAAGCCTTTGCCTTCTCTACAGAAGAAAAAAAAAAAGTAAGTAGGCTGCAAGTTAACTCCTGCTGGCACTGAGCAAGGCTAGTCTTCCGGAATTTACATAGGGCTTTGGAAACTACAGTGTTACATAAAAGTGCAAAACTACGAAATTCCTTTTTTTAATGACTGCTCTGAGCACCCTGCATTTAGACACTGGCCACAGACCATCAAACTGAAAGCAGGCTGGGAAAAAGCTATGGCTCAGCCTTGCCAGGTGACAATAGTTTCAGTTTTTTAATACCCAGAACATTTGGTTAGACCTTTCACACTACACCTCGTGTGAAACAAGGCATATTTCCTGACAGCTGACCTATGAACTCCACTGATTTGTCCAACCAAGGCAAGATCTTCTCACAGAAGCTATCATTGACCGGAACACGCAGAAAGTGGGACTCAGGAATGAAGTCAGGCTTGGGACAGGTGTTACTGGCATTCAGCACATATGCAATGTCATTCTGCTGCATCAGATCCTGTGGTAGAGGAGCACAGATATAGGTAATTATTTTCTGTAAATCATAAACATGTTCTGAAATACAAACAAAGCTGAAAAACTGGCATAGCTTTAGTTAAAAGTACATAAAGTTATTCATGTTAAGGCATGTAGAAGAATCAGACTGCGAGAATAGACACTTAGCGAATGTAATAAAATCTTGAGCAGGACTGAAGTGTGTCACATATACAAGCTAATAGTTTAAGGGGTTTAGGACTTAAGGATAGCTTGCTTGTTTTCAGATACACCTGGTGTTTAGGGCTGACGCATCTCTGTGTCTTTGCTGAATGGTCCATTTGTGAAACCTTTACCATATGCTAGTCCATAAACCGTGTATGCTAACTTAAATAAGAACAGCTCTAAAACACACCTTGTTCAGTACATCCCTCTGGCAGCCCAGATAGAGGTGAGGAAGTATGCGAGTGGGACCACTGCTGTTAATAGGAAGGCAGGGCTGTGAGATACAGGATGGCACCAGTGTGGACTTGCCTTCACACAGGCCTGGAAACAGATGTAAGAACTCTACAAACCCACCTGGAACACATTTACAGAACACACATGGAATTAGGTGTTTGCTTGATTGATACATGAATCAGAACAGGATGGATCCTATCAAGAGAATAATCACAATATTCAAGGTTATCGATATGAATGTCACAATATGCTGCAACATGCTTTTCTCAATACATTCTGGATATTGTAAGCAAATAACACCACTGTCAAATTGCATATTTCATTACAAAGGGAGCACCATTAGTTGTTGACTTTTGTCAACTTGTGGTAGCACTGTATATATTGGCTCCACTGCTATAGTTATTTTTAAACATGGCTCAGTTCCAGCTTCAGTGATAAAGAAAATAGCCACCATGTCATACAGTGTACTGAGAATTTCTTGAAGTACTGTTAAATACATGCAGCACTGCCCACGGTTTCGAAATGAATGAAAGTGACAAACTAGTCATACGTGAACACACCACAGCACACAGTGTGAACAACACAAAATTCTTCCTCTGCATTTAACCCCTTCACCAAGTGAAGCAGGGGGTAGCCAGGAACACGGCGCCCGGGGAGCAGTGCGTGGGGACGGTACCTTGCTCAGGGTGCCTAGCGGTCTTGGGAATCGAACCCGGATTTTCTGATTACAGGGCGAATGCCCTAACCACTAAGGCTACCATCTGTTTATTGTAACTATATTTGCTTTTTAATCCTTTTATATATATTATTTACAGTAACCCCCCACTTTAACCCGGATCAGCAGTCGCATTTCAGTCCATTGCTCATTTTTTCTGAGAACCAAACTAATAATCCTCGTGCTGGGTTGCTAAGCACCGCGCCCAAACATAAAAAAAACAGGACGAGGGGGCATGGTGGACGAGGCCCGGACATCATTGATTTTTCTTGGCATTATATAATTTCTAACAAATAATAACAAATTCAGCTACATTTCCATATAACCTAGTTATATATATAACTTAAGGTTTTGGAACTACAGAGAGAAACACTAGGAAAGTGCATCTTGGGATGGTGAAATACCACTGTGCTCAGAGGCGCTATGTTTGAAAGTCCGAGAATATTGTTTATTTCTCCTTGCTGCTGATTAGCTACAGTTCATATTGCCCCTGTGGAGCGCCTTGAGTGTTTTGGTGTTTTTCGTTTTATTCTTCTTAAAGCCCTATATTTTTATTAATGTAAATAATAATTGTTTTTACTGTATTTACCTGCTTATACCAAAGAAAACACCAGTGCAAGAATTACAGTACAGTCTATATAGGGGTAACATCGGTATTTACATTCTAGCACTGCGGGAGATCAGTGTAAACTGTACAGTACGAATACAGATTCATCTTTACCTTTTTTTATCTATAACATGCTGGATAAAACATCCAGAGGCAAGCAGCTTTGTTTTCATATTTGATTCCAACTGGGGGCAGTTGGTAGCCTAGTGGTCAGGGCATTCGCCCTGTGACCAGAAAGTCTGGGTCCAAATCCCAAGACCTCTAGGCACCTCTGAGGTACCCTGAGGGCTACGAGGCAATTGCAAAGCAGCTTGGTGAAACTAGGTCAACTGTTGGAGCAATTGTCAGAAAATGGAAAAGACTAAAGATGACGGTCAGTCTCCCTCGGACTGGGGCTCCATGCAAGACCTCACCTCGTGGGGAATCACTGATAAG
>JBBPDH010000124.1:24982585-25008946 GCA_037974565.1 Clupeocharax schoutedeni
GATGGAGTCCTGGTCCTCGGTCTGGTCCTTCCAGGTTAGCTCCCGGCCCTGGGGGATTAGCCCCCGGCGCCGTGACAGTAGGTTATTTCTAATTTAAAAAGTGTCTTCTCTACTACAGGGCTGCGTCCACTTCATGTACAAAATAAAGCAAATCAACAGAAGCTAAAAGGGAAGCCATTGCTAACATGCTGACACTAACAGAATTTCATTGTAATTATAACTTGTGTGTTAGCCTAAGATTTTCATTTCTCTCCATTATCATTATTGCTACTTTCATAGAGCAAGTGCGTCATTCACTGCTTCTTTCAGTTGTGACAAAAAGAAAGAAAGAAAGAAAAAAACTTTTCAGGTTTCTCTGAGACTACAGTCACTCATGGTCCAATCAGTGAACTTACTGGGGACTAAACGCACACACAAACCACTCACAATTCACATGAACACAATCTTGAAAATTCATTGAAATGCACTCTAGATACTCAAATGGAGGGAGAAAAATTAATTTGCACAATTTGCCTCCATTCACACACACACACACACACACACACACACACACACACACACGGATCAGATGTCACAAGCTCAAACTGACCTAGTTTTCTGTTTGATTTAGCCACTCAGGGGAGACACTATGTATTCTTAGCCAAGCGTCTCACCGATCTCTAAACAGTTCAACAAATCACTATTAGATATCAGGTATGAATGCTCAGAACATGAAATAAAATGCAACTGTTCCCAGACCTGCATTCCAGAGTCAGGGCTTCAAAATCAACAGTTTCTTCAACGCTGTGAATGATCAATGCTGCATCCCCAAACAATTTTAAAACACAGTATTCAGTTTGTTAAGCTTTAAACACAAAACCTTTCTGTCTTGTGGCACTTCAAGATAATGTAATGGAAAATACTGGTTTATTAGCGTTTGGCTTCTGGTGCAGACTTCAGGTGGGGCTGTGGTCCACTTAGTCTTTCAGGGGTGTATCTGACCCAGATAGCTATTGCTGATGTTCACAGCTAGAAATAGCTTAGAGCAGGAACGCAAACAAAAACAGTTCACTGGTGGACTGGAGGAAAAGATCCATGTTCTCAGCCCAACTCTACTGCTTCATAACAAAAGATAGAGGTGGTCCTCAAGTACTGATCCTGGAGTACTCCAGCATTACCTGTTTCCATACTCCCTGCTCTAATACGCACACACTTCAAGAGTTTGCGAACGCTTAGAAGCCCAGAGTTAGTACAGCCTTTTAATTATCCCATCATAAAATTAGTATAATATTTACATACATTTACATAACATTAACTTGTACACTTTGAGTGTGGGGTTGTCTGTTTAAGTAAAACATAGGCTCTAGGATGATTTTCTTTTTTCAAAACAAGACTCTATATTGCAGGAAAATGTTTCGACTATAACTTTGGGCGGCCTATTGGTTAGAGCGTTGCCCCTGCAATCAGAAGCTTGTGCATTCACAACCCTTGAGCAAGCTACCATCCCAACACACATACATTCATTTTTTCTATGACCCGTTTATTGTTATTCTTTATATGTTCGTACAATCATGTTTACTGATATTGCTACAAGCAACTGCAAAGCATCCTCGGGTGTTAAAAACTTAAATGTAAGTCTCTGCTATTATTCTTCACAGAGGATGTGAATATTTACATTTAGAAAATCAACAAACATTTAATTTGACTGACAGTAGTGAAACCTTATAAGTGTATAGGTGATAAATGTTACTTCCATGAAACAGGGTTATTTAGCTGGTTTGCCAGACTGGAATAGGGAAAAAGTTCCCTATTTTTCCCCTATTCCCTATCACAGGCATCACCTTTAATTTTTACTGGTCTGGGTGGGAAACAGCTTGTGTGTCTATTGCAAATACAGTCAAACTGAAGAGAACAGACAAGCAGCTGAATCAAGTGTGGCAGCGGAGGGGTTGAATCCCAGCTGAGTCTCTAAGGATAAGCTTGCAGCGACATTTACATTGTATCAAGCAGTAGGAAGTGATGCTGTTCATATATACTCACATGAATCAAATACATTCAATGGATTTTTTAGCGCAAAGAAGCGGGACTTGACTGGGAGCCCAGATGGGAGAGATGGGAACAGAGGTTAAGGCAACAAATAAATGCTTGAGCCAAACTGATGTGCTGACAGAATTATGGAGTAATGATTTCTACAGTGATCGGTTCTTATTACTGCCTTACAATTGGCAGGGCAGATGGGTCTTGGTGGCCGAGTTTCGCTCCATCTGCACATGCTCTCCCCTCCCTCCCCAGCAATCTCTCCCTCTCTTATCTTTTTCTTCTCATACATTCCACAGGAAAGTACAGCTCTGATGTCCTCCACACTGAGCAACGATGCAATGATCTCTGTATCTGACCAGGAGAGCGAGGCGTCTTGTGGCCTACATTAGTGCATGCTGGCCAGCTGCCAACAATCAAGTCAAAGCTCTGGTCTACCCTCCTACTGTGAAGGAGAGAATGTAATAGGACTAGACAATTACATTGATGATAGAAATTTTGATGTTATGCTAAATATGTGGTTTCTGACATGATTCTAATGGGTGTACTGAATAGAAATTCAATTAATGAATGCCTGGTAAATGACAAGCACAGTACACACATTCCAACAAACTGCACCGACTGCCCTGAATTTTTCCTGCTTTTCTAACTATTCAGTTCATTAAAGCCCTTCCTGGGTTTAAATGAATGTGTTAGAGCAGGAAAACCCTGAAATCTGCAAGACCAGAAGACCAGGGTTGTAAACCTGTGTAGCGCAGGAAGAGTTCTATTCTTTTAAAATCACTTCTTCTGACAGTGATTAACTGATTAGGAGAAAGTGTGTGTGTGTGTGTGTGTGTGTGGGAGAGACAGACAGAGAAAGTTACTTTACAGTCATGGCTGTCTCACTGCAACAAAGTGAGCGGCATGCTCCCTTCTATGTGTGTGTGTGGGGGGACTCAAGGCTGGAAAGAGATAGATAGCACTGAGATGAGGTCACCCGGCAACCTGTTGCTAGGGCCTCAAAATGGCCCTCGCGAGAGAGGATGGCTTATTTAAATCTCATGTTCTCCTCAAACACTTTATAAACACTCGCTCTTGTAGGCAGTGAGGTCAGAGACACTGGGTCTCATTTAGCAAATGTGAATGTATAAAAAGTAAAGCACAGAAACCTTCAACAGGGTTTTTAAAACTTGTGGCAAGGGCTGACTTATCACACAGTGCACTGACTAACATTTACGCTAAATACAAACTCGAGGGATGAGAAGAGATTGAAAATGGCTGAGTTAAAGTAAATGTAAAGTAACTGTATTGTGAAGTCATACATGGACCTCAAGGACAAAAAACACCTCAGCCTTGAGGGAACAACACACACTTTAATGTTATTTAATGCTATTGTTATGTCACATTTACAGTTGGGCTATAGAGTCATCTGCTTACTTATGGTCTTATCTACATTTTGGATGAACCCAGTCTTCAGTCATTTTGACTTTTTTTTGTGTAAACTACTATAATCTCTCAACCCGGGAGAGCAATGGTCTATACAGATGATACTTAGTAACAGTATGGGGCTGATACCTTCAGAAAATGATGCTGAAATATCATAAAAGTTAAAGTGCTACATAACGGAAAGTGGATCATGTGACCAAAACTAGCAAGTTTCCCCAATTTGTTACAAAGTGTTACAATTGAAAAGTTCGCATTGTTATGTATTTTGTGTGTTTGTGCTGAAAGAGATGAGCTGAATATAAAAGCTTTTTGTTCAGTACATCCTGTAGGACACATGTTTTAGAGAATTTGAGCAGTGGTAGATTTAGATGTTTTCTGATCTTAACTGTACAGACAATTCATATCATTCTGCTTTCATTACCTAGTTTTCACCATCACCAAATTTTCTTAATCCTTTTTTTAATATGTAAAATCATCAAATAAACAGTTACTCTGTGCAGAAGTGTGTTTCTGTAAAGTATGTCACTGCCCACCCAAACACCGGTGAATCAGAGAACAGTATAGTCATGCAGTAACAAGTATTCTGTTACTGTACCCCCAACTCACCTTCTTCTTGGCTGAATGCTGCAGAAGCTCAATGATCTGCACCTTGTCCTGCTGCAGCCTCCTCTTCATGAGCTTGGAGCAGTTCACGTTGACTGATTCTAGGATGTGAGAGGCATTGTAGTCCACAAAAGGACGGCTGTCAATCAAGAGCACACGGTCCAGTCCACCCTCCAGCAAAGTCACCAGACCTTCTGGCCCGATGACTCTGACTGAAGCCAGGGTCGCTGCCCCAGTAGGCTCTGCCATTTCCACCACCTCTCTCCCTCTATCTCACAGTTTCCTCCTCTCTTCCTCCTCCTCCTCCTGGCGGTCCCGTGGGGCTGGAGGTCTGGAGCAGTGACGCAGCCAGCCAGCAAGGGCCCTCAGGAGAAGAACGACCCCATTGTGGTGGTAGGCGATGATGTCACCCTCGTGGCGTTCAGCTGGCGGGCCCGGTGCCCGGCCCAGCAAAATAAAGTGAAAGAGAGTGAAAAAAGAAACAGGAACAGAATGGAAAAGGGTCCTCTGGTGGGAGGACACTGTCCACTGTGTGTGTTTCTGAAAATAAAATGTACGGCAAAAGGGTATGAGGTAATAAAATGTATGAGGACACTGTCTTCCCCAATATGTGTACGTTTGCTTGAGAAAGTATGTGTGCTGTAATGGGCTGCCTGTGCCAAACAGTGTCTCCACTTCGGACCACTTCTAGCAGACAGGCTTGGGGGGGCGGCCGGCCTGTGTTTTGGGGGTTTGCTTGGGAGGGGATAGTGGGGGCCTTTCTTTCACACCATTGCAGGGGCACGACAAAAGAGGGCTTTTCTCCTGGGCCGCAGTGCCATTACATCATCCTTCTCCTCACTCCTCGTCTTCATGCTCCAGCGGTTCTCTGGCTGCAGAAAGAATAAGGACAAGCAAGTTATTTGACTGCTTGACACTAAAACAGATGCGATAGACTTTATGGAAAGTTTGTCATGACAATGGAAACATTTTTGGCCTGCCTTCTAGACATCTACTTGGAGGCTGTTTGTAGGATGACCGTCACATTTCCATGCACACATCATAAAAGTACTAAGAACAGGCTGCCACTATTATATCAGTAATCAAGCAATCATCCAAATATTTTGACCAATAATTTGAGAAACCAGTTTGTTTAATCCCAACACTGTTTTATTTTAACCTACTACCAATCAGACCAGAGAGAACTGGCTATCTGAGCAATTCAGCTCATTTATATAGGCTTTAAAGCGTCTCTATAATTTGAAACAAACAATCAAACATTGATATAACTCAGCTATACTGGAAGATTCATGTAACCCTTCTGATGTTTTTACCTTTTTTTGTTTTAACTTTCATCACAAAAATCTCTAAGAACTGTAGACTTTTTAGTAGGGAAAACCTGGAGAAAAATTCCAAGACAGAGTCTTACACATCAACAGACATCAAAAACCTGAACCCATTCTCAGCATACAGGCTGAACACAAGACTTCTATGTTGTCGAAACCAGAGAGAGTAAAAATGAAAACTGAGCCATGTGTGCTTTGACTAATTTGAGACTTGAGAAATATGATTTGAGGAACGCTAGCCTCCTAGTAATGATGTAGGTGGCACTCAGAGAGTACAGCATTGTGGAAACTCCCTCAGCTGCCATGAAAAAAATTCCCCAGCAACAAGTTCCCCCATCTAACTAGGCCCACACACAAAGACAATAAAACAAATTGTGCAGAAGGCTCTATCGATAGCAAGTGCCAAGACAAACTATCAAACCAGAGAAGTACTGGGCTTGGTGTGCTTCCAAACACTCAGATACAACACCTTCCAACAGCCACTAGTGTTGGGCAAGACTGCTTAGTCTGTTTAGTCTGGGGCCTCATAGTCTCTTAGTCTAAGAAAGCAAAATTCCAGTGATGCTAATAAGTCTTTCATAATTCTGCTGTAAATGCTGGGGAAAGGCTGAACGAAATGGTAGGAAGTCTAATCTTGGAAGTTTTTATTACTCCACACTTTATACGATCAATCAAATTTTTCAGAAAGGGGGTACAAGACACAACCTGACCAATTAAAATGACATTATTTGTGTAGTTAAACTGGTTTTAGTGGAACATGCTTTTGGTCATCTACTCGTACTTCGATAGTAATGTCAACTGTGATTTTCACAGCATTTCTTTGGATTCACCATGAACTTTTGTTACCTGCAACATACAACCATTCTGAAGCATTTACATGCATTTACTGAAGCAACTCACAGCTATCTAGGTTACAATATAACCTGCTGTATTAACTTTTAATATGTTATCAGATTAATCAAAAATGTACTAGAAAACATTTTACGGATGTCATGTTTAACACTTTTGCTACATTAATATGTGGTGAAAATAAATATCAGTAATTGACAGCTTTTTTCCACTGTTTCTACTGAATTTGATGTATTTAGGATGGAAAGCTTGTATTATTTTACTAGACTTAATAGTGAATATTAGATGTCGGCTCTAATATATATATGTGTGTGTGTGTAACAAATAACTGAACTCACACCACTTTTGGCTGAATCATTCACAAACACTGAGATAGAAGGAAATTGCTAAAAATGTGTAGCAGAGTTTAAAATGGAAGGCAGAAGTCTATGTCAGTATATGTACAGAAAATACATATGTTGCTTGTTTACAGAGTGTGACAAACCAACAGACACCATTGTTTAAATTCACTATAGTGACATTTTGACTGGTGTTTTAAAATACACCAGCCTCATGAGACACAAATAACTTTTTCTCCATAACCACAGGGACGGTTCTCTTTCCTGCTCTACTACAGCAGCGCCACTGATGTACAACACTGCTGCTGCAAAAGAAGACAGGGCTAAACACTGCAAGACTTGCCTGGAAAAAATACACCTCATGACTCTCACTGAAAATGAATTCATTTTTTTCTTTTTTACAAAAATGAACAAACTAGTAACTAATAGTTACTAAAACAATTTAAAACATGGCTCTGCTTGTTTTGTGTAGGCTGCTGCTTCTAGGATTAACTGGACACTGTATCTGATACCAGTGGCATAAATCCTGATGATTATTAGGAGTAGGAGAGGTTGCTGGCTATTGATATTATTTTCCCCACACACTGTTACATGGTAACAATCACAACTTTCAAAAGTTATTACACTGTGATGGACAATTATGGTCATTTAATGGTTAAATATTCTAAATCATCATCTTGGAGTAAAAAACAGGTTATTTCCACTTTAAAAGACATTCTCTTTTGAGGCATGGCAGATTGAAAGGTGCCGATGTCACACAGAATGGTGAGAATATGTTGCACAAAACAACAGGTGTGCATTTTTTATGTATAACAGCTGTTATATTTAATAACAGTACTGTATATGTGTAGTGTATATATATAAAATAGTCTGTTATTAAACATGCAATGTTGGTTAGGAATTTCATAAAGCAGTTATGCATTACATTATGTTGACACATAAAATGGGCCATATGGATGCTACAGAACATACAGAAAAAATATTTTTAAAATGCCATCGAATAAAATTCTGCTATATGAATGCGAACATTAATTATTTTCCTTTTGCTGTAGGTGGAAATACAAACTTAAGACAGTGACATTTATGTATTCACAGAAACACTAAAGTAATGAAATAATGTACACATTAAAAAAGGTAATACTTATACTTTACAGCATGAAAGGCCTGTATATCTTCTACTTTCTTCTAAAAACATTTTAACTGAATGAGAAAAATGTGATAAACAGCTCTAACACTACCACATTATTATATTTGCCTTTTTAATTTAATTAACAGCAAATATATGGCTATATAATTGCAAGCCAAACAACCCTGAGAGACACACAGCGTATCACAGTGATGAATCATATTTCATTACTGAGTGAAAGGTCTTATCTGCTGTATGGAGGTACTATTTTTAAATATGGCAATATGTGACAAACAAGAAAGTAGCCAGTGTAGCCTGAAAGTGCTCAGTTGAAAGCGCTCCCACTGTGCAGGTGGAAGTCGCCCTCCTAATTCGGAATCCCTGACCTTACACTGCTTGTTTACGAGGGCAGAAAAGAATCGGATGTGTACTTTTGAAAAGTGCCAGTGTCAATTGGGCCTGGCACAGGTTTTCATTGGACTAAGTGCAGGCCCAACCTGTCTGGCAGAGATAGCAGCCATGAGTGGACTTTCGACCACAGACTGACATCAGACCACAGCCAGATCAAAAGGGTGTGAAAATTAAAACCTAAAGGCTAACTGCAGATCAGTGCTGACCAGCGTGTGTTCTTTAGCAAGGTCATGGAGACCGATGCTGAAATCCTTGAAATGTCACAAAACTTTCAGAAGGTTCTCAGAACATTTGGCCACAAGGAAGTAGTGGACTGTATTGTAATAACATCCCGTGCTATATTTGCCGAGATTATATGACCTTCCTTATATCAAATAAGCCGTTTGTTTGTATGAAATGGAAAGAACTAGAACAAAATGAAGATCAACTGTGGTGACCTCCCATTTTTAAAAGGGGGAATTTTTCAATTCCTTCAGCACATAATGGCTGAAAATGGCATATGACATGCTACAATTTCCTCTGAGCAAGATTCCTAACCACAACAAACACATTTTCAAAGGCTTCCCTTCTACATGTGCTGTACTTGCCAGATTGTAATAACAGATTTTCCTGTCAGTAGCAGGTCGGGTTTGCTTTAAAGACACACCATAGATTCTTCTGGAGATCATGTTTAATACTGTATTTCGAAGGTACCCACCTGGTTTTTGAAGTGGCATGGTGATAAAAAAAAACAAGTATGACTAAAATGGAAGGAATCCATAGGCCTAAAATCAGCATCACATGATACACAGATCAGAGGCCAAACTTAGCTTTTACGGCCTCCAGCCATGGTGAGATATGGACAATGAATCTAACCAAGCAAGTCTGTGCTGGAACATATTACTTATATGTCTCATTATAAATACGACTGATTGCAAAAGTATAAATATAACCCCAGTCAAATTTAATGTTTTATCTTTTTAAAATGTTCAACTTGTTCGAATAATATGGCATTTTTCTGCAAATTATAGAGCGCAATTCTACTGATATAAGTAAAAAAATAAAACTTCTAATACGTTCAATTAAACAAATAAACATTTGCTTACAACGGTCCCTGCCATGCCAGATGACCTAAATGTCTCCAATATTAGAAATAATATTTAGCATTGTTCAACTGTCAAAAGCTGAAACTGAAAATGAAGAACTCGCGCTGTTTGTTCTTTGTGGTACAGAGGGAACACTTAGCATGGACTCTGTGATCATGGGTCTCAGACTGAAAAGGCTTACAAGGCAATAAGGAAAATGTTATGAAGGCGTTGGCTTTGACTGCACAACTCAACTTGTTAAAAAGACATATTAAAAATTAACCAAAGCCTTTTAACTGAAGGCTCTTGAAAACAAAAGCATGAGAATAACCAACAAACAACTTCCCCCTCTGAACACAATAGGTGTGTATAATGAAAACAACCCACAGTGCTTTTGCACACTGCTGTATCTTTTATGCCTGTTTGCATGACTTTATGGCCTGTTTCAGAAGTCTCTGTGATCGCTGTAAACATCTACCAGAGCACACAAACGCTGAGGTACTCAACAGTGGCAGCTTCTGCAGCTACATCAGTACATTCTTTTTCACCTCTACACTATATGCGAACCTGATCCTGGTAATACAAACAAAAATGCATTTGTTCACAAAGAGCACCACGAGTATAAATAAGGCCAGAGGTGTTTGATACAAGACTGAATCTCCACTCGGTTGTTAAAGTTATTATGGTCTTCTGTTATACAAAGTAATGCTCTCGATTGGCTTCAAAATTAGATCCTGACATCATGATAACAAAAAGATTGTTTTCCTCGTTTCTTCTGTCAAAGGTTAATTTAGGCCGCCTCTAAAGTGTCTAAAGTGTCTTTTGTGGTTTGATTATGTCACCATGCACAAGTGGGTGGGGAAACATAAATAAGCTTCAATAATACGTTTCACTTCCAGCTACCACCAACTCCACCTATCACAAAGTGAAAACACTGCTTAATCAGAGACCTCCTCTGAAAAGGTAAAAAATAAATTATAAATAAAAATAAATAATTATAAATAAATATAAATAATGCATCAGTATCAAGCTATTAAAAATGCAATGTTTCTTCTTTAAACAGTAATGAACAGCAATCGCTTTTGATTAAATGTAAATCATAAATTAGATCTTTCTTCTTACAAACATGTGGAAAAAAGATATTTCACACAGAATTCCACTTCATTAAGCTACAAAATAGAACAGACATTGCTGCGGTTACATGCTCACGAGAACTCCCTAGAAGGGGTTCACACAGTAATAACTATCATATTTAAACAGCATCATCAAATCTGTCACCATACTTCTAATAACAAAAAGAGATGCAAAGTTAAGGAAATGCTTAAAACCTGGACTTTGTGAGGAATAAAAAATATCTAAAATTGTAATAAGCTACTTTACAGGAGGAGGGAAAAAAACATTAAGGTTAATGTATTAAAAAAATTATTTCATGTCATTTTGAAGCATGTCTCTTACAACACACCTGTGTTAGTAGCTCTTATACCTGTGGATAAGAGTTTGCTGAAACGGTATTTCTGAGAAACAAGCCTTACATGTTCTGCTGTTCCTAGACGGACGGGGAGGTGCTGGAGGTTCAGTAAGTAGCTCCGGTCTGCCTGTCCCCTGACAGAAGACATCTGCTTTTTCTACGACTAATTCAGGAGGTGTCACCGGATGCCTGGCTACAAGTTCCAGCCAGGCTTCATACTTATATAAGTGAACCAGGTTGGTAAATTAAAAATGGTGTAGGAGGGGGGCTGAAGTGGGGCGGCGAGTGGTTTAATTTAGGAAGTGCTCTTTCGCTGCTATGTCACACACCCATGTGAGTATTAAGAGAACCAACTTCCTTTCTCCGGGATCCCGACTCAGAGGCCACTTCCACGACCATGAAGAGGAGTTGGTTTGTGTGTGTGCGTGTGCGTGTGTGTGTGCGCGTGCGCGTGCGCACGCGTGTGTGTGTGTGTGCGTGCGTGTGTGTGTGTGTGCGCGCTAGGGCTGTGCAATATGGACAAAAGAAACCCATTACGATTTTCTTGAACAATATTACTTTTTTGATTTTAATCACAGTTTTGTTTTACAGTGTGAATATGAAACATCAAAGACCTGTAACATGTCTCTAAAACAGACCCATGGCAAAAAATAAATAAATCACCAAGTAAAGATGTAATAATATGGCTCTAGAACTAGAGATGTTCCGATACCATTTTTCCCCTCCGGATACCACATAAAAACAAATAAACGATTAGAACTACAGCAGAATCTGCTTTAAGCGTTCAAAGGTTTTTTGCTAAGAAAACCTGCATGTCCATTTCAGGGATGGGGACTTTGCGATGGCTGTTGGTATCTCTTATCCAGAGTCTGTATCATTTTTTGGAAGCTGGCTTTATTTTGCGGGCGTCATATCTTTGCATAAATGATAAGTGACGGCGGTGGTAATTTGTCTGTGCTTTTTTTCTTAATGGTGTGCAGCTCACAAACGCCTGCCATATTGATTATCACCTGGTTCTGAATGTGTTTGGAGTGTACTTTTCTCCGTGTCCACGGATTTTTTCTGCCATGCTTAAGTCATAGACCTCTTTGTGACGCTGCCTCAGGGGTTAAAATAGGTTTGTTACCCTTTTCTCCGCAACGACAGACTGACAGTGCTGAACTCATTATCCCTGTTTCTGCAGCCTATCCGTCATTAAGCTCAGTCTCCTGTTCTGTTTTACAAATCGCGCATATTCACACGATTCCGATTAAGCGCTCAGCCCTTGTGTGCGCCTGCGCATGCTTAAGAAAGAAGATGGACTTGATCAAAACATTCTTCTGATAATGCGGTTAGGCTGATGTAGTACCTTGACTTGGCTGACATTCTCACCATGTAGACTAAAACCACGAAGATAAAAACAGCCAAAAGTCTGAGATTTAGAATTATTTGAACAAATATGTTAGTTCATTAATGTGTTCTTAATTTGGGCCATTTACCAGTTTAAAAATATACCTGACAAACATTACAATGCTGGCTTCAGTCTGAAGAATGATCTACAAGTCTGCATGTCTATATGTTTCTTACTTTACAAATATTTGAGTCTTAACATAATACTTTCTTCCTTTCAACTGTTCAGAAGTGACGATCTAAAAACACACCACAAAGAGGAAGCCCGAATTTACCAAGAAAAATATTAATCAAACTGTGGCATAATAGCTTCAAATAACAGCACTCAGATGTCGTAAAAGTGCTGTATTTTTTCTTCCTGTCATAATGAATAACAAAATTCAAAATGTCTTCTTTAAACAATAACCAGGCGTTTATTGATTTAGATGATGTTACAAACAGGGCTTATGCAAAGTGTCAACAACAGCGAAGGCCAAAGTGAACGTAGAGCTGGCAAACCAGCTTTTATCATTTGTACACAGAAAGCAGAACCAGCAAGTGCAAATGAGCACAGTAATGTATTAGGCGACCTTTCAGTGTGACTCAGTAAACAGCCCGGCTCCATACTGCTGAATAATAAAGCTGTCTGACACAGCTCACGCCTGAGAGTCCCACAGGTTTCTGTGGCGGTTTGCTGAAATGTACCTGCGTCATAGTAAATACAATTAATTACTGCCCTTAAGACCACTTGAAATGATGACCTCAAAGCTAGTAAATCGAAGAGTGCTGTAACTAATACAGTGAACACTATACATAGGTTAAACTTGGTCATCGTGTGGATTCAGTTGAAACCGTTCCCGGACATCCCTTAATGTTTTAATCACTGCAGATAAGGATGCTGACTATAGGTCTGATGTCATATTGAGACACTCAGTTGGAGGCTGGTGTACGATCCTTAACAGCCCCACATCTGTTTTGCAGGTGCCTGATGATGGTCTCATGACAATTTTACATGACTGGTGACTGTATCACTGACTTCACACTTCCATCCCTCATTCTGCTGTATCTGGACTTGACAGCCCCCTAGCAGTTAACATTTGTGACAATAAATCATCATCACTACTGGTTCAGCAAGCGCCAGAGACAACGCAGAGGCTATACAAAAAATTATCGGGTTTACAGGTATGTAACCCATAATGCCACCGAGTCATGATTTGAGGTCTGATCCACGCCACCGTAGTCATGACACCACTGACACTCAGTCAAATAGAAAGGACCTTAGAAAACTTGAGGGAAGAGCATGGAAATGGCCACAAGCTGCTTTTCATGTAGGATGCTGCTATTTGTTAAAAAAGCAAAAGCTCTTGCCTAACAAGCCAGTGCCAATTTAATTCTCAGCCCATTTACAAGGTCAGGGAACCAGCTGATTGCTGTTTCTGCGTTATGATGGCCTACAAAGCCCGTAGAGCCACATTTAAGGGCCATGGATCAAACCTACTAGGAACACAGTCTTAGTGGTGTGAAGAGCCACACCAGTGACTGACAAAGCAGAAACCTTAGATATCCTGTCGGGACAGACGTGGAAACAGTGGAGAGCCAAATCTCCTAACCAAGTCTGTGGTAAGATCCATAAACTGACAGTCAAGTCTTTTTCCTGAGCTTCAATGCTGTTCATTGCCACTTTGCTCACCATCACCATCTTCAGTGATACAGACCACCATCCTCAGGTCACCATACGAGGCACACTTTCAGGTGACTGCTTTGGCCTGTGAAGCTTCACATTCACTGACAGAACAGAGAGAGGGCTGCCTGCTCAGAACGGGAAGAGTCTAGAACCTCCCAGAGTGGCAGAGTTAGCAAACACTGCTAACACCACTAGCTCGGTTATCGTTCTGATCAAAATCCAAACGGCCTCCAGCTCCTCTGTAGCCCGTTCCCCGGGACACATTTCAAGAGTTTGTTTGTATTTAACCCGGGACTCCAGAAAGCTCCTAAACGACCGTGTTAATGACCTTTTTAACGCGGTGACACGCGACTCTAAAAGTCTTAGTTTAACCAAGGGAGAAATTTATTCCCATTTTGGATTTTTAAGAGATTTAGAATTTAGATTTAGTAGTGGTAATCGTGTCAGTAAACAGGTCCGCCTGGTGGAGCGACTGAACACGGAGAGAGAGTTTCTCTCCGAGCTCCGCGGGGCGACAGGCTGAACTCCACTTACCGCCAGAGAGACTGTCAACCCGGGGAACATCTCGGAAAGAACGGCCTCGGCTCCTTATCTCGACTCCTCTCGTAAAGTGGTGAGAACAAAAAAATAAGAAAGAAAGAAAAAAAACCCCAAACAAAATTAACTTCTAGAAAGTTTTACTGGTCTCTAAACTTCATGTCGGCGATGAGGTCATCTGGGTAAAAATACAGGGATGTCGTCACTCGAGACCAGTCCCACAGCCCGCGAGAGGAGGAACAGGCCTCCAACAAAATACACCTAAACAAGGACTCAAACTACCATAACTCCAAATCGATTTTCACAGAATAACTGTTTTGATCAACTTGGTACCGTCACCGGCTAAAACACAGAAACACTGAAGAGATTCTGAAGTAGTTCCTAAATTGTCTGCGCAGGTTGTGGTTTACAGGCCCATTGGCTCACTCCAGTTTAAAGCTGGAGGAGGAGCTTCAGCGACTGCTGCAGTCAGACAGACAGACATTCAGACAGACGGACAGTCTGACAGAGTCAGAAAAACACATTAACAGTCAATCAATCAGACATTCAGAGAAACAGACAGATACACAGAAAGACAGTCAGACAGACAGACGATCTGAATGACAGAGAGAAAGACAGCCTGATGGGCAGAGAACAGACAGACAGTCAGTCAGACAGACACAGTCAGTCAGACTGTTTAAACATGTTAGTTCTTTATGTAATGTGTAGTAATTAAAGTATAGTACATATAATAACTTTTTATAATAATTTTATTGACATTCCTATTATTATCACTGCTGTTGTTATGCTATTGTACTGGATTGTTGTTACATACTATTTTTTGTTGTCATCGCCATCACCATTACAGGCCTTCAGTCTCTATACGAATGGCAGCTCAGACTGTAGACCTCTGTAGACCTCTGAACAGTATCAAAGCACTCAGAGCCTACCACATGCTGAGCTGAGGTTCATGTCCCTTCTGGCACATGGTCTTTGATATCAGAAAAGGGCATAAAAACACATGTCACTTAAAATAAAATCAATATAAAAGAACCCATTGAGAGAAAAGTTCATCTACTGCATCTGCTTTGAGATTATATACATATCAATCAGGGGCTCTGGAAGCATTGGTCTATGTTTGAGGGGGTGGGGGTGGTTGCATGCACGCAAAGTCTCAGTCATTGTCTGGGGGGACGAAACTAATTATTTTGAAAGTGGCGGCATATGTCGGCCCTGCTATAATGGTTCCGGCGCCCCTGGTGGCAATATATAACATGCATTTTACTGATAAATTATAAAGAAAAAAATCTAATTTACTAATTTTTAACCTTAATATTAATGTAAATTCAGCTACATTTCCTTATTAAACTGTAAGAATTTCTTGGTACTGTCGAGAGAACACAAAGAAAGCATGTCTTGGCATGGTGAAATACAGCTGTACTCGGAGATAGGAGGTTTGAAACTAGCCAAAACGAGAATGTTATTCATTTATCCTTGCTTGATTGGCTGCTGCTCTGTGAAATATCTGCTCTGTGAAGTATCTGGCAGACGCAGTCCATAATTCTCACATCAGAACAGTTTCCCACATGACGCGTCTCTAGTGTTTCTCTGAGTGTTCTTGTGTTTTACATTTTATTTTTCTTAAAGCCTTGTGTTTTTATTACTGTAAATTAAATTAATGTATTATTTATATATAAAACACTCTTGCATGAATTATAGTACAGTCTATATAACATCAGTATTTTACATTGCATGCAGGAGACAGCAGTTCAGTGTAAACTGTACAGTACGTATAAGTGTTGACCTTTATGATTTTACCGCATCATAAATACGTGTTTTTTCACAATTTGCAAATAAACCGTTTCTTTATTATTTGCTTCAGCAGTTTCAAATAGACAAATCTGAAGAATTTTTTTTTCCCACTGAAATGTGATCCCTCTGAGACTGGTTGATGTTGTTGGTGTCGACCGTATAGCAGGACATACTTTGCTGTGTAGTAAGGCCTGAGAGAAGACAGAAGGGGTTTTCATATTGGAGCAATTAACGTGCATGGTTAACTCAGACTTTTCCATTCAATTGCAAGACTGGAATCTCTGTAATTGTCAAGGGACATTAGGCACAGTGGCCAGCTTAGAACACAGAGTGACGAACAAGAGGACTCAGTGATTGAAGAGTGTGATATACCATGAGTATGGTGATACAGCTGGAAGATAAAGGTTTATATCTGGAGTGACCAGACCGCGATACTGAACGGGAGGCCCAAGCAAAGACATTGCAATTCAGTTAAAATGGTATTAAGCAGCTTCATTAAATTAAACTAATTTAAACTTAATTGGTGATTGTTTTTTGTGTTTCGTGCTGTAGTACTTTTTTGCTGTACTTAGGACTAAACACCATTTAGATTAATATAGCCAAATCCTTCTATTCTATTAAACATGTACGGTAAAGAGGTAAAGCTAGCTAATTTTGACATTCAGTATTTAATTAACTAAACTCATCAGCATTAAGTGTGTTTCTGTTGTGTTTTGATGTTGTCTTCTGAAATACTCGTTTGAAAAAAGTATTAATTTAAAAAACGCCAAGCTCCAGCATGCATTGCGCGGAGAAGGCGTTACTCATTGGTGAAAACAAGAAGAAGTCCAGGGGCGGAAACGATGCTAAAAACATTTGCTGAACTCAGACTGTTGTACGAGGCGTTTGCTGAGAAGATACATGGTGAAACCGTGACTTTCTGGCACTCACGTATTCGTCTAGGCTGTATATATACTTCCTGGAGTGTATATCTACAAATAAACGTAGCTGAGAGTGTGGCTGTACAAGAATTTAGTTGGTTGGTTGGTTAGCAAACAAGCTAGCTAGCTGTCTGGCTTCTCAGGAGTGGGTTAGTCATCCAAAATGGATGACAGCAAGGTAACTAAACAAACTTATTTCTGCAGATCAGTGAGGGATATTTTGCCTTTGCATGCTTTGTTGTGTTTTGTGGGTCAAATTAGCCAAGCAAAGGTTAAGCCATCGTTCATCATCGCTCTATATGTGCTTGGTTTGGTTTTCTGAGTAAAGTTACTAGAAGTTTCTTTATCTGAAAATGAGTTATAAATGAACTGTAAACCTTCAAATGTTTTAAGTGTGCTCCATTTAGGGCAAATCAACAGACTGGCTAACAGATTATTCATAGTTACTTCTGCAAACATGAAGTTGATTTAAGTTATAATGTAGTCATCTGCTTCATTGAAACTCGTGCTTATTAGATTTAATAGGTTAATATTGCTGCTAACATTATTAATGTAGGCTTTTGCTGCTCCTTCCCAGACAGTTAGTGGAAAAGTCAAGAAACCAGGGAAACGTGGTCGCAAACCTGCCAAGATTGATCTGAAGGCAAAGCTGGAGCGAAGCAGACAGAGTGCCAGGGAATGTCGAGCCAGGAAAAAACTTCGCTACCAGTATCTGGAGGAACTGGTGTCCAGCAAAGAGAGAGCCATTTGTGCTCTGAGAGAAGAGCTGGAGATGGTAGGTGGTTCAAGACATGTTCTTGCACAGCTATGTTTTAAGAGGTCCACTTGTTGAGTGAAATGGCCAGTATTGTTCACAGTGGTGAAAGAAATTAGATGTTTGGTATTTAAGTGTTTAGTAATTTCAGCAAATAGACTACTACTTGTCTGTGACATTGTTTTTCAATAGTCTTGAGAAGGGTTTGGCCTAAATTATATAAAGTTTTTACTCTATTAATGGTTGAGAGGTACATGCTGGGTGTTGTAAGGGAGTGTAGTACCCAAATAACTTGTAGCTTAGCTTTTAGACTATTTTAGAATGTAAAATTACATTGAAATTAAATTGGCTATATTTGCGCTGTGGACAGCTTATGTCCTATGATAAACACTGTAAAGAAATCAGTTCGTTTTACGCGGATCAGCAGTCGCGGATTTAGTCTTGCGTGGATTTTTTTTTTTTTTTAGAACCAAACAAATAGTTTTCCCGCACATGCAAGGAAAAGGCAGATATCCTCAAATATCCACGTCCGGGCCGTGTCCGCCATGCCCCTTCATACTCTTGTGCTGGGTTTCTAAGCACCACACCTTAACATAAACCTTGCACGAGGACGAGGGACACGGCAGGACTGGCTCCCATGAGCCTTTTTTCGGCCCAGTTGGCCCAGTTATGTGTTGGAGGGGGAATATATGGTTGTGAACTAATGTGTGTAATTTATGGGGTTGAGACCGTCTCACCGGTCACCTTCTCCAGAGTGTTAGCTGCTGAGGGCGACTCAAGAGCTCTGGGTGAGATGGGAGCAGTACAGAGGCAAGCTGGTTGGGGGCACAGTAGTCTCTGTGTGGCCAAACTCTGTTCAAAGCTGTAAAAGCTGAGAATGAAAGATGGGTTGCTTGAAGAACAGTGTGTTATTGCATTCTCTCTCACACTTGCGTCAGTATTTACATTCTAGTGCTGTTGGAGTTCAGCATAAGCTGTACAGTATGGATTTGTGTACATGGCAGCATTTTCTTCAATGCTAGTGAATTTATAATGAAATGAAAGCGTTTCAGGAGCTGTTGAAAGTACATGTTTCATTGCCCTTGCAAGCAACAAAAGAGATACAGAATTTTATTGATCTGATCAAACTGAATGTGTTCTTGGGTTAATATCACATTTTGTATTTACTAAATTCAGTTTTATTTTCACATGGAAATCGTCCTGTTGTCAGCTACAGTGGACATGCTGGGATCTTAAAATAAATATATTCAAATCAATTTAAATTGTAAGTGTTTTTTTGACCCAAATAGATCAAATAGAAATCACACAAAAAAGAAATTGTAAGACACTTTTTTTTTCTTCGGTTCTCAGGAGGATATAGGAAAAATGTGGGCCATTGGGGGGGTCCTGAGGACTGGCCTGGTTGGTTAGCCTTATCTTATCTATAGGTTTTTAAAATGTGTTGATCTTGACCATATGTTATGCTAAAATTCTGTCTTCCTTTAAATCTCCAGTACAAGCAGTGGTGCTCTGCCATGGACCAGGGGAAAATCCCATCAGAAATCAAGGCTCTGTTAACAGGTGAAGATCAGAAAACCCCTCAAAGCACCAGCACCAAAACCCCTAAAAATGGAAAGTACAACTCAACAGGTATAAGCCAGAATAAATCGGCTTAGGAGACAGACACCTGTTGTCACGTGCTCTGCGTATCATGCCGAAGACATCAGACGAATCCTATAGGGCTGAAATATGTAAAACTCACTTTATATGAAGGTACAGTGCAACAGCCACATACCATCAACGCATTTTGGCTCAGCTAATTTGTTTGGAGAAGATACAGTGAAGAACACTAAGGCTGTTGATGTTAAAGTACACAGTATTGTCATTTGGGCCCATGCTTGCCCAGATGATTCGTAGTAATTTCAGGGATGTCCGATCCTGTCTGCATTAGATGAGTATGGTCTGCAGGTTTTCATTCCAAATAAGCAGGAGCACACATGATGGCTCTTGTTTAGTAAGTCGGTCTTCAAGCAACATTGAATTATTCAAACTACAACTACAACTGGTCAGGTGTGTGTTCATGCTTTGTTGGACTGAAGAGCACACAGGGACTTATTAAATAAGGTTGAACACCCTGAATTATTTTTATAATTTATGTCTGATGTAGAACAAAGTGAAAGCTATCAGAATGTGTTCAGGTGAGGAAAATTAAATTAAGTGTTACAAAAAATTCTTCTGGAATTCAAATTAAATGATGAGAAAGGATGTTGTACTTGGCATCCATGCCTTGCAATAAATAACGAATATCATAAACCCTTGAAAGAAAACGAAAGATAAAAGACATACACACTTGGATGTTGCCAAAATGATTTAGCGCTGCGCTAAGCACTTTAAAGAATTTTGAAGATTTGCATAGCACTGGTTAAAGCTCATATTTTTTTCCTTTATTTTTTAAAGGGGTGGCATAAAGTACTGGGTTGGGATCTATTTTTGGATGTATTTATTTCTTTATCTAAAACATAAAGCACTTTTCACTTTTCATTTGAGCATGTCTCAACTTGTATAGTGGTCCAACTGTCAGTTTTGATGAGAAATGGTTTCTGTTCGGTTACATTCTTAGAGGAAATGTGTCTGTAGTATATTTTCCTTTTGTGATCTTGTCCTCCATCTTCTCACCCTAAAACTATGATATTGTGGTTGTGCCACACTGACGATTTCAATTACACGTTGTTTTTCTCAAAGGGTCTACTCTTTGTAAACTTTACATCAACAATCATGTATTTTATCGGATTACAAATACGTTTGATTTAAGTTAAGTGTGGTTAAGGTCTTTTACCATATTTTTGAACCTGCCAGTCACTGATTTATGTGAAATATGAAATGATCAAAATGTAAACTGTATTTATTTTACACCAATGTTCAGAACCTTCATATTAATCATAAACAGCGCACCAAAACAAATGCTTGGTGTATATTCTTAGCTGAATCCAAATGTTTTGCTTGTCCAGCAAATTAACAGTAAATATAAAGGCATAGTCATGGTACTTCATAAAAGTATAGTGGATCAAATGTGTTCATAACTTAATGTACAATGATTGAGAGCATAAGTATCAGATTCCACTGAATATTTATATAAACCGCATAAATGACGCTCTTAAAATAACACGCCACAAACACTTTAGTTCCATAAAGAACCATACTCATAAGAATATGAGGATGAATATTCTTTTGAAGATATAAATAACTTTTTTTAATTTACTGTAAAGATTCTTTTCCAGTTTACACATCCTTGCAAGAACATTTGCATCACGTGAAGGTTCTTTACATTCACATCCCAATAACAAAAAATATTCTATGGATTTTCAGTTCAAAGGTTTTTTAGGGAAATAAAGATTCTTTTGGTTCTTTTGTGTCTGGCAAGGAAGCCTTTCTCGCACTTTTATTTTTAAGAGTTTAGTTAAGCATAAAATCAAGTCTGAATGACCGTTGTGAAGCAACAAGTTTAATGAATGGGCCAAATGTTTTTGTGTTTTGTTTTTTGTTTAATGTTCCCCATGTTCATGCCTGGCCACTTCCAATGATGTGACATTATTTAGCACAAAATGTATGTTTTTATATTTATCTAAAGTTCTGTATGGGTATGTTGGAGGATGCAGAGACAATTTGTACATGAGACAAAATATATATATATGTGTAAATAAATAAATATATATATATATATATAAATTTAACATAGGTGTGCAACTGCTTTGTATAAAATATGTCTAATAAGTATTTGTCTGATTTGTGGATGTGTTTCTTTCCTCTGCTGGATTTGTCTATTCATTTTGATATGTACAGTTGTTTATGTTTAAGCTTGTCACAATTATTACATGTTTGCCTGATTGCAGGTATTTGAGATGCTCACCCTTATTTTCGACAGTCATTAGATTTTTCCAAATATATTTTGTCACAACAAGCAGAATCTGAATTTGGTGCATTTTTACCAGTTGAGCTGACACAAACAAAATACAAGGGCAAAAAAATCAAGAAGCATTCACTGAAACACATCTCATAACATACTATAGCAGTTCAGTAGTGTATTTAATGCTAAGGAGCTAGCACTCAAGAGGAACATGTACATTTTTTTCATTGACTCTGCATGTCAATGAAAATGTGTAACCAACATGGCCAAAACAAATAATAAACATGAAAGGTTTTTTTAAGGGTTCTTTATATTTGAAGGTTCTGTATATAACTATATAGAATATGAATGCAGAAATGGTTCTTTTTGATAATGGACAATTTGTTTTATATCAGTCTTTAAGAACCTTTAAAAACCTTCTGGTATAGCCCCAAAAAGGCTTTTACAGTGTAGGAATATCCAGTCAGCCACTAATTTAGAAGTGGAATTAACATATTTTGGTGAATTAACTATACCTTATTAACACAAAACACTTTTGCTTATTTTAGTGAACTTACTGTTCATTTGCTGAATTAAACCTGTTTGCACATTTAATGTATTTTATTTCCAATATGCCTAAACTTAACAAAAATCAGAAAGAAACTGAGCTCCAAAATATTTTAAGTTTGCTTACTTTACAGGATGTGTTCACCTTTTCACTAGGAAAATCAAAACCCGTTACATGGGGAGTTCAAATCATTGCTCTTTTCTGTACATGGCAATAAATAGTATAGCTGAAATTTCATGGCAGTGACGGACCTAGTTATGATAACAGTATAGCTCAACATAGGATTGACTGAGATATTATCAATATTATGCATTGGTCTCTTATAAGGCCCCAAGTTATAAACACAGTCACCTGTTTATTAGGCACACCTACCTGTTCCCACCCTCCTCTAAAGAAAAGGACCAGCATTACGAATACAACCGACTAGAGATTATTTGTGTGGTGAATCATTTTAGTGTTTTGCAGTGGGATGAGTGCACGATAGCAGAGATTTTTATTCACTTCAGTGCCACTGCTTAATGGAGTATAGGCTGGTAACTAAATATCTGCAGCAGTGGTCTTATGTTCAGAAACTGCTATGCATGAGACACTTGTATCAATGCTACACCCACTGCCGTGGCATTAACATATAATCGTCATTGTACTAAGAACACCCAAAAAAATCTGATTGATGAGGTGCCGATGATGGTCGCAAACCACTGGTGGAGAGCGCAGAGACTTGCTGACAGATTGCAGATATTAGCTGTGCAGATAAACAAAATGTGCCAATACTCTTTTGGTAAAGAAAAAAAAAACCTTTTAGGGTCCTGTGCATGGGGCGGTAGCCTCAAGGGTATCTTCTCTACCTTTCGTTTGAAAACAAAATTGTTCCACAAACTGTTGCAGTTTTTTAATAGATTTTTTATCAAATTTATACATCACACCTTATTTTGACTGCATCCTTTGTATGATGTATTTGTATTAAAAATAGTTGAAAACTGCAAATATGCCCTTTGTCCTGGGAAGGTGAATATAGTGTACTTTTAAACCACAGTTGGGTCTTAAGAACCATATAGTACCTTTGAGGGTACATTTACAGGATTGGCAACTTTTGAGACCAGAATGTTCCTGGACAGTGACCGTGTTATCATTGTCAGAGCAGAATTTCCAAATAAGTGACTTTTCAACTTTTGGATGATCAATGACCAATGTTTTGTTCAACTTGTTTACATTTAGCACTTGTATGTAAATTTCTGCAGAAATATGAAACATTCTGAAAGGTTCCAAAGCACCACTGTAAGTTACAAGATATTTGTTATGCATCATTTTGGACCATGTCTGCTTGTAAATTCATTATGACATTTTGCCAGAGTTCAAGTACTGTAGATAAATAAATATGGAATGTTATTCAAACAGTGACAATATGAGACTAGTAAACAACTATTTAGTGTAAGTACATAGTAGGGGTGTGTTGTTCCAATATATGGGCCAAATTGCCTGGATCAGATATCATCTTTAGTTTAGCATTAGAGCTATAACAGGCCACCATCAATGACTTTCAATAATTCACTCTAAATGCACTCTGACTTTATCCAGCTCTTTGTCAAGGTGGCACAGACCTGTGGATGTGGTATAGGACACAGCAATTACAGTGGCCCATAAAAATTAACCAAAAATTATTTTACAATATAGGTTCTGTTTTAACAAAACATGTCAGGAGCATGAGGGGGACGGGTGTCCATCTACAATTAGCATTTGTGACAATGACTATCATAAATAGGGAGGAATCGGACCCAAGATCCTCATGTCCATGTCCCATTGAGCTGAAATAATGTTGCCTTACTTTGAATTTCAGAGAAGGTGTTTACTATAGAGGAAATGACCCTGCGGTTGATGTAAGCCCAAATTCTTTATTCATGGCTCATCACTGTTTAAAGCAAACACAGGTGTGGACATTGTTCTGTACAGATAGTAACACTCCATGGTATGAAATGAGAGTATCACAGCAGCAGTAAAATCACGAAATGGCCCAACCACTGTTGGTGTGTAGCTAACTGACATTCATGAATTCTTGTCTGACCTCGAGTTTGCCCAATCACAAAGCAGTCTGAGTCTAACTCTAGGTTTAGAACAAATCTAGATGGCATGTACATAGAAAAGACATTGGTTCTCAATTAATTTCTTTCAAAAACAGCATCACCCAGCATGGCAGCTCTGTTTTGCATCATGAGATGGTATGTATGACCACAAGGGACAAAATGCAAGCAGTTAAACATACTATGAACAGAAACGACACAAATACTTCTTCCAAAAACACCCTAGCTCCGTTGTTTTGTAAGCTGAAACTCTGCTGCACCCTAAAACAAACGTCTGGACACATGACACATTTTGGACAAATGTTTCCTATTGTTATTTTCTGCTTCAATTTATTCACCCAGCGTAACTACAGCACACATAGTACTATATGACATCTGTAGTTGATGATGCCAGGCTTGTCCGCAACATCACAGTTGTGAACCTGAGTCACCGATTTGCCTTAAATGACATGGCTGTTGTTAAACTGTCATCTTTGATACCTTGGATTCAGGCTTATACAAATGTGTTTGGTGGGTTGACGCTTATAGGCCACGCCAGTTTCTTCTCTTTTGCTTCTCGGTCAAAAGTGTCATAGACAGAATCTTTGATCAAAGTCTTCGCTGGCACAGGCAAGTCCACCACCCCCACATAGTTTTTTTTGGCTATTCGTGAACTGGCAGTGATGGTGTAAGCATTGCTTCGGTAGCACTTCATTGATGACATGCAGAACGTCTCTCTCATGCCTCGTCTGAAGTTGGCATTGTACACAGAGTACAGTGTGGGTTTAGAAGCCGTGGAGCTGAATGACATCCAGGTGATTGCCACAAAGTAAAGAGCCCCCTGTCTGCTAGGACCAGCAGACTCCTTAGGGTGCCATAGCTGGGCTATGTAGAAGGGCATCCAGGTGAGGAGAAACACAGTGTTGAGCATCAGGAACATCTTGATGGTTTTCACTTTAGTCCTGGGGACAATGTTCATGGTCCTGCGCACAGTGCGCCCATCGACACTAATCCTCCAGATATAGCGGACCACTCTCTGGTAGAATGACAGAATGAGGACCGCTGGGACCAGGAACCCAAACAGGAGATGAACTAGAGCATAGGCGAGTCCGTCCCATGTGTCTGGTATAAAAAAGTCACAGTGCCTTTCTGTATTTGACAAAGAGGATCCATAGAAGAAGAGGCATGGTGAGACAAAGGCTGCATCAAAGAGCCAAGACGCAAGGATCATGCGTTTAGCCTTCTCCCGAGACACTTTGAAGCTTAGGGGGTACACGATTGTATAAAAGCGGTCCACACAGATCGAGAGGAGCACGTACACCTGTACACCAGGGCACAAGTGCTGGATATACCGCACTGCCTTGCAGGCCGCTGTGCTCAGAGGCCAGTGTCCAGAAGAGACCTGGAGCAGAATGAATGGAGCACACCCTAAGCTCAGTAGCAGGTCCGCGCAAGCCATAGACACCACAAAGTAATTTGTGGTGGACTGAGTTCTGCGGCTGCGGTGAATGACCAAACACACCAGAGCGTTGCCAAGTACAGAGACCAGCCATAGTGCTCCTAAGATCAGCCCAAGAACAGTCACCTCTGCAGGGGTAAACTCATAAGATGCTTTTGTACTATTAGGCTGGAAAAAGAGAGATGATGCATTCAGATTGCAGACAGGTGTTGGTGAGCCAACCAGCAGCACTGAGGAGTCATCCTTCTCAGAATTGTTCTGCATCAGGTATGAGAGGAGGGTCGAGTGCCGGGAGGGCTTCACAGCATCCATTGGCAGAGCATACACCATTTCCGTAGGTTTGTCAAATCAAATCTGGAAGAAAAGAGAAAGGTTGTCATTTTCTGTCAAAAACACAGAAAGGTTTATAAGGTTGATCAGTATTTTTAAAAATGTTGTCTTCTTCCATGCACACAGAGGAGAAACGTGAAGTATTAAGTTAACCTACATTGTATCTCATTGTTCATTTTATCAGCTCCACTTAACATATCAGGTATTATTATTATTTGGATGGTGGATCATTCTCAACACAACAGTGACCCATAAACCAAGAGTACCCAATCCGACAGCATCCTGTCTCCAGAAACTGAACACAGATAAAGACCATTGACTTGACGATGATTAACACAAACTGTGAATAACAACTAACTTTACATCCACATGGTGGACCAACAGGTTAGATGGGTCTCATAGCGTG
>JBBPDH010000124.1:25143390-25153438 GCA_037974565.1 Clupeocharax schoutedeni
GGCATTGCAGTAATCAATGCGTGATGAAATGAAAGCATGAATAATAGTCTCAGCATCTTTAATGCAGATGAAGGGACATAGTTTGGCAATGCGACGCAAGTGGAAGCAGAGGAAAGAGAATGACGTTTTGAGGATAGTATCCCATATTTGTGACCGATTTGGGCTACTGTTCTAATGCCCATTTATGGAAACTCCTTTCACAAGGAAGCAAACAGGGTGTGACGGTGTGTGAACATGACAGGGTTTTCGCTTCCTGAGCACGTTACATGAACCCAAGCGTGTTTTTAATCCATGAACAACTATTCAAGGAATTTTGTTTTCAGATAATGACCACTTCTCTACAATTCCTGATTCACCACCAAACCGAATTACTCTTCTACACATATTGTGCACATATACATCTCTACCTAATTCAAGTTTCCATTATTAGTGATTGGATAATACAGCAAATATACAAACATTCAAACATTGAGAAATGTACTCATCTCATGGTTAAGACACTGCAGGTGTCACTAATATTCTTACACACATTTTACAAATACTCGTAAATACGCATACATACTTCATACATGATAATGTTTATGATGAGAATTAAACTGTTATTGTGAAAACACTCTCCAGAGAGACGATATTTTATTGTTTAATTAGGAAACACTAGGCAATGGTCATTGTGTTGTATGAAATCTAGTACATCAGGAATTAAGTAGTGTAACATATGGTTAGGAAAGAGCATGATACACTTCAGTCATCACTTTTTGCCTTATTATATTATTTATCTAAAGATAGTTGTCTTGCATTTTTGGCTAGGGGTCCTGCTCAGGGTTTCAAAGCCAGTGGTTAGAAGAAAGAACCAGCTTGCTCCACATAAACCAATCATCTTTTCCCCTCAGCACACTGGTTAGCTGAAACAAATGGTACTCACAAACTCGGTGCTAAGGAATTATATAAACAAAGTGTCATAATCACTGTCCCCAGACCTGACAGTACCCCCCCCAAAGGTGGAGGAGAGCCAAAGGGCAGCATCCCATCCCACCGTGTATTGCTGGACGACATCCGGGCCGGCACTCCACACTGCCGGGGTGGAATGCTCCCCTTTGGGAGTCCCAATCCTTGTGTGTGGGGGGCCTATTCCTCGGCAGTCCTCAGGGCAGAGCCCCCTACCAGGAGCCCCCTACTCTCCTCCGGGACTGAGCTATTATCGTGGAGCCCCTCCTTGTCTCCCGAGACCGACCTAATATCCTCTGGGACGGAGCTCCCTCCGAGATTAACCCCCCCCTCTGTGGGGCTATTCCATGGACCCCAGGTACAAGTCCCTTTCGGGGAGCTGCACAGGAGCTCTCCAAAACCTCCAGCTGTATCTCCCTTCCAAGAGCAAACTTCCAGCGTGCCTGCAGGCCCTGACCCCTCCAAGGTGTGGGTGACGTAAGCTGCGGCTTTGCTGGTGGAGTTAAAGGCCCTGATGGTGGGGTTTAATATATATATACTGTATATATACTGCTCAAAAAAATAAAGCAAAACCTAAACAACACAATGTAACCAAGTCACATTGTATATTTTTATTATACCTAATTATACCTAAACCCGGGGTGCTCAGGAATGACATAAACGAAACCCTGCCGCCCACAATCACTGTCCCCAGATCTGACCGAGATAAAGCATGTTTACTGTTTTATACACCAGTTAAGATAAGGGTAAAGCACATTTACCACATTGACCTAAAATATTTTGAATCAATTAATACAGACCTCATTTGATTTGTATTTGATTACTTTCTAGTAGGGCAGTTTGTCTGCCATTACAGCTGTCCAACGAACAGTTAACTTCAGGAAATGACAGGCTCAGAATTTAATGCTGATGTTTTGTCACATTTTTCTTCTGAATTCTTCTGAAACAGCCTGCTGGAATAATACAGGTATTGTAAAATAATTTATATATTTATTTTCCTCAAACAATCAAACTGTGTCAGTAGAATTATCGGCCAGTTATAGTTTAGCATTGATAGCTCAGATAGTGTATTGTGTGTATGAAGCCCTCTGCAAGCACTGTATATTTTGAGAAAAGAAAAATCTTGAAATCGGTCAAACAAAAAACCTTCAAGTAGGTTTTAATAAAAAAAACATATCTTCTACAATACTACTTACGTATTGTGCAGTATCACTCCAGAAATGTCTGTTTTGGTACATGATAAGACAACATAGTTACATTTTACCTTGTCTAAGTCAGCATGGCCCACCAAAGCAGTTTCCCATAATGAACAACACAATGTATAAACAACAGAGCCATTAACTGTGCTTGAACCATAATCATGTCTTCTCCTGTCTACACACAGTTACATGCACCTCCTGGTTCTCTCTGGGCTTTGATGATTCTGTTTAAACTACAGCTTGACAAGACATAAGAGTTTAAGAAACCCCAGTAAAAGCTCAATAAATGGATGGGTAAAACATGAACCTTTAACAGTCTATTGACTGCTTTGTAAGGAGAATGTGCCGCTTCATCACAGAATAACTTTCACATCCTTGACATGAGGGAAAGGCTGAAGAGCACAGGGTCCCTGTTTTCCCAGGCTAAAAGTAAAAGCATCCCAAAGAGCAGCGGGAGGGGGATTCCTGCCTATAAAAACTGAACTTTTGTATGGGTATCTCCTACAGGAGTTCATCCAGTCGATTTCAAACATATTGATTTGATCCATGGCTGAACTGCGACCGCTGGCCAGCCTGACACGCCAAAGACAGCAAAAAGGAGATCAAGGCATGTTCTCACTTCACGCCCAATGAAACGTCCGTGGGTTGTGTAAAAGAAACTATTCCACAAAAATATGTCACTTTGACACAGGGCCTATGACCACTCCACCAAGACAATTACCACCAGTGTCTCCAGTGTTATATAAAACATTACTTCAAGGCACCCCACTGTAATCCACTGTTTGTTTTAGGATACAAAGACGCTTACTACAACCTGCAAAAAACATCTCTGCATGTGAAATCGAGGAGGTAAGTTTTTTCATTGTCTCACTTAGAAACTTTACCTCATTTCATTTATGGCACAAAACAAGCAAATCAATTCTATTATGGTTATTTTGATTATTTTGTCAAAAGTGGCTTTTTATTTTTGAAGTCTTGTTCCTTTACTTTTCTCCGAATGTCTTACTTTCGGGTGCAGGACAACTACCCCAAAAATCAGCAATGAGGTAACACCAATGGCACTGATCTGTATTTAAAAGACATAGTCACCAGTGCTTTGTCTTGTTTTGTTTTAGTTTTAATTAGGGATGTCATAATACCACTTTTAATGCCTGACCCCGATATTGATACTGATGTCGATTCCAGTATCAATCTAATACCCTCTTTTTTCTTCTCTTCAACAACTAAGCTGTTAATAATACATGTGTTTGGATACACTTTGAGTCAGAAATAGCTCCTTACTTTATATAGTGCACTATGTAAGTAATTAAAATGAGATTCTACACTCATTTAGTGTACAATCAATCCATTCTGCATACATGGTAGAATCGCCAGGGGTTCTGTGACATATTATAGATTACTTGGGTGTAGGAGCCTATATTTAAAATTCTACATGCTGCACTATGTAGGGAGTAGAGAGTTTAGTCAAGCATTAACATGACATTTTAGGCTTTTTCCAACATTTGATCAAGTGATTTTGGCCCGTATCAGACTGAACATCTGATCACACCCCTAGTCTTTTTAATGCCCATTACTAAAATTATTTAACTCCATTATTTAGTTGACATTACAGAGTGCAATAATGCATTGAATGTGTGTAACCTTCTTTAAACTTTCATTAACAACAAAGATGTTTTGAAACACATGGTGAGGTCCCCTGGTAAGACTAGACTCCTGGAAATCTGAGATAAAGTTTGAAAATGAAATGTGATGCTTTGAGTATTTTCTTACTAGTTTCAAGATATTTTCTCTAGTTGTGTACAATTTTTTCTTGTTTTTGTAACTGACATTTCGGGCAAGTGAGAACATCTTAAACATAGGCAGTATATGTAAACTTATTATACATTTTATTATAAGGCTTTTGAAATTATTATGAGACTATTTAACATCATGTTAAAAGATCTTCCCCTGGAAAATACTAGGACATCCTTCAAGCACTATTTCCATATTCAGCAACCAAAACGATCTGCCAGTGAAGTGAAATCACTTATAAATGACACATTTATTTGGATAAAATGACTTAAAATAAGGATAAATTAAAAACAGATCCAATAAAATCAGATATATTGCTTCCATTTAAGATGCTTTCACTTGCCAAGATAGATTTTTTTTCCCACTGTATCCGTTACAAATCAAAAACTGTTGACCCTTTAGAACACATTGCACAATTTATAATTGAATAATAAGAGAAACAAGGGGGATTCCAAGCACATGTCTATATATAGTCTGTGTGAATTTCATGTGGAGTCCCACCTCCAGTCTTTTCTGGACTGACGCATGAATCCCACTAACCTCTGAACCATCTCCACTGCCGTGAGTCACCAGCACCCACTCTTCTTCCTTGAGGCCTTTATTAACCTTTCTGGCCCCTTCATCCTCCACCATCCCTTCTCTGCTCCCACTCGTGGTCCTGTCCCTGTACAAGATCTACTTGTACTGGAAGCAGACAAGCCCATTAGGAGCCACCACTAACAGAGCAGTTAAGAGATATAGTGGAAACATACGCCAAGACTGTATGGTCACTCAGACACCAGATGTCTGTCTGTCTGTAAGAGGTTAGGAACATGCAAAAGAAGGAAAAGGTAGTAAGATCACAATGATATTTGAAGGTACTTACTTCAACATAAATAATTTGCTTGTAAATGCTATATAAACATTTATGAATGCTTATGTCAGCAACCGCAGTCATAATGCAGTCTGTGGTCGTGTACCCTGCCTGTGGTTGTCTACACAAGCATTCCAAAATGTCTCTGTATGACGTAGAAGCGAGCTGCGTATATTGTATGTCATAACAAAATCTCTTATGGTAACTGTGCTGAGGAGGGAAAACATATTCTTTCTTTTAATTTATACAGTTAATATTTGCAGTTAATATGTGCAGAAGTGTCTTCCTCTAGAAGATGCATACTTTTTTTGGATGTTAAAGCTATTCAACAAAAAGAAAAAAAGATCATTTTAAGCTTTTGGAGACCTGCTGATGAATGAGCTTCTTGAATGGCAAAGAACAGAAATGAAGGGCCGAATCAACCCTCAGAGTCTCACTTTAGACACATATAATCAAACTGATAATGGGCATAATTAGAGAAGAACCAATTGATTGGAATATAGAATTTTGCTTGGGACAGTCAGGAGAATCCAGCCAGAAGGCCCAAAAAGAAGACTGGAGAAAGTAGAGACCTCAATACAAAAGTGCAACAAGTGCTTGTGTCTTAGCTCTTAATAATATAGAACATGGGCTGACAAACCTTGTTTTAGAATCAAGTCTTGACTGAAGACCACGGCACTTTACTCATACTTCATGAGTACCATAAAAACGCCTAATGCATGAGTGCAAAGCTCTACTATTAAAGAGTCCTCCATACTTACAATGAGTAAAATTCCTTCCATTCTCTCAACCTCAGTGGAGCCTGTACTTTTCCACAGTGTCACTTCCACAGTGCCTCGGCTCCTGATTGTCTTACATCATAAAACTATACAGCAATTTGTGGGCCTTTCTGACCACAGACTATATGCGTCTGCAAGAACACAGGGAAGGGATGGGAGGCAAAAGTAAGTCTGGGTTTTGAAGCAAACTCCAAGCAAGATCATCCCATTTACCATATTTCATCTTCTCCAGTCTAGAGAGCTCCTCTTGGACGGGCGACTGCCAGGTTATGTTTGAATTTCCTTTTTTAGGAATGTCCCTGGCGTTCCAGAGGCGTCATAAACCTTTAAGCATTATCTGACAATAGCAGCTTCATACATCAAAAGCAACACTCCATGATCCGGCTCAAGTACCGCTGGCACGAGGAAAGAGCAGAGGCAGGCAAGTAATGATGATAAATTGCGCAAAAAAACTCCAAGTCCAATTGAAAGTCAAAGCAAACACATGTTAGAGTATGCTGGAAGCCAGGATGTGCTCCTCTGCTTCATCAACATCATAACTACAGCCAAATCCATTTAAAATTGTTCTCAGTTAGCATGTAAGATTCTAGGACTCACAAATCCAGTTTTTCTTTCTTTCCTTTTATGGTAACAAACATACACTTTTTCCTCATGTTTACATATATCCCCCATTCAGTCATCACTAGCTTAGTCCCACCAATTTACACAAAAGTTAAATTAGTGTTATTATCAGCCTTAAAGGATATGTTTGGCTGAATTCGAAAGCTGTTTTCGAACCAGGAAGCCACCCAGGGTGTGGATGATGGTCTGAAGTCGGAAGGGTGTCTGAAAGCTTTCTGCTTTTGGTGCTGCACATCAATTTTTCACATTACTTTATTCCCTATATTGTATTGGTAGGACGGAAGATTGAAAGTAATGTAAGCACTTGCACAGATATTATTATTGAGCAAAAAACACACAGACAAATGCTAAATATGCATTTAATTACAGTTCCAAAAAGATCTGCATGAAAACTGTCTGTAGTAACAAGCTCATTGCCAAACCCGCCCAGAAAGAGTGGGGCACCAACTCAACTATTTGGGATTAGTGTGAAAATACCCCAAGGAATGAATTAAATTGTCAGTGTGTAAATGACCTAAATATTATTATTATTTTTTTTAAAATAAATTATTCAATGACAGAAAAAAACAGTTAGAAACAACTGTTTTTTGTGAGCAATGAGTGTGTGAATCTTACTAGGCTAAATTTGAACGACCTACATTCTAAGTATTTAAGAGAGAGTCCAAGAGGCAACAATGCAAGTAACAGTTTTCCAACAGTCTGATCTACACCAATTTCTGTCTTGTGCTCTAGTTTACTGTTATGAATATGGACAGAGCATATTTAACTCAGCTTGCCCTTCCGGTGAGCCGGTCTGTTGATTCCTGTTGTTGGAAATCTCAGGAAATTTCATGTCTACTTCTCTTCCATTCAATTTGTCATACGTTGTTGTCTGGAGTGTGTGAAAGCCACTGGGGTGAACAGATGAGAGTCACTGCTAATGAAGGTTCTAGCAGGCCTTTAAACATCTGAGGTCAGGACTTCAATCCATCTAAACACTATAATTTATTGAAGATTAAGCTTAGCCTGTCCCGAAAATGAACACTAGATGTCACATTCCAAAATATGGCATTCAAGGAACAAACTCAGGCACCAGTGATGGACACCTATGGTATCAAAACTCTTCCATTCGTGGGGGCTTACTGCATTGCACCCAGGGTAACTAATCACTGGGGTGGTCCCTTCAAGAGTATCTCTTCAGTACCTTTAATTAGAGAACACAATTGTATCATATTATGTTGTACTATTCTGCCGGACCATGAGGTCATGAGTTCAAATCCTACCTTCAGCACCACCACTGGGTCCACACCACAATAAGTTATATTTCTGGATCTCCGGCATCATGTCCAGCACATTCCGACACATATGTAGCAAAAGTACATTTTTGGCTGTCTGTCATTTTCCCTCCACATCCTTCCAATGTATTTTTTAGCCACTAGATGAAGGGTATTTCCTCTGAGTCACTTTTCCAGTTCCATTTAGTCATTATGGAGCCATGTGGGCTCCAAACACCTCTGACAAAACAATACAACACAATAGCTCTTGTGTGGTCCCACTGGAGCTGGCCAGCACAGAAGTCACAAAATAGCAATGCTTTCTTTTCTATACTTAGACCGTTGACATGAAATGTACACTCTGCTCTGCCTTTCTCTCCTCTCGCCTACTTGCAAACACGAGTGGAGCTTAGGGTTCCTTAGTGCAACACAGATTTCTCCTACAAATGTTACCTAAAGGTTTTTTATGTTTATCACAATAAAACCATGGTAAAAACTAGAGATGTGTCAATCCAATATTCTGATCCTGACCTAAATGACTGTATTGGAAATCGGGCAATAATAAAAAACATAATCCGATCTGTTAAAAAAATACGGATGCCCAGGTGTCCCAATACGTAACAATGCTCGTGCCCCCCCATCACTGAATTTTGACTCAGATCTCAATGGCAGGGTCTCTTACACAAGTATCATCTCAGATATGGGATAGCTGGTGGCCCTGCAATCAGAAGATTTCGAATCAGAGGACAGCCAGTGGCACCTCTGAGGTACCCTTGAGCAAGATTCTGTCCCCACACACTGCTCCCTGGCTGCCTACTGCAGTAACCAATTTAAAAATTTGGAAACGTTAATGAAAGTTTAGCTCTGCTCACCTTGGCCGCGTCCATGTATATCATTGAAAATACTGATTCTATCTAACTAGAGTATCCAAAAATGTCTTTATTTGTACTAATAGTAACATTGACACAATACAACTTTGAGACCCATTCTTAAAGCTGTTTTTCTCTAAATCAGCTTTTCTCTACATTCAAAATGAAAAATCTCAGCTTCAACAATACCAGCATTCATGAAATTTCACATGTTAATTCCTAATCACATTCAGAAGACATTTCAGGGAAGGATTTCCTTCTGCACATAACATTAACCATCTGCCTAATATTGTGTAGCCCCCTTTGTGCCACCAATACATTTCTGGTCCATTAAAGCATCTACTCCACCAGACCTCTGAAGGTGTGCTGTGTTATCTAGCACTAAGAGGTTTGCTATTCTTTGTGTGGATCAGACAGGCTACTGTTCACTCCCCATGCATATCAGTAAGCCTTGGGAGCTCATGACCCTGTCCTTGGACCAGTTTTGGAAGATACTGCCCAGTGCATACTGGAACACCCCACAAGACCTGTTATGGAAATGCTCTCACTAAAAAATCTGGCCATCCTTGTGACAGTTACTCACATCATAATGCCCACCAGATATCCTTGACACTGTAATGGGATAGTTAACATTATTGTCTACGTCTGTCAGTGGTTTTAATGTTTTTAATGGATGAGAGTATGCTATGTGCATTTGGCCACCACTTCTCACTGGACCTTTAGGACCTTTAGGACTGTTTGGACCTTGTATTATTATTTCTCTGTTTATTATTTGCTGCCGCTGTCTCTTACTATTCTGCTAAGACAATGCCTTGAACACACCTGCTTTCTACCTGCGCGAGCCCTCTTTCTCTTCTGACTTGCCGTTGACAGTTTTGATTGCTGTAAGAATGGCTGACCCGCTTGCACCTAGCTAATGGGTCAGCCAGTCTTACAACAGAAAATAGACTAGTTTTGTGCTACAGAATCATGGCAACAACCGGGTATCTATTTTCATTTACTCTTGTCAACTCCTCCTGGATACAACTATTTCTCCAAAGCCAGACATGTAGAAGGAGGTTGTGGCTTTGCTGTGGTTTACAGATCTGAAATATCAATCAAAGAACTTTGTTTGTTTCTTGTCCACCATTGCTGCTGCTATTGGTTTATCCCCCCTCCCAAAACAGCTTTGTCTGAACTCCTACCTATAACTTCTTCTCTCTGCTTCTCCATGATTGTAGATTTTGACACTTTTTGACACGATATGTTCCTTCACATGCAAGTTTATTTCCATACTGGATTGCTTTAATGTAACCCAGCATGTTGGTTTTCCCACTCATACTCATGGTCACACTCATGGTTTGAATGATATCTGTGTCTACGGTTCAGAATCAAGTATTTCTGATCATAAGCTCATTGAATGTATCTTTTCGGTCTCTACTCCTTCTCCTTGTAAGAAGATACTGTATCTATGTAATTTTGTAATTTTAAGTCTGTCTGTCCGGTCCAGCTTGCTGCTTCTCTTCAGTCCTCATTAAGTTCTAGATCAAGTCTGCTTAATCTATCCTCCCCGGACAGTATGGCCTCTTTTTATAATGACACAATATGATTGCTTAACAAGCAAGCCCCTTTGGGCAGTTGGATGGCCTAGTGGTTAAGGCATCCGCCCTGCGACCAGAAAGTCCCGGGCGCCGTGTTCCTGGCTGCCCCCTGCTTCACTTGGTGAATGGGTTAAATGCAGAGGTTGAATTTCGTGCTG
>JBBPDH010000124.1:25157295-25167387 GCA_037974565.1 Clupeocharax schoutedeni
GTGCCTAGCGGTCTTGGGAATCGAACCTGGACTTTCTGATCGCAGGGTGAATGCCCTAACCACTAGGCTACCAGCTGCCCCATGCCCCATGTTCATACGGACAACATGTCATACTTCGATATGTTCTGATTATAATCTGACAAAACACACCAATTCAAACCTTATATTTCAATGTGACAGGGTTTAAAACAGGGCTGATTATTCTGAACACATTATTAAAAATAATATTTGTTCATTCTGCTCACATAAAACAGTAAAACTCTTCAAATCTTAACCTCTTATTTTCACACAATAGCCATTTAAATATCACGCAAATAAAAGATTGTGAAACACACTAATCCCAAAGCCTACTGAACTTGTGTGTTCGAAGAATGTGGCATAGTGGCAGAGCATGTGAGGATATTAACACATTAAAGAACCCATATCCTACATTTTTGTGTATTTTATTTATCCGGGCTCCACTGATGACATTTGCGTTTTTATTTGGACAGAAACAGAATTATTTTGTTACTGTGTCTTTAAGACCGACATATGTAAATCACCTCTGTTCTGATTGGCTGCCCCATTGGCAGCAGTCCCTGCTGAAACTCTTTTTAAAACCTCATTATGAAGGGATAGAAGCAAACAGCTGTACACTGAGTAGGATATGCGTATATGCAATGGTATTCATGACAACAGTGAAGTAGGCTGACTTTGCAGCTAAATGTACATGTACTGACTGGAATATGAATGTATTTGAATAATAATTATCGTTAAATATATTTTCTTGCATGTTGGATGTTATGCACTGCACTATCGTACCAAACTCTTGTTGCCAGATAGTAAAATGTTTTTAGAGAATGTGATGGATGCTACACCTTCAAGGATTAATTTCTGCACCTTTTGTAGCGAGGAACTCACTTGTAACAGCTCATTGCCTTGCCATCAGACTGACCACTACAAAAGACTATTTCAGCTGACCATTACCAGTTCACCCATGAACACAAAGCAAAAAACCAGACATGGGCGGAGAGGACAGAATAAACACAGCGTCGCTAAGGAAATTGCCTCATGACTGATAAGTATTTTTACATAAACTAACGTGGAACTTTTCCAACACCCATTGAGCTAACTGTGGTGTGATGACATCATTATACAACACAAATGTGAAGTGAACAAAAAAAACAAAACTTGCTTGTCACGTGGGTCTGCATTATTCAATACAGGCATGTGAATCCTTTTCAGAGAAAAATGAAGAAAGTCATGCCACATGAAGAAAGTCAAGTCACTTCCACACGGTAGATTTTCAGCTGGGCCATTTTTAGACAGAAGGGCACCCACAGGTCATGAACTTGTGACTGAACTTCTTCCTAACAGCTAAAGGCCATATGCTCATCCAGTATTACAAAAACACTCAAACACAGTCGTCAGGGTACATCAGAGTGTCCACACTTTTGTTCTAACCTTTGTCCTGATACACCTGAACCTGGCTTTCATCTCTAAATCTGTGCACGTGCAGAGAGCAAAAGCTCTTAAGAGCACTAGGTTTAGTAGTATGTGTTAAGGACAAATGGTGCAGTGGCTATGAATGTGGTAGGAGCCTAGTGGGTAAAACACTTGCCTGTGAACCCAATGACCATTGTGTCCTTGAGCGAGACACTTAACCCTCAGCTGCTCCAGAGAGACGGTCTCTGTAACTAATGACTGTAAACTGTTCTGAATGTCTGCCAAAGGCAGCTAATGTCTCACACTCAGATCACAAATCAGTTTTGCTTTTTAACCCATTTAAGCTGGACTCCAATGGCCATTCTGCTATTGGAATAGAAACTGATACAATACAGATAATAATATTATCCAAATCTTGTAAATTCATATTATAATTAAAAATAAATAAAAAGATTTAATAGTAAGGTTACTGTGACAATGGGTGAAGCAGAAATGGGACATCCTATGGGTGGTCTGGTGGTTAGGGAACTGCTCTTGCGATTGGAAGGTTGCGGGTTCAAATCCCAAGACTGCCAGTGGCACCACTGAAGTACTGTTGAGCAAAGTATTGTACACACACTGTGTTCTAGGCTGCCTGCCGCTTCGCTTGGTAAACTGTTTAAATGCAGAGAAAGAATTTCACACTGTGTAAAGGCCACTTGTGACCATAAGAAAATGTCCACAAAGCCTAGAGCAAGGACAAGGCCAGTGTTCTTGATGGCTTGGTCTGTTATGAGCTGGCATAAAGCAAAAACATGGACTGTTTCAATGGTTCCAAGGACTGGATTATAAAAACTGGAATACCCCCCACCCCCTCGCTGTTTTAGGCCACAAAAATCTGTGATTTAATATGAAGGTTGAGGGGTCAGGGGGTGGCTGACTTGGCGTGTCCCTACTGACATTACACAACCCCGCACCTTCAGCCTGACGCTGGAAGGATCAAGCATTGAGAGCGATGTCTCTACTCTGCTCTGTGAAATGCTTACATAAAACAACTAGATGAAAAATAGGAGGATTAAGCTTAATTTGACTAATTCAAGTGTTCAGGCCCTCTGTGGAGGATTTGGTGGGGGTGTTAACTGCAGCTTTAATTCACTGCTCTCACATTCTATTTCTTATGACTTTAGAAGCTATAGAAGAAATGAGAAACTGAGTTTATGTGAAATGTGTCAAATTACGAAGACTGTTTTATTTGCTTTAAATTCTCCCAAGAAGACATGAAGTCAAAAATGTGGTTCCTGTAGATTAGAACCAAATTACACATTCAAAGTAATTACTTTTATAGTAATACATTACTAAATATAGTGAAGCATGAATTTCAAGATCTGTGCCTAAGAACACATCTTTTCAGCAAATATAAAAACCCACAAGGGCATTTAGTAGACTAATGATGTTGTGGCAGTGTGGCGCAGTAACACTCAACGTAAATAAAACTTAATCTTGTTCTGTTGTTGATCAGCTCAAAATCAGTGCTAAACTGCCAAACCCACCAAATGACAATGACTTATCCTCATACTGTACAGTCTAAGAGAATGAACGACTATCTTGATAGGAAATACTGGCATCATACAGCATCATCGCATGTATTATTCCATGAAACAAGCATTTTCCAGCAGTGGCAAACCCCAGCAGCCCAGACCACAGGGAAACCTCAGATGGATGACTGTTTCTGTTTCAGCATAGCCAAATAAATAAACAAATAATATTTTATTGAATAACTGAATTCTTGTTTTTGCTTTTTTCTATTTAAGCTGTTCACCACAGTCCTTTATTGTTTTTTCTCGTGTAAAAAATAAATGATGAAAAGCATTGGTGAATTTCATTCCGACATGTCATGCGTGTTATTTTTAAACGGCAGCCAAGGAGGGGGGCGGTGTTTGGGGGCGTGTCTCTTTCTCCTGTATATGAAGCAACACTGAACAGAAAGCAGAGCAGACGAGGAGACACACGCACTCTCGTTTTCGCAGACAAACCCCACCGAGAGAAGAGCCCGGACACTTCTGACCATGGAGCCTCGCTACCAGTTGCTGTGCGCGCTGCTGGCGCTTTGCACCCTGCGGGCGGACCTGCTGGTCGAGGCCTGCTCCTGCGCGCTGGCGCACCCTCAGGACGCCTACTGCAGCTCCGACATCGGTAAGAACCAGCCGCAACTTCTCTTAAGCTCCACCTGCCTCTTCTGCACCATTTCTCACAACGTAACGGGCAACTTTCTCTTAGACAACGCGCGACTTCAATCTAACTTTCATAGTCATCTAAAAATGTGTATTTTTTATTAGTAAATATATTAAAATATCATTTGAAACTAAGAAAAGGCGCGTTATTGTGCTTGAGGAAACCGAGCGGGAGCAAAGGGGCCGCTTACTTACAGCACATTTCGAGAAAAAATTAAAACAAGGCGTAATGATTGGGCCACACGTGTGAAAAAGTATTTCTCTGCAACTGGAGGGAAGGAAGAGTTAAGCGTAACCATGGCAACAGGCCCCGGTGCTCTGCGTGTTTTGTGTTTTTTGTATAAATGAGCACTTGTTGCAGGGAGGGGGTGCAGATCGCTGGCCGATGGTTTTACTAGAAGCCGGACGCCTCCACCCATATGTGATATAAACTGGGTGAGAAACTTATCCAGTTACAAAACAGTATGACTGCACAGCCACGGTTCACATGATTGCGCAAGCAGCACCTTACTTTATGGCCTTTATAGAGCCACATTCTTCGGTTCTGGCAGAGTGCAGCTGCCTGCTGGTTTCTCTGCTACAGTTCAGCTCTCCTGGCTTTGACTACCAGCACGCGACTCGTAAGGCAAAGTTTTAAACTGTACTAGAGAATAATGTTTTTGATCAGTGGATGTCTTTGAATATATCCAGAGCACCGATTGCTGATGCTTGTGCTTCTCTGGTGAAAAGAATTCAGGCAGTTGCTGCTTGTAGAGGGGTTAAGTGACCCTTTAGTGCTTGAGTTGTTCCTTTTGAAGATGAGCTATACGTATACTGTAGCAATATTCTACAAAATATATATTACTTAAGATATATATATTCAAATATATATAGTCATTATTTAAGTATTGCATGAAAGAAATGCAATTATTTACCTCATTTTGTGAAAGGGTTCAGAAGACATGTTTGAGTTACAGAAAGGAGGTGAGCACAGATGTTCAGGGTTTGGATAGTGGGTACATGCGTTGATAACAATGTGTACTGACTCACAAATATGACTGAGTGAGATACTGAGAATCTCACTCTGCTGAAATGAAGCAGTTATAGTTGCCCAAAGTCTGCTAAACCATCAAAGAGCAGGTTTGGATGTTTCAAGGTTCTTTTCCATCCTTTCCTCGTTTTCTGCCTGCAAGTGGTCCTTGACCCAGCAGTGAACCATGCTTGAAGCTTAATGTAAAGGTCATGGCAGAGAAAACAGGAAGCACTGCATTTTTTAAACATATGTTTTTTCCAAGTTCCATCTCCCCCTTGTGGTTAACCACTGATGTTCTACATAGCTCTAGGTCTTTGTTAAGCTCTAGACCAACACGGGGGGAGTCCTATCACTCTCTCTCTTGCTTAAATGGGGTAACATAAGTACCAAAATCCATGCACTCTGATGGGGCTCTGTTTCCTCGGCCACGTTTATATAGGCGGTGGATCAGCTTCTGCCTTTCATCTGCTTTAATCTGCCCCTCATCCAGCTGGCTCTGAAAAAAACTGGGGCTCTTTGAGATGCCACAGGCGCTGGTGAGCCCTGCGAAAATCCCTTTTTCAAGGTCCTCTCTGGCTCTGAACGGCTGCCCAGAGTGCTTCTGAGCGACGTCGCTGCATCTGCTGCCGCCTCGCTGCTCTACTCCCACGACTGTGCGGCATCCTCGGTTAAAACAGTGTCAGCCGTTCTTGCACTGCATGAAATAACTCTAAATCAGCCATGCAGAATGTCCTCCCTAGATCTCATTTTGTGTGATCTCCAGTGCTAATGGATGTTTTACTATAACTTTTAGATATAGTAGCTTTAATGATGGATTTTATTTTGTAAATTCTGAAATTCCTTTAGTTTCCTTCTTCATATTGCTTCAGATCGTTTGTTATTATGGTGAAACGTGTGTGAACCATTTAGTGCTACACAGAATTTTAAGAATCTGGATGTCATTTAGATTTATGCAGAAATGAAACTGAAGTGACGCATGAACAAAAGATTATGAATTTCAGCATACAGCTGGTTGCATTGCTCTGGGTGTTTATGAAATGCGTTTTAACTACAAAGGCTACAAAAGGCAGAAGAAGATGACTCAGACACATTTAGGCACCCAGTACTCTGTAATCAACAGCACAGTGATGAATCATAAATGTCACCTTAAGCGCTCCTCTGCAATTGAGGAGCACTTGAACACAAAGCCAGAATAGAACCGAATGAAACACTTCTTTAATGGCCACCACTTTTGAGGTTTGCTCAAAAAGTGCTATCAGTAGACTGTACAGGGCAGTGCTTTTCACTGTAGTTAACCTGTGCTGAGACTCTTCATCAACACAAATTTCTAGGCTCATTTCCTGCCTATATGACTAGATTGCATACCTTCCGATTGGCGTGTAATGGAGTTGGCTTTGTGAACGGATCCATTTGGTTAAGTTTTGGACGTGACTGAAATGGCCTTTTCAGTGAGACCTTCTAGACTAAAGGGCTTTCATGCACCAGATTAGTGTTGTGCCCTATACTTTGGCCTTGAAGGTTTTAAACACTGCCAAATCAGCCCAGCCAAGGTGGTGGGGTGAGGGGCTTTGGGGGCAAGGTCGTGTGGTCTGGGCTGGACTGTACCATGCAGGGGTGTCTCTGCCAAGAGCATTTATAGAGGCTCAGGTCTAAGCTAAATGCTTGGTGGGGGGGGTAGAGTGTGTCACTAAGTCTTTATATACAGGATTATATAATGCTTGCTGGTCCTATTACCTATAACATGATAGGGTCACTTTCAGTCAGCTTCAAAATACACTTTTAAAAAAAGTGACCAGCTAGCCATTTCCTTTCACAAATAGTCCCACTCCTTCTGTTATTTTCTTACCTATCTGAATCAAATGCCTGTCATGCTACTAAATAATTCACAAGAGCTGTTTGCTTTTACTATATAAGCTGAAGGAAAAGTGCATTCAAAGTGCAGCCAAACAATCTGTAACACTGGGGAACTAATTTAGGCGAGTGGTACTCCAGGCCTCATTAAGACTGTGAGGGCCCTCCCAGTCACCCATATGAAAAACTGGCCTAAATCATGTCTGGAATTTTCACCCTACAACTGGTAAGTATATACTGTAAAGTAACTAACAGCAGCACTTTTAGCAAATAACCATGTTGCATCAGGGCATTAAAATGACAGCCTTCACCTATCCTGCACCTTTACAGTGACACTGTATTACTACGACTAACATTAGTACTCTGTAGTTTTGTGAATAAAGAAAATATTGTGTAATTTGCCATGCATAATGTCCAGAGGGAAAAATTGTGCTAAAAGCTTATGTGTTTGACTGAACTCCGCAGCCTCTTTGATATTTATGTGACTAATTAACATATAAATGCTTCACTTCCTGCAGGGAAGGATTTTATTGTGTTTGAGCCATAACCCAGTTACTTTTCTAACAGCAAATCGCCACCTACGTTCTGAAATGTAAGTCAAACTCAGTGAAGCCTGATTATGTATGCAAAACAGAGACCTCTTAGTAATACTGTATTACATAAAATGTGGAAAATAGCAGGAAAGAAAGTAATTTATACAAAAAGGCGACGAAGGCCTAGTGTTTAAGTGGAGGTCAGAACAGATATGCATTGTATCCCTAAGATTACTAGTACACCAGCACTAACATGTATCACATTGTAGGGTATTTCTCCCCTGTTCCTCTGTGTCCTTTTTTCCATTCCTTTCAGTAGAATTCATGACTGACGACTTGTTTTCACTAGGGCTGCACCGATCGATCAGCCACTCATCGGAAACGGACGATTTTTGGCCACTCACACATTGCCGATTTCAAACCGATCTTGTGCATGCGCTTTACTTGCAGCACAGTCATTCAGGCTGCGTTATTTAAATTAGTTAAATAATTATGAAAATAAAGCTTTATATTAAAGAAAATGAGATTTTTGTTTGTATTTGCTGTAGAGCTGCCACCATCATGTCATTATTATAAAAGAATTCTCAATCTGTTGGAACAGATCACAACTCTGCTCAGCTTGAGAGCCTATTAAATAATATATTTAAAGGACAAATAGAATATTTGTGCGAGTTCGTAGTGTAGAGGGGGCGCTTGGCTGAGGCTCTTATCCAGAGCATCTTCCAGTCAATAGTTACAGGGACAGTCCCCCTGGAGCAACTGAGGCTTAAGTATCTTGCTCAAGGACAGTTGAAAAGTACAAAAATTTGAATAAATTCTTGAGAAAACATGTAGAATGGGTTTGGTGTGGTTTCTAAACATTTATGTGGTTGTTCCTCTGATGCCATTGCCGCTACTCTGTGTGAAATGCATTCTTTGAAACTTGACAACACAGGTCACCTCCTGATGTACCTGGATAAAACCCCCAAATCACAGTTCCAGGTACTGATCTGTACTGGCTAGATGCAAACTTTGACACATCAATGAGAATGCAATTATAGAAGAAAATGCTTATTTAATAATGCTCAATTATTCCCCATGCCCAAAACACCCGATCTAGCTCATGAAGGGCTCCATAATAAGTTTATGAGCTGTATAAGCTGTGCTGATTTCTTAAAAAAATGTGCCATGCTGTGGTCACCAGAAGCAGGATTAAGAATGGCTGATACATAGGAATAGTTGGTTTTCTGTAGTCAGTCATTCAAGACATATTTGGTGTTTACTTTTTTAGTTTTAGAAAGGCTCTACAAGTATGGACATGCCCAGGAGGGATAGAGGGATTATGAAAGGGACACAGATTCTGTCTCTCAAGCAGACTTGCTTCATTTCACGTCGTCATTTTCTTCTACACTGCCGCTGGCCTCTGAAACAGCCAGATGGCTGCGCTATCCTGACCATCTCCATCTAAGAGTTTGAGTTCAGGGGCCTGAATTTTGATGCACAGTGTCTGTTAGTTGGGTTCAGTGCAAAAAGCCCTGACCTCTGGATACCTCACTGTGTTAAATTTCTAAGGCCGTGGAATACAAGACAAAAGTCTGATGCTAGTCCTAACAGTACAAATCCAAAGAAGTCTGAATGCAGTTTAAGTATTCGTGCAGCTGACACAATTAGTCATGTTGTAGCTGTGGAGCTGAGTGGGTGTCTTGACTCAGTGTACTTGGTTCTGTAGGTGCAAATTATAAACATTTGCTAAATTATTAGGCATTCTTGTTTCTTGAATAGTTACATTACAGGAGTAAAATGTGAGGCATTATTGGTAATAAAAATGTTAAGATAAAAAGATATCCTATTAAATAACCTATCTAAGTGATAATGTTGCAGCCAGTATCCTTCTATCAATAATTTAGCTTGTCCATCCCTAGCTGACTATGTTCTGATGTTCTGTGACGTTAGAGAAAATGCTAGAACATTTCTCCCTCCTGAGGAATGTTTGTTTGTGTGTGTGTGTGTGTGTGTGTGTGTGTGGAGCAGTGTGAGGAATGTGGGCCTTAAGGAAATGTGGGAAGGAAATTCCTACGAGGAAAGATAACAAACATTAACACTGTCTTGAGATTCCACCATCACCTCTCCTTCTTTAAGTCTGTGGCGCTTCCGTTTTTTTTCCTCTCTTTCTTGGGTCAAGACTAGCAGGTGAACTTCACACCCAGTCTGGTGTTTAAGAGCTGATAATGCCGAAGGAGAGATGGAGGCTTGGGTGTTTTGCCGTTACAGAAAACTATTCATGGCACAGACGAGCCTTGGCCCGTTAGCTGGCTCTTTTAAAATGGAACTCTGTGAGGAGACGTAAACCAAGCCACAGACGTTTTGACTATTCCCACTATCAGGCTACTGTTTATTTAAAATGCAGTCGGATTAGATCTCAGTCTTGTGGCTGTTGAGGCTCTGGCTCATGTGGGTTCGTCTCTCAGAGGGTGGGAGTAGACGGTGAGATGGTGTAATGCTGACATGCCCTCATTATCTGCTTTCAAAGGAGACATTTCAGATTCTCAGCCACAGAGAGATGGACAAGATGACAGATTGGGCAATGCCTTCAGAACAGATTCTACTTCAGAATAGGGTGTCTCAGACTAGACTGATTTTGATCCCATACAAATAGCCTCGCTGTGGAGCTGTGCTGTGGGCCACTTAAACGTAATTCAGAAGCTGTTGGCACGTATGAGTTATATATCAAAACGTTTTTTCAAAAATTCTTTTGATCAAATTTTATCAAAATTCTTGGTTTGTTCATGACATCCACTGCTAGCCTAGTAATGGGAAATGTGATAACTATCTCCTCTGTTCATGCAGGGTATAGCAAGATCTGTCCAGACAGAAATCATTGAATCTGTCATTCATTGTCTGCTCTTTATTAGTTTGTTACACAGATCATGACAATGTTGCACAAAGAGAATAGAAGCTAGTAGCCGCAAGTCAACATGATGTTTTTCATTTTCTGGTAGCAATAACCTTTTTTCTGAAGTCAGTGTAGAATTGCACTTGACCTATAAACAAGTTTCCTGCAACATTAACTTGCGGCTGCTGC
>JBBPDH010000124.1:25167487-25183729 GCA_037974565.1 Clupeocharax schoutedeni
CCTTTTTTCTGAAGTCAGTGTAGAATTGCACTTGACCTATAAACAAGTTTCCTGCAACATTAACTTGCGGCTGCTGCTTGGTCTGCCATTGCAGTCTGTTATTGAACACCCAGTGTACAGATACAGGGACCATGCATCAAGAAATGGGTGAAAGCTGGCTGGTATGATAATCTGTCCATAAAATGTGTTTTAGTACGATGTGAAGGGCAAAAGCTGTCCTCAGTCATCATTCCTACTGTTGTAACCCCCTGAGTTCTGCTGGTGGAAAAACAGCTACTTGAATCTGTTTACTGCTGCTATTCTGGCTTTGTTGTGCTTAATCAGAAGCATCTGGGTTTCTGCTCCCTTTGCATGTGACTCAGGCTGTCTCTATGATATTAACCAGGACGTGCTTGTGTGCTTTGTTTGTAGTGATCCGAGCCAAAGTGGTGGGGAAGAAGCTACTGAAGGACGGACCTTTTGGCACTATGCGCTACACTGTCAAACAGATGAAGGCAAGTCAACAGGAGTGTCATGAACCAAAACAAAGTCCCATTAAACTGCTAATGTTCCACCACTATATTGCTACATTGCTGCTGTATGACTAGAGCAAAAATGCATTCACTTAAACAAAAGGGCACACATTCCAAGTGCCTGACTAAAAAAATACGTCACTTGACTTAGACAGCTGCAGTTTGTAGGACATCTCATATTGCAAATGGGGCCGATGTCTCTGGCTGCTGAAAATTTAGAGAGACATCCTTGTAATGAAGCTCTAGATCGAGGTCAATATAAGGTAAAAATGAAAATGTTTTGTATACTTTGCCATTTAATTAGCTGAGACGGCGTCTCCTATATCCTTGTGTAAGAGCACTTTCAATTTCCCATGAAGTTATCAGACATGTACAAATCTGTCTATTTAAACGGATACAAGACTTTATACCTAAAAAGAGAATTCCTTGGAATTGTATTTAGAGCTCTGGGATTTTCCATAAACGCTTGGGGGTTAATATTGCTGTGGGTAATCCTCACAGTGTGTCCTCATTTTTTCTGAAAACAGTGCATCTAAGCAGGGATTTCCTGTTGCTCTTTAGACAAATAAATCATATTAGCCATAATAACAATTCTCGGTACAAACATTTACTCTGTCTGGAGACATCTGGTTCACCTGAACTCATTAGAGTAGGTTTAGAAAATAGAGAGATAGAGAGCTTTAAACAAAAGTTTGTTCATTTTGGGCATCTTAATGCTACTCAATCCTAATCCTGTTTTCTTTCATCTCCTACAGATGTATAAAGGATTCAACAAAATGCAGCATGTCCAACACATCTACACAGATGCCTCAGAGAGCTTATGTGGAGTCAAGTTTGACCTTAACAAGTACCAGTACTTGATCACAGGTAAGGTCAATGCTTATTATTCACCAAATTAGCAATCATTTCTTTAGAAAGAGTAAAGTAATAAAAGCGAACTACATTGTTACTTGAGTCAGGTATTAGTGGTCAATTGAAAGTAAGTGACACCAGTAGTTCTACAAGTAACAGGCCAGTGGTGGGCAGTCTGCTTAACCCAAGCTAGTGCATGCTGCACACTGCAAAAGCAAGTTTGTTAATAAAGTTTGACTTAAATGCACTAGACCTTAACCTCCCCAACCCAACTGCTGTGACAGACCTTCCGCCTGTTCACAGGCCTTAAGCACCGTTGAGCTAAATGCACACACAGGGCCTGCAGTTTCCAGCACATTAATCTAACAATCTGCAGAAAGTTCTGATGGGGTAAATTAGACTATTACAGAGAGTGATATTGGGACATTTAAAAAGAAGGACAATAGAACAGTGCTGTGCTAGCTTAATGAATAGTGGTGCTTCATAACTAACCAAGCCTAACCTAAATATATGTAACTGTTGTGAAGCTGAATGAGCTTTTCAGAACTGCAGCAATTCGGTGTAATGGCAAATTGCCACTGGGTTTAGAGTCACTGAGTAAACAGAGTTTACAGTTTAAAATGCTACAAAGCTGGATACTTATTATGCACAACAGCCTCCATGCCTCTCTCTCCCTCATGCTCTCTCTAACAGTCACAACACCACCTTCCTTGTTTACTTTGTTTGGGTCCATAATTGGTTCTCTCATCTTAAGTGGCTGGTGTCAGCTCTCTTTATGGGCTTTTTCAGCTTAACTTTGATCACTGCGTGCATGCTCCCCACATGATGAACTTTGTGGGAGTGCGCGCCACCCGAGAGAGATCTCTTTTTACCAGTGTCTAAAATAATCCAGCTATAAGTATGACACCACAGGGGAGACAGAGCATATAGCCGGAGTTTTAGTCTACTGCCATGCCAGTGTGGCTCCAAAGCAGCGCTGGGCTGGTGCACCTGTTACAGAGGTTGGGATCCTGTCATAGGTGATAAGCCGCAAACAGCCAGCAGCTAAAAATAATCGCTGAGGGACCTTTGGAGAATCAAGATATAGATGGACGCAGTTTAATTTAATGGCACAGTTCAAGAATAGTTTACCATAGCTAACAGCCCTTAAACCCATCTGACCGAAATACTGTGCATTTATGTAACACACTGATTATAAAATGCATCAAAATGTGCTGCATTTGATTTTCAGTCCCTTTAGGATGTATGTTACCTACTGAGAATGATGCATGGACTTCCAAAAACTTTCTGTAGGTTTTCTCCATTCTGTAATTTACACTGTATAGTGCAGCTGTTCCACATTACAGTGTGGAAAGATATTATTAGATTATTGGTGTATTCAAGACTATCTGCATAACTCTTCAGTGAACCTTGTCGCTTGCTTCCAGTTGAGTCTGAGCAACCTTGCGTGAGAAACTGTTAATTTATTAACAAATTAAATGTACATGACTGATAGCCTGCTGATTTTCTATGTGGTGTTTTATCATTAGGGCTGCGTCATATGGACTGTATTATGACTTGTTTTGTCATACTGCTGTCTTTCTAAATCTTGAAATATGCAAATACTGTTAAAGTTTCAAAGAATGTACATTTACTCCTCTATTCATTCAGCCCATATATGGACTCTAAGCTGCAAAACAGCTTTCAGTTTTTGTGAGGCCACATATGTATATATGTCCTTATTCAGCCTACAGCAGCTTAGTCATGCCCATTAATGCTGAAGTTCTAATGGAAGTTTCAGTCCTGCAATACAGCCTATCTGATACCCTGTTTAAATCTGAGGTTTGAAGGTGGTTATGTTAGAATCATTTAAAATGAATTATGAATTACATTTATTTTATCCAGGACCAGACAAAGGAATGAAAATGTAGAATACAACCCCCTTTAAAATGACACAGCCAATCAGGGTCTTTAGTTGTTAAAGACTGGCCAAAAATAAAATGACTGTTGCTTGATTACATACTTCAATTCATCTGATCACCCAAAGTCTCAGAGACATTAATAATCATTCCTCTTTCCTTCTCAGGCCGTGTGTATGAAGGAAAGGTCTACACGGGGCTGTGTAACTTCAACGAAAGATGGGAACGTTTATCCCTTGCCCAGAAGAAGGGAATCAACCATCGCTACCAGCTGGGTTGCAACTGCAGGGTGAGTGTTCGCGACTGTGCTGCACCAGGGCTGGATGATTCAGGGCTTGCAAGGCAGGAGAGTGACCGCCCACTTGGCACTGGCCAGAGAGGCAGGGGCCGGGGCCGGGGCCGGGGCAAAGCCAGGAACAGAGTTGTTTTTTTTAAACACAACACGCTACTCTGACGTGCTAGCACTGCATAGTCACACCTATAGTCGCATTTTCACACACGTGCACACAATGTCTTATCTTACTATACACCAACAAACCTAATTTCTTCTTTAAAGGAATACAAAATGTGGCAAAACTCAATTCTGTTTAACTGTTTTATAACGGTAGCAAAGAGCATATAAAACAAAGTTTTAAAGCCCAGATGTTGAGCCCTTTGATCTAATTGGTGGTTCTGTGCCACCCTTTGGCTGGCTGCCAAGCATGTTCTGTACTGTTATTGCACACACACACACACTCACACACACAGGATTTTGGCTTAGATCCATGTGGTTCTTGAAAATGAACATATGGGGTACACTGTACTATGGAAAATGTAGATTTACAGATGTCAAAGCTTGCAAAGCAATGGGAAGATATACAGTTCCACAGAGACTATGAAAGCACTTGACTAGACCGTAATTACTTTCCCTGTCAGTTCAGTCCAACATGAAGTCCTGCTAATGGCTGATTAAATATTTGACTGAAACCATTGGTCATGTTACATTATGTAAATAGATACACTAAAGATACAACATACTAAAGATGCAACAGAAGATTTAGTAGTAGTGCTTCTAAAAGTACATTTAATAATTCATAAATCAGGCCGGCTGGTGGGAAAAATATGATCCCGCAATGAAATTTGAACTCCTCCAAAAATCCCAAATTAAGAACTTCTGACCGTGTGTTTGTGTTTGAGGGTGTGAGTAAGAATGTGTATACTCACATACAGACTCACACTGTTACTTGTAACTTGGCTTTGGCTTCTGCCTGGTTCTTCAGCAAATTATTAATCAGAGCTGCTGCATGCCTATCCCACATCCCCACATTTTTGTCCCAGAATCACAAAGAGCTCAATGTTGAACAGACTGCTCAAATAAAATGCAAATAATGTAACTTTAAAATCACAACACATGTTGACATTGCATGCTATACAACAGCTTTAAAGCATCGAAAACACACGTATCCTTTGAATGCCTTTTTATCAGAGCTTCTGCCATTCTTAACATGAACCTTCCATCAGTTTAGTCAACATGTCATTTTAAGGCATATTTGTAGTGTTCTACAAGAACTACATATAAGCAAGTGAAAAATGTTTTAATGTATTCCCATTTACCTTCTGCATCTTCCTCCACATCCATTGGCATTTCCATTGATTATGTAAAGGAAGATGCTAATAATAATAATACCCAGTTATCTCCTTCAGCCTCCTTCAGTAATTAATTCACCGTGCAAAGGCACAGAAATATATATTTGATCAACTGTGAGCACATTAAGACAATTTTTTTTCACCTCTCTTCACATTATTAAATTTCACTGCCTGGCTTATACTTTATTTGCACTTCTTTCTGTCAACATTCCCATTAATGTAGCCTAACTGTATGATAATACACAAAAAGTTAACCACCTAGAGCACAGTTTATTTAAATGACGGCAGAGATTTGGTCATAAATGTTATGAAAGTCTCAACTTGTGAATTTACTTACATAAAAAATAGTTTACATGTAATCCCTGCGTGACTAAATTCTCTTGTACATCAGGAATCATAATATATAATTTGTATTTATCACTTTTGTGCATTTTCCTCATGTAAAGGGCTATATTTTAGATCAAATCTATGTCAGTTTTATAAATTAGCTAGCTGTTGTTCATAGTCAGTTGTTAAAAAGACAAGAAATGGAGTCAGTGAGACTGCCTCCTAGAGCATAATTTGACTCTCTGCTTTGAAGCTACAGATCTATAGTCTTGCTCCTCTTTTCTTGTAGATTAAGCCTTGTCACTACCTGCCCTGCTTTGTGACCTCAAAGAACGAGTGCCTGTGGACGGACATGCTGTCCCACTTCGGCTACCCTGGCTACCAGTCTCGCCACTATGCCTGCATCCAGCAAAAAGAGGGCTACTGTAGCTGGTACCGGGGAATGACCTCACGTGACAAAACCACCATCAACACCACTGACCCCTGAACACTCCCACAATCTTTTTCTCCTTTTCAACCATTCTTCTACTACCCCTTAACCCCTTTAAAAAAACACTACCCTTCAGTCTGCCTTTTTACCCACACGTTGAAACAGGCCACGTCTTGCCAACTTCCACAGGTGCCTGTGTTAGCACCTTTAACATAGACCATACCTGTATTGTACTGCATTCGGTCACGCTGTGGTCACACTACCTGCACTTCACTGCCCACAGAAAAACACACTGAGCAGTTACTGCCCTCAAATGGACTTCAAAGGGAGAGGCAAGAGCTGTATCAGGGAAAAGTATCAATATTGAAACCTACCATGATGACATATTGTTAAAAGAATATAGCAAAAATATGAGATTATTTTGAATATGCCATTGCAAAATTTCATAACTATATCAAGCAGAAACTGCCTGTTAAAATTAAGTAATCTTCCCTTATGATTTATTTCACCCCCCTTTTATTTAGGTCTTATAAGAATGCACTAAACAAGCTTTTTAAATGTCTGCCTCAACAAAACTGTTGCATATATGAGAGGAGAAATACTTCCACTGTTCTGATATAGAGCAATAATTGTTATACACCATTCAACACTCCTCAACAACACACGTCATGTAAAAAGTTTAGGGCCAACACACTGCATCATTTTCAAGAACTGCACTTTGAATGCCAACTGATTATGGATTCAAGTGTCTGTATGAGGTAATTTATAAAAGCAATACTTTATGGCCCTCAAATTGAAATGTTGTTTATGTTATGACTAAGGATTATATGAATCATTGTATGTGTGTATACGCAGGTATACAAAATGTCCACAGTGTATACTGTAAATCAGAGGTATTCAAATCACAGCGCTCGCAGGTCCAGAAACTACACATTTCCACGTTCCCTCTACCAGGCCTGATAATGTGGCCCACCATTAGCTGTTCAGTTATCAGTAATTAGAATATCTCGGGCCAGATTTGGCCTGGAGATTTGAATACCTCTGCTGTAAAATATCTATTTATAAACGATCTCTGCTTGCCTCCTTGCTTTGTGCTGAAGAGTTCAATTTCTGCAATATAATCTCATATATTGAGAATGTATGGTTTTACTAGTCACAAACAATAACAGATTATATATTTTTTACAAGCAAAAATGAACCTTATAGCACAAATTTTGGGGAACACTTATTTTCTTGAGTGGGGATCCAGATGCAATTTATTTTGTTTCTCTTGCTGTTTATGATATAAGCTAAGAAATGATGACCTGGCTAAGACCTCTGTTGTATGTTATGACCATTTATGACGTTAAAACAGATATTACACCTACTGAGTTCGTTTAAGAGATGGAACAAATGGAAGATAGAGGAAATGGAGAATTAGCTTCTCGCTTTCTTCTTGGACTACTTGCTGTTCAGTACCATTCACCTGGACTGAGAAACTGGCCAATAATAAGAACAAATCTTTTGCAAATATATCAAACAACAGCGGCCAGAAATTCTATCAGCGCAAAACATTTGCTGGCTATTTTTTATGGCAATATGGTGACGATGCAACTTCAATAACATTTATTTGAACAGTATTCCTTAGCATGTTTAATGGTACTTCACTCCCAAAAAATGATCCAGAAATGATCTGGCTGGTACTAACACATGTTTTTTAAAAGTCACTGCATGAACAGAGGTTTTGGTTATGGATAAAGTATTTCTGTAAATGTAAAAGTATTAAACTATTACAGATGAACAGATGCAAATAATTTTGATTAGTCTCCAAGCTCTTTTTTGATTTTTTTTTTTTCCTTCTATTTTTCATATGGGGACTATTCACAGTATCTTCAGTTCATTCCTCTGTAAGAGACTAAGGTGTCTTGGGTGGTGATGACATGACAGTCTACTCATGCTTCAGTTTATTTTAATGCACTTTGTCAAGACAAAATACACTTTACTTTTTACACTATTGCAATAATTAGTCTCTGAATTAACTGAACTGCGCCATCTCAAGTTCTAAGCCACCCTAGTCTCTGTCATTTCATTGTGTGGGGAGGGGGGAGGTCATGCTAATGTAAAATACTGTCTGCCTAACACACCTTGCAGTCAATCCTGTCCTGGATGTATCTAGGGAAAAGGCTGAGAATGATCAGGAGAGTCTATGTGTACAGTGACTGTGTTTGCGTGTAAACACCGATTCCTAAGAGTGATCGTTTTTTCCCTATAGGGGTATACAAAAATGTTTTGATTTTTAATTTCTGTTTTATATTTTTATAATAAAGATTTAATGAAAATTGCATTTGTGAACATGTCATATTTAACAAAATGTATGTTTATATTTTAAATATAAAATTCTTATTTGAATTCCTGTCTTAAACTGGATAGGATGTCTGTATATACATTTTATCAGATTCTAAATAAACAAATCATCTTTGTTCTCGTATGTTCGTCCTTGCACAGTGGTCAAAACATGAATACTAACAACAGGTGACTACCATACAAACGAAACAATACAGCTTTAATCTGTCTCTGCACTGATATATCTACATCTATTTCTTCTTCCTCTTCACGTTTCCACATTTTCCACGTCTTCCACATTTAAGAATAATCTTAAGATTGTTTCTATACCTGTTCATACTGCAACAACTGAAGTGCACTGAATAATATGTGTGTGGTAATACTAGCATTTTTGTGTTTTCCTGTTAGTGCCCGCACTTCCACTCGCTATTACTCGATAAAACGCAAGGGTTTGGGCAACCCTGATGAAATGACATTTTATTGCTTCTGTAAGTGACGAGAATATTCTACACATTTAAAAGGCTTTACATAAGATTCTTTAAACATTTTCTTAAAAGAGAATAAAATGTATGTGCAAAAGTCTGGACACCCGTTCACTTATGTCAGAGCTTGAACAACTCCTTAATCAAATTTGAATGTAGAGAATCCCACATCATAATAGATATGACACTCAACAGCCTTGCCTGAAACTAAAGATAACTGACTCATTTGAAGCAAGATAGCAATATAGATATATAAATACTTGCTTATAGACTACTTATACTTTTCAACATCCAAAGGGTCATCAAGAAGTGGAAATCAAGGTAAACTGTCAAAACAAGATCTAGAAGAAATAGGTCAGGCATGCAAACCAAACCCTCCCACATCACCACCAGGAACATACAGGAAGGAGCTGAAACAGGGTTCAGCTGGTTTATTTCATTGGTGCATAACAAAGTATGTGTGTTCATACCTGTGAACATGATCTGTGCTGAAGAAAAAGTTAAACTGACACCAAAAAGGGGTGGACTGGTGATATTTCTGTTATTGTGAATGGGACAAATGGGTGCCCAGGGGTTGCAGACAGAGGTTGTTATTAAATTAAAAAAGATCCAGGCACTCACCATCTGGGTGTGGTTGGGGAAAAAAGTCTGCTCGTTCAGCGGGAACTTTTCTGGACCCAAGGCATGGTAGAGTTTGATCATATGGGAAAACTGCACACAAGCATAAACAAAAGAATCACTGAACACAAGGAATTAATCTTTCCACCTTTCTAAAGCACCTTAGGTGGCATTTCTATATTCAAAATACAACAATAATGAAAACAATAATAATGGTTCATTTATTTACAATTATGATTATTATTGCTATAATTAAAGATTTATTTTAACATTTAGGGCTTTATAATGTCTTCCAGAATTTTTTAAATAGGAAAATATATTTCTACCACAAACTAATGTGTGCAAAGTCCAATGCTGCTAATAACAATGGCTGGTTCATTATGACAGATGAGATGAATATATACTTTGATATGTGGTTATGAACTACAGTTATTTTAAATTAATGCATCTAGCAGATGCTCTTGTGCTTATAATTTATGTCACGCAGGCAGGCATATGTGGCATTAGCAGTTTTGTACAAGCACTCTTGTTGGTGTAGCATGGAGTACTTGCTCAGGCAGGTTTTATGAGAGGTGAGCAGCAGTAGTACCCAGTACGCTGCAGTCAATGGAAGCTAGATCCATAGTGTATCATTTTCTGTTAAATATGTGTTTTCTGCTTTTTTATTGACACTGAAAAATGACTTGTACTAATGATGTTTTTTTATACAATACATACATATGAATGTGTAAAAAATTAATAAATAAAAGGTTGGTCTCTGGCTGAAAAGATATAATGAAGACATTTTCAGACATTTCTTGACTTTGAAATTCTAACATCTTATTTTTCTAAGATCTGCAGAAAACCTGTTACTGTTAACACAGCCATAATCAGAAACAGTATTTAAGACACGCATTATGGTGTAAGTGCATGAGATTTTAAATTCAGAAGTAAGGAGGATTTCACAATAAATCCAACACATACCCAGACACGTACCCAGCCCATCTACTCAAACTGTTCCACCCTCAGAAGTGCGCAGCATGTTTTGTCTATACCTCAGATCTGTTTTGTCTGTGGTTTTGCACCAAAACAAAGAAGACTGTTTAACCTCTATAGTATCAGCAGTCTGCTGTAGATCCTAAATAGGTGCTGTTGACCCTTTGCTTGCTGCTGTGCTGAAGTACATTATTCTTCTCGCTCTCGTGTTTGATGGAATTTTAGCAATGCATTATTTAGCCACACCCTGTTAGACTCCCTGCCCTAATGTTTATTGTACTATAAAAGTGTTGGTCAAGGTCTGCACAATATCTTGCTTCCTAATCTTTATGATATTGATCTATGCCATAAAGAAGGTTGAAAGAATTAAATGAAACATCTGACAAGTCTCATCACTTTTTACAGCATGTTGTGAGTATACTGACCTATCACCTTTCACAGAGAATGTCTCCAATGATCTCTTTTTAATCAATGTCACATTATTAATATCATTACTAACAATTTGTCCATATTGTTCATCTCTAGACTGTTACCATTCTCAATGCTTTACTAAGTAATATGCTCAGCAAGCAACATGGTGGTAGCATCAAAGTGTCACTCACAACCCAGGGCTTGCTGCAGAAATTGTAGATGGAGTGCAAGGAGTTGATGCTGGCCACGCCCCCATACTGTAGACCAATCACAAGACTTCTGAAGTCCTCTCCTAGGGTCATGCTGAAGGCATGTTGTCGTACCAGGACAAAGTCTGGCTTGAAGGACCTGTAAAAATAAATTATTATAATAACAGGATTTGACAATGTTCTATTCATTTTATGGATGCCAATGACATCCTAACAGCTGGAACTAAGAGTGTATTCCAGCACAAGAGAATCTGAATATTAGGAAGTCATCTGGTTACATTATATATCAGTGCTTCAAAGTTTGACAACTCCTTAGAATTGTCTATATTTCTGCATAAACATGACATTGATTTTTGTCTTATAATCCTAAACATATGTAGAAAATATATGTGTGGTATTTATTTATTGAAGAAAATGCTCCAATATTACATATTTGAGTGCCTAAAGTATGTGAACCTCTATAATTCCGTTAAATGAATGACAATTATGGGTGAGTGGGCATCCAGGACCAAGGCAAGGTGTGTAAAAGTGTGAGATCACGAAGGAACAGAGGACAACTTCTAAGCAACTAAACACCTCTCTCAAATTGTTTCATTTTAATATTCAAATTCATGATCAACAATGGTGTGCATGGCAGGGATGCCCATCTATAGTTTGCTCATGATAATGTGAACAAGCCAGGATGTTTCATGGGCAAATAATATTTCTTATGGACAGGTTTAAATGAGAAGAGCACTTGTAGAGAGCGAAACAGTACATTTTAGCATTCCAGCATATGGTGGTGAAACATGGTGGTGGAAGTATCATGGTTTCAGCCTGTTTTGCTGCATTGGGCCAAGATAGTCCAGTTACAATAGCAGTTATTGCTACGCAAGGGGTCACACCAGATAATAAAAGCAAAGATTCACATAATTGTGCCACACATACAGTGGTATATTCAGTAATTCCCCGTTTTTCGCAGGGGTTATGTCCAAAGTGCATCCGCGTATATTGTGTTTTAGTTTTTTTTAAAAAAGCTTACAAATGCCTATTTTTATAGTGTAAACCCTAAACATGCTCCCAGATGTGCTCCAGGAATACTTTCATTTAAATTTAAATTCAGTTTAATGCATTACCCATAAAGAAAATGTAAAGGTTAATAAATAATCATTATCAGAAAACTTTATTGCTTAAAAAAACCTTAGCATTAGTGGTTAGCATTAGCTGTGTGCAAAGACTCGCACACAAAAGAACAAGATAGCTCTCTGTGCTGATGCTCAGTTACGTCAGGGACAGGGTAGGAAATATTGGTTTATTTGTGTGTGTGTGTGTGTGTGTGGGAGAGAGAGAAACACTGTGGGAGAGAGAGAAACACTTATGTGAAATCTGAAATACAATACGCAGTTCACACTGAGCACTGCCTTCTATAGTGTGTACTGCCAGGGTGTAAGTGCAGTCCTAAACGGAACACTAACGCTTTGCACGTGATGGACTGCACGGAGGCAACTGGTTCATATAAAACTAACATTTTATATGAACCAGTTGCCTCCGTTTGGGCTTTTTACTGTTGGCCGCCATTATTCAACTCGAAAACTTGTTGAAAGTCCCGCCCCCTCCGCTACGTGGTCAAAATGGTCCCCGTTTAGTGTGCATTCAGTGCATTGAATTTTAGCTTAGTTTTCAGTGTGAGCACACTACGTCCTAAAATCGGGGACTAAAGGTGCACAAATGGGCGATTTCGGACACACTGACTGTTTGCATGCTGCTAATGCTAACCGTTAATGCTAAGACTCGAACACAAAAGAAACACTGATATTACTCTTTCACTCCCTCTATGTTTAGACAGGGCACAGCTTACTAATACTAAATAAACTAAGAACCTGAACATTTGGGGGTAAAAGTTTAAAACAATAAAATAGGAGGACACAGAGCAGACTTGCAGGCTTCTTCTTCTTTTTATGGTGGTTGACAACTTTTCAGTGTATTACTTCCACCCCTGGACTAGTGGCAGTAATACAATTCGGGTTTCAAAAAAAATGGCCAAGGATATTTGCAGTTTCCGCATTATTGTGGGGATTTCCACAAAAAATTATGAGTCTGGTTCTTTAAAAAAATCTGCGTGTGACTGAATCAGCGAGTCCCAATTCGCGTAAAACTGTGTGGCTTACTGTATATGGTAATAGGTTATCCAAATTCCTTTTACACTTTTATTTGTATCTAAAAATCAAGTCAATACGTTAATTGTTATTTCAGCCATATACAAAGTGCACAGTGAAACTAAATAGATGTCCTCCAGGCATCCAGGACAGTGGTGCATTAACAAAGAACAAAAGACGAAACACCACAATACTACATAAGTGCAGACAGGACAGGAATACGAAGAAAGCACGATAGAGAAAGAGTGCAAGAAAAGTACAAAATCAACAAGAGCAAAGTATAGGACAAGACATACAGTGTAGTCGACAAAAGCAGCTACAGTACTGGTTTAAAAATATATATTAGGACGACAGTTTTCTAGCATGCCTATATGTGAATATTAAGGTAGACAGCAATAAATAAATAATAGTGCAAACAATAACCACAGCATATTATAACAAAAACCTTAAACACTGCCATAAATAAAATGTTTTCCAAAATGTTTAACATAAACCTTAATTAATTTACATACAAACTCCAAAAAACATGCATTCCAGTAATATTTAAAGGTGTGGCTGCACTCAAGCAGCTGCAATGTATCAAACTGACTTATTCAGATTGTATCTGTCAAAGCATTTACACATTCCATTTTGGCTGAGTGTCTATAGAGAACGACTCCATTATTCAGAAGTTGAGGGGACCTGCGGTTGAAGGGGTAGATAGCTGATGTGTATTTCAGAGAGCTAATCATTCTGGCAGATCTATCTAATTATCGCACACTAATCCTTCTTATTACAAACTGTTCTGGGATCAAGGCCAGGCAAGCCCATTGGGATCTGAGAGTGTTGTATTACATCTGGGTTTGATTAAGATAAACTTGGCCAAAAAAACTAAAGCACACTGCATGGAGGTATGCTCATGGTTATCATGAGCCTCACAAACAAACAACTAAACCTATGATAGAAACCAATTCAGAATATTTGTGTTTGTATAGATTTGAATTCATATTAGCTCAGTTATGAATGAATTAATCAGGATTAGATCAATCAACTGACTTGGTAAGTACAACTTTGCTTAGGGATGCATCTTTCAATGCATGACACATTTCTTACTATCCATTTATTTATTGTCCATCCTGTTCAAACTTTATGGATTATGGGTGTTATCCGTAAATGTATTCAAAGAAAAATGTGACCCTGTTTGTGATTGAATTGTGTCAAGATCTATTTGTCCTGATCTGAGCGGGTCGGGCAAACAATGAATAGATCTGTGTAATGTAGATGCAGTGCAGGGTCTGGAGCTAAAACTCGACCTGGATGCAGCAAAACAATGCCTTTCATTGAAGTTCCGCCGTTTTTTGGGGGGAATCACAAAACTTCAGATCTCAGGAGCTGAACGGTATTGCGGTATAAGAAAAATATAGAATTTATGTTTTCTACAGTAAAGAGTTACGACATAGAGCTGTCATTGTGCCATCACATTCATATTGGTGAATAACTGTAGGAGGATTTCAATACAGCACTTGCAGGTCGAATGAATGGTTTGGTCATGTCTTTCATGAATGTAACCCTTTTGCTTCCAACTTAAACATGATATATAAAGCATTTGTTGAGGTGAAGTAAACATGTTTTTATTAAACAAAAACTAACTAAAATAGACATGTATTTTTTTAGCTATCAGAAATAATTCAGCCTTCTGTGAAAGCCTAGAAGGCCTTGAGGGCTTCACCTCTGTTTAGCTTATTTCCTGCACACTGACCCTGATTGTACACTGTCATCATCAAAAATGTCCCCTAGCACAATGGAACTCAACATTTTCAACATTAAGGCCCACCGATCTATCACAGCGTGTTGCCAGGGTCACATTAGATAATTTGATATTAAATAACCAATTGTGCACCAATGGCCTGTCTTGATTTTAGATTTGTGGCCTTTGCAGACCACCCGGACCACCCGGTGGTGCCCGGCCCAGTGGCTGAGAAACCAAGCTCTAAAACACATTGCGATAGTTGGGACGAACAATGTATTAACAGCCTGCTCCTGTGCCACATGGTTTCACTCAGTCTACAAGGGTATAATGTTGATCCATACTCACTACTAACAAATCTTATTAGTAATGACTTAAGTTATATTACCTACCCAGGCAAAACTTATTCAGCTCAAATTGTGCTAATACTAACACAAAGCTGTCTTCCTTTCATTCAGGCAATGGATCCAGTTCTGTCTGGCTGAGGTCAGGTAACTTACAAAACAGCGATGTAGAGAAACTGGAAAAATATCGGGCTCTGCTACCGCAGTCTGCTTTCCTCATCTAAAGCTGGGCTGATGAAGGAACGTGGAGGAAGATGGGTGGCTGTCTTGCGTGACAGCCCTTCACTCCATCTGACTCCTCTCTGGATAGGAGGATAGCTTTGTCATGCAAAACTATCCAAGAACAATCACCTGCTAAATACGAAATCAGATATAAAACAAAGCTCTGTTACAGAACAACTTCTCTTCTGGCGCAACCACAATAGTAAATTAACTTTAGTAATCACAACGTGGAACTGATTGGGTTTCTTTAGCCAGCACAGGCGTATGCAAATTGAAATAACAGAATCAACAATTAGTCTCCTCATCCAAAAGCATTAATTTTGTTCAGTGACATGCTAGCCTATGTATATTTTTATGAATTATTTGTTGATTGCTCAAATACTAGCAGATATTCTGACTTTGTTAGGTAATTTTGTTAATCTGTCAAACGAAATGAAAAACTTGGAAGGCAAAACAGATAGCCCACTCTGTTTCATGGGTTAATATTGCCACACAGCAGGCAATGCTCTGTGTTTCCCATAAGGGTGCTAACCACCATAATTTACTGCCTTTAAATACCAAGAAAGCATGATTGGGCAGAAATTGCACTCTTATTCTGTGGCTGCTTAAACTCCACTGCTGTAATGGTAAAAACAGTGTCCAAGGCTATGATTGGGTTTAACTGGCATTGCAGATAGAGAGAAAGGTAGAGAGAGAGTGTAGAAAGAGTAGAAATAGAAACAACTTTGAAATGGGGTCAATTCAGTGGTTTAGATGTGGCATTCCCAGTGCACTGGCACATGACCATGAAAGCAGTGCTGGGAGCTGGCTAATAGGGAAAAAACAGGCAGAGCTGAAGGCCTGGCAAATCAACTGAAATGTTGGCTTCATGTGCTGTGAACCCATTAAACCGCACTTCTACCACAAAGTCAAACTCATGGTTCTTCTTTCCCATATCTGTGCTCAGCATATATAGAAATATTTGTGACATGAATACATTTCAGTCCACTACAGTTATGTAATACGAATATACTACTCTACAGATTCACAAGCTACAACCTATAGGCGAAGATAAAGGGTGCTTTGCATAAGTGATTACCATAAGACGCACCGGACCATAAGACGCACCAGTTTTTAGAGAAGGGAAATGAAGAAAAAAAAGATTCTGATGTCT
>JBBPDH010000124.1:25247321-25261032 GCA_037974565.1 Clupeocharax schoutedeni
CTGCTTTACTACTGTTACCCCTGTTTTACTACTGTTACCCCTGTTTTACTACTGTTACCCCTGTTTTACTACTGTTAGTAGTAAGCGAGCTAACGCTAACTTAGCATGCTTGTCTAGCTGGATAACGAGTAAACACCAGCTACAGGGGCATTACCTTCCTCACTTCAAAACGGAACAAAAGTAGGATTCTGTAGTGACTTACCCTGCTTTTGAACTCCTTCCTCATCAAACACTCCAATGTGTTTGCATTTAGGTGCTGGATCACTGTCGAGGTCCTCCTGTATGGAGTACCATGTTATGCCGCTTTTTCATATTTTGCAGTTAACACACCTTTTCTGTTTATTTTGTGCGAAATGCTCCCACACCTTGGATGACTTGGGTCGCACAGATTTCTCTGCCTCTGCCATGTATCTTTCCTCTAACTCCGCTCCTGTTTTTTTTTTTTTTTTATGTTTGCGCCGCCCTGTCTGAGGCACCGAACTCTGCTAGTATCTGTATGAGAGACTGAGTTTGTTCACTCTGCTCCGCGCTCAAGTAAAGTTTTTTAAAAAATAAAATCTGTGTCGCGCGACACAACGAATTGATTATGAAATTTGTTGCCAACTCTTTTAGTAATCAGTTTTTATCGATTTAAGCTATTCGTTGTTGCAGCCCTAGTCTGTTCAAGGACACGAACCTGCACCATCCATGGAGAGCGGCTTAAACTAACTGTGTTAATGGTCCCCAATACTTAGGCTGACCTCCACGGGGTTCTTGCCGTGGACGTCCTGTTATTTAGTTGTCATTTTCCCTCACCTTTAAGATTTATTTATATATCACCAGCGTGAAAGAGCCAGTGTGGCCACTAACACACAGAACATTGATCGTTTGAAAACTTTAAAAATATATTTTCATATATGACTGTGAGAGCGTACGGGAGCGGATGGAAGTGACGGGGGGGCTGGGTGGGAATCGTCAAAAATTCTGCGGGAGCGGGATTTAAAAAAAAATATTCCTGCACAGGGCTTTACTTCATATCTCCTGCTCTGAGCTGTGTGCTCTTCTTCGGTGCAAAAAAGCCCTACTCCCTGCGGCAAAAATAGCATGTTCCCCTGGTCACATGGCATAGCTTCCCACTATTTGAGAAGGACTGGTCTACAAAGCGGGAGTGATACGATAATAGGTGGACTTTGGTGACAAATTAAACGAAGCCAATTTTGTAATTGAATCTATCAAGTTACACGAATAATCGTTTCAGCCCTAGTTAACAGTAACAGACTGAGATGCTTGAAGCAAACACAAACAGGTTCTGACCAAAATAATGATTTGATCACCTGCTGAATTTGTAAGTTTGCTGGCTTACAGATAAAACTAATTTTTGAGGTAGTTTCACATTTATGGAGAGAGACTATCAGACAGACAGACACAGACAGACAGAGCTCTGTGAATAGAGTCTTTTAGGGGGAGTTGAGAGAACAACAATGAAACTAGATAGCAGTGATCTCATCTCCACTCTCCTCCATTCATCCTCAGTGCCTGGGGGTTGCCTGGGCAACACCATGCACCTCCTTGAGTCAAGAGCAGTCTGTATTCAGGAGCACCATCATTCTGTTCGGCTAGAATTATGCCATAAAACCAGATTAGATACCCACATAGCTGCCATGGGGGTTAGAATCTGAACCTTGAGCTTTTCTATGTTGTGGTATCCCTTTAGATGCCACAACGTAGAAAGGAAAAGCATAAGAAAATATAAGGATTGACTGATGCATCTTTTGGTTAATTATTTGTCTTTTATTAAAAGTTTAATAGATTCCAAGTTATGTTAGAGCTTTAGGCTTTGTTAGAGCAATTTTATCACCTACATTATTCATACATGCCATGAAAATCCTGGTAATAGGATATGACATACAGTCAACAGAGCTTTCACAAATAATTCTAAATTGAAAAATCTAGCTGTTGAAAAAGTGTCACATGTATCAGCTAATGTACACAATCTCTTCACAATCTTTTTGTACGACTTGCGAATACATATTTAAAAGGGGTTAACAAAAAGTCTGAGAATGCTGTGAAGCTCTAATGTTTTATTTTGAGTTGACAAAAATATGACAAATTTAGCACAAACAATCACATTACATAGTTCAGTAAAGCACAGTTTACAACATCCAGAAAATATGGATTGAATTTTCATTTCTACCTCTGCTTGAGTGTTTAGGAGTTTTGGTTGATGTGGCTTACAGAGTAGTCTTGCACTCACACCATCTCCACCTCCTTCTTTCCTCTTCCTTGTCTGCTTGCTCCTTCTCTGTTGACTGTTAATAAAACCCTCAGCATCACTCCAGGCTTACCGCAGGAGGCTTCCTGTTCTGAAATTGAGCCTGTGTGTGTGTGTGTGTGTGTGTGTGTGTGTGTGTGTGTGTGTGTGTTTGTGCGTGTGCGTGTGCGTGTGCGTGTGTGTGTGTGCAGGGGCAGGGGAAGGTGAGGGGGGGTGGTTTCCGGTTTGAGCACATTGTGGGAAGTTAAGTTTGGGCTGTCTTCCTCTCCTTCCTCCTGTGGCTAACTGTCTCACTAAAGGCTCTGTTCAGAGGGTCACTGCTGAGGATCCTGTGCTTCTGATAGGATAGCATAGACTTGGTGCTCTTCATAGTGAAGAAAAAAGGCATAGAGCTTCATTCACAGAATAAATGAATGTAGGACTACTATTATTTTCAGTTAGATTGCTCAGCCCTAGTAAAATCTTAGAGGAATAGTTTGACAAAACATAAAAATTACACTATAGTCAACTTACCTTGTTTATTGTAGTCCAAATTTTGCTTTCTCAGTTTAGCATTTGAACTATAAAGCTGACCTTTTTTAATAAACTCTAAGAAGTCAACAACTGCCCACATTGTTTCAGACAACTTATCTGAATCCAGCTCTACTTTAAGGTGGCAACATATTAGGACTCAGTATGACCTACAGTGAGCTTTAAAAATGAACAAAACCTCATAACTGAGGACTTTTCAGGCTGTATGGTCTGTTTTCTCTGTCTTTTATTTGAGAGATGTTTAGGTGGTGTATTTTGACAGAAATTATTTGAGTGACTAAACATTTTTTTAGTAGTTAACTTTTTTAGCTACATTTGCTCAATATCTCTAACTGCTAGTAGTAAGAAAAATTACACACCAGAGTGTCTTAGCAACAGTAAATTACAAAAATAAGTTTTTTTTACTATAATTTCTTCCCTTAAGACTCTTCAAATGTTAAATATTATAAATAAGGCCTAATTCAGGCATGTTCTGAAGGGGAGATGTTGAATATAGTAGTGTTATTTGTAATTTATAGAAATCCGTATGCTGACATAATGTGCATGAACAATGGTCTTGTGTGGGGTGGAGGTAATCAAACGAAGTGGGTGCTGTATTCCTGGCTGCCCGCTGCTTCACTTAGTAAATGGGTTAAATGACAATGACGGTGCACGCGTGCTGAGGGTCAAGACCAAGGGAGGAAGTATGGGAGTGCTGCCGCAGATAAGCAAGCCACATGCAAGGAGCATCCGTACACTCACAGCTACACATGCAACACTGCATGTGCATTGGCCAGCAGCTGCATTGGCCAAAATTACACCGGGTGAACAGTTGGGATTCAAATAGTTGTGTGTGGATTATTGCTGGATAATGCTTCAGTAGGTTTATGCCGTCTGTGTTAGAGGTGATTAAAATATATGCTTGCAGAATATAAATTTGCACATTGCAATTTATGTGGAAGGGATTGGTGCAGTTTCTTATTTGTATAGATGCTGAGTTTTCACCAGGCTTGAAAATTCTGGGCGATGCCACAGTGCAGATGTTTGATCTGTCATGTCCCCATGCTGATGGAAAAGTTGACTATTTTTACAGTTTATTGATTTTTTTCCCCCTTTAACAAAGGGATCACACAGGACAGAGTAAGCCTCTCAAATCAGAAATGATTAACTATTTACTTTTTAAAGGAAGAAATTCCACTGATTTTTCAAAACACCTGCAAAAATTAGTCACTAAGACAAACACTTTCGTTCAAAGTTTTGAGAGAGTTTTAGCCAAAAAGTCACATCACACCACTCTTTGTTGATATCTTAACATATGGGCAGCGGGAGGTCCTAGCACTTGGGGAGTTGCCCCTGTGATCAGAAGGTTGTTGGTTTGATTCCCCTGACTACTAGTGGCACCACAGTGGTACCATTGAGCAAGGTACCGTCCTCATGCACTGCTCCATGGGCGCTGTATTTCTGTATGTCTGCTGCTTCACTTAGTAAATGGGTTAAATTAGAGAAATGTATGCTGTGATGTAGTGTTTTCTCATATGACAAATTGACACGGGGAGAGAAAAATGACACACACACAAAGTGTCTCACGCACCGACAGCATTTTGATGAGCAGCCTTTCCCATAGACATTACAAATGTGGGTTTTATGGCAACAGAAACACATTTTCATTTTATTTGGACTTTTTAGTGATGTGATGTTATTTTATTTATTTAATTTAAATTTGTGTGTGTGTACTTCTGAGTTCTAAAATGTTTGGTTATTTATTTTATTTTTTATTTTATTTTTCATTTTACCAGGAATGTCCCATTGAGATACATTATCTCTTCCTCCAGGGAGTCCTTGCCAAGGTGGCAGCAAAAATTTCAGCATACAGTTTGTATACATAGAGCATGCAATATTAACAAATATAAACATAGACATTCCAAAAATGCAATTAAATAAACACAGACCAAAAAAACGAGTACATGGGAATTCCAAATGTCAAAAACAGAGAGAGTTGTTAAAAATAAATAAATAAATAAAATAAAATAAATTGTATGGGTATATGGACTAAAATTGTATGAAAAACAATGGCATTGTTGTATAAGAGTTTAAAAGATTTTTGAAAACATTTAGAGAGAGTAGGGAGTCCAAATTTAAGATATTTTGTAATGAATTCAACTCATGCGGTGCATATGAAAAAACCCCGGTTTTGCCTAACTCTGTCTGTGTTATTGTAGAATGAAGGAGTTTTACTCATGAACGTGTACTGTAAGTGTTAATGTGAAGTGTCCGTAGATTGCATATGTACTGAGGTAGTTTACCCATTAAAGCCTTTGCAATAAATACTAGGCTGTGAGATTTTCTTCTAAGGTGCAGTGATGTCCATTGCACCATGTCATAAAGATTACAGTGATGTGATCTTGCTGCAGCACCAGTTACAAATCTCAAAGCAGAATGATAAACAACATCCAGCTTTTTCAGATGGGATGAAGATGCATGCATATATATCACCATAATCTAATACTGATAGGAAGGTGCTCAGTACTAATTGCTTTCTGGCAGAGAAGGGAAAGCATTTTTTCAAGCGGTAAAAAAAAAAACTAATTTAGGGCGAAGCTTTCTCAATATACTTTCTATACGGACTCCAAATGATAACTTGTCATCAAGCCAGATTCCAAGATATTTGTAAGAAGTTACCCTTTCTAGTTGTGTGCCATCTAATGTTAAAAGAGTATATTCGGAGGAAGAGCATGAGTGAGTAAAAATCATAAATGTAGTCTTTTTGGCATTTAACACTAGTTTTAATTTGAGAAGGGTCAACTGTAAAGAGTTGAAAGCACGCTGTAAGGAATCCATTGCCACTTGCAACGATGATGCAGTCGTGTAGAGAATTGTATCATCAGCATATAAATGAGTTTTTGCTGGGTCTAAACCCATGCACATATTATTTATGTAAATGGAGAATAAAACAGGCCCTAAGATTGAACCTTTGGGCACACCAGTTTTTACTGTAAGTAGCGTAGATATAAAAATCTTCTATAGCTACACACGGAGTTCTTCCAATTAAATAATTGGAGCACCAGTTCAGAACAGTGCTACCAAAGCCTATAGCCTGTAATCTTTGCAGAGGAAGACCATGGTCAACAGTGTCAAATGCTTTTGTTAAATCTATAAATAGTGCAGCACATGATTTTTTGTTGTACAAGGCAGTGATTATATCATTTGTGACTGACGTTAATGCAGTAATTGTGCTATGGCCTTGTCTAAAACCAGACTGACTAGGGGATAAAATATTATTTCCATACAAAAAGTTTGTTGTTCATTTATGATTGATTCAAATAATTTGGCTGTAAAAGACAAACTGGAAATAGGACGATAATTGTCTAATCAGGGAGAATTACCTCCTTTTAATAGTGGGAGGACAAATGCTGACTTCCAAGAGCTAGGAATTTCCCCACTGCATAAACTAAGATTAAAAATAGAGGCAATGGGACCAGCAATCAAGTCTGCAGCTGTCTTTAAGAAGTAAGATTCAATTTGGTCTGGCCCAGCAGACTTTTTACAATCTAGATTTAACAAAGCCTTATGGACCTGAGTAGCAGATATGGAGGAGAAATTAAAGGTCACAGGGCTGTTGGTGTTGGTATTTGGACAATCCCCAAAATTTCCAGTGAGACTAGGCTGAGTATGTATGCCAGCATCAGTGAAGTGCTTATTAAAGGCCTCTACCATGTTTTGTTTGTCCTTTATATCATTTTGATTGATCGTTAGAAACTCGGGAAGACTGGGAGGTGCCATGTCTCCAGACTTTGATTTATTTAATTTCCAATTTTTTTAGGATAATTTAAATGGTTATCTATTAAGTGAAGGTAGTATTCACTTTTAGTATTTTTTATAAGTTTAGTGCACTTGTTTCTCAGTGCTCTGTAATCTGCCCAGAGTTTAGCCTCATTACTAACTTTAGCTTTGACCCAAGCAGTGTCTCTTTCCCTGATAACCATTGAACCATGGGTTATCTTTACCTCTCACCCTAAACTTTCTCATAGGTGCATGCTTATTAATTAAGGAGAGAAAAGTGTTTTTTAAAAAATTCCATGCACATTCTACATCCGCCATTTTATAAACAAGGTTTTGGTCGCTATTGAATACATCATGCAGAAAAGCCTGCTCATTAAAACATTTATACAACTTCTTACACATGCTACTATACAATGATCGCTGACTTCATTACAGAATATTCCAACAGCAGAAAATTTATGTGGCGCATTTGTTAGAATTATGTCCAACAAAGTGGACTTGTATTTCAGATTTAATCGTTTTGGGGACTGTATCAGATGCGTTAGGTGCACACCATCACAGATGTCCTTGAGTGCATTCGAAGAAGTTGACAACATATCCCAATTTAAATCCCCCAAAATGTCAGATAAGTTTTGTAAAATGTCAGAGAGGAAAGTAGCGGCCTCAGGTAAAGCTGACGGTGGGCGATAGCAGCCTACTATTACCAGGTCAGCTCCACTGGGGAGATTGAGTTTAATAGCTACTTATTCAAGGAACTTAGGTTTGCTAATTGATTCAATAAGAGAACAGCTCAACGTTCTTTTGACAGATCGCAACTCCCCCTCCTTTGCTTGTGTGATCTGATCTAAAAACATTATATCCCCCGATGTGTACCGTCATTCGAGATTGACGATTTTAGCCATGTTTCAGACATGGCTAAAATCGTCACATTCAGTCAGGTTTGTCCAGAGATGAATAGAATCAATTTTGTTAATCACGCTGCACACATTGGCATGAATAAAATGTAATCCACGACTATCTTTGAGTTCGTCTGGATTTTGAAGTTGTATCATTTCAGGACCCGGATTGGGATGAATGTAACCTGATATGAGTAACAGGAGAGTCATCCAAACAGTCTTTATTGGGTAGCGGTGATAGTGGTGATGGCATGATGTGTTCCTCTGTCTGAGTTTACAAATAGTAGAATTGAGTTCAGGTAAGCACATCTCTTGCAGTCCGTGCAGATATGGGTTCTCGGTTTCCCAACAGAGAAGCCCAGAAATCCGATGAAGTGATGTGAAAAATTGGTTAGTAGCTGCTCTTGGCAGAGTAATCCACAGAAAAGTGTTTAGTCCATCTCCAGATGCTGCCTCCACAGATGATCCAGCCAGCATGAGAGCACTCAACAGGTAAAGCAACCCAGTAGTCCTCATAGTGTATATTTGTTTGCCCTCAGACCATCTAGAGTGGGCCAAGAACCTCTCTAGGTAGCTAGCTTTAGCTAGATGGCTAACAGCTACGCCTCAGTCCAAGTGCAATAGGCTGAGATGAATCTGATAAAATGCCTCATCCAAAAAGCAATAAAAAAATAGATGAAAGATAATATTCTTAAAAAATGCTAACTCATTCACGATAAAATAACATAAAATATCATCCATTAAGCATTAAGTCAGACATAGACACAAACAATGGACTGATGTGGCTGCCATCTTGGATTTCAAATCAGAGTGTCTTCTGTGTCTGGAATGGATGAACAGTATTCTTGAGTTCATGAGGGAACAATAATATAATTATAAGATAACCTTGTTTGAATGGTGAAATAGTTTTGACAAAGAAAATTTAGATTGTGTCTGTTCTACTAGGCACTTACACTATACTGACTGGGTTAAATAGAATTACATGACTGAAAAGGAGACTAAAATACAACTTTCATTGATTAAAACTTGACTAGACTAAAAAGAGTATGGATGTGACTAAGACTAATAAAAACTAAAATGACAGCTTGATGCAAAGACTAAATGAAAACTAAAACAGGCCGCCAAAAACATTAGTTATACAGTCTTATTGCTACAGGTAGAAAGGATTTTGTGTGGCGTTCTGTTCTATGTTTAGAGGCAATGGGTCTTTGGCTGGGTGTGCTCCAATGGTCCATCATGGAGCACACGAGGCAAAAGACTCATCAACTCTAAATTAATAATCCAAATATATCTGCACATAAAATCGTTATTCTGCTCAATGAGACAATGAATATGAATTTGGGGTCTAAAAGTATTTGAAATATTTTGTCACATTAACTTACATTGAAATTTGAAGATGTTATTAAGACAGCAACACTTATTTTATATGGGTATTCTCTTCGGCTATTCTCTTTCATTTGCTGTGTTGTATGGTTTATAATCACAGTAATGACATTGAATATTTCCTTGTATAGAATAGAAAAGCTATTATGTCAATAGTTCTGTTCTTTTGCAAGTGCAGCCAAATGCTTTGGAATTTTTTTATGATGTTCAGTGATGTTCATTACCTTGTGCACATATTCATGCTGTTTCTTCATTCTACTTCCATCACTCACTGCTTGGCTTTACTGTTCCTAATAATTATTTTAACCTACACTTGTGTCATTACCTTTGTTCTCCTCTCCATCTGTCCTTCAGGGCTGCAACCTGTGTTTTGGAGCCGAGAGGATGTTGGGCAATGGCTACGATGGGCAGAGAGAGAGTTTGCGCTGCGACCCATCTCCAGCGGAAGCTTCCAAATGAACGGCAAGGCCCTCTTGCTGCTTACCAAGGAGGACTTCCGCTATCGCTCACCCCATTCAGGTGACCTACACAAATTCCTCTACATATTGGCACATATACTTTATCCACTATTGATCCATGAAATTCGTTATGTTTGGTGTGTAGACAGCAATCAAGAACATGTGAGGAAATTAACCCCTCTAAATAACTTAAGAAGAAATTTCCAATCCTAACCTTACTCCTTACGGTTATGATTTATTACTTTAATCTCAGTAACTGAAAACCTTTTAGTTTCAAAAATGAAACATGAAGCTTGTTTAAAAGCCTTACAAAGGTGGAACCATTTTGTTGGTCCTGGTATTGTAGGTTAGCCACACAGATATGCACATGATAAGCCACAATATTCAACCCACTGAGAGGTGAAGTGCACAACACTGAATATTTCATTAAAATGGAACCTGTCAAAATATGAGATATATTAGGCAGCAAATGAGGTTCATTTTGGAAGCAGAAGTTGCCAACCTTGTCCTGGGCCAAATTGTGGTGGAATAACAACTGGGTTAGAGCATCTCCAAAATGTCAGCTGTTATCAATATGCAGTGGTTATTACTTACCAATAGTGGTACAATTAAGGATGACTGGTAAACTGGCTGCAGGGTGTTGGGCACCCAAGCGTCATTGAAGGGTGTGTCTGTAGCACACACCCACAAATTTTTGCATATATGGCTGCATAGCCACATACTGCTCAGAGTACCCCTGGCAGCTAACTGCCTATCATGAAAGTGAACATTCAGTCATATTGGAACACACCCCAGCAAGAAATTCAACCCCTGCATTTAACCCATTCACCAAGTGAAACAGCAGGCAGCCAGGAACACGACGCCCAGGGAGCAGTGTGTGGGGACGGTACTTTGCTCATGGTACCTCTGCGGTGCCTAGAACCGCCTTTCTGATCGCAGGGCGAATGCCCTAACCACTAGGCTACCAGCTGCCTCAAAGGTATGGTACTTTGGAGAATGCGGGTACTTTTACATCATGTGGATGGCTGAGTGCCTGTATGTTTATTCTGCTGTCTTCTGCTGGGATATTGTGGACCTTGCATTCTTTCAGATGTTACTCTGACATATTTCACCAACCTAAACAAAGTCTGCATGGCAGTGGCAGGAGAATGCATGTTCAGGAATGATTTAAGGAACATTGGAATAAAGATGTCAAGAACTGCTAATTCCTCAGATCTCAATTTGACTGAGCATCTGGGAATTTGCTGGACAAACCGGTCCAATCTAGAGAGGTCCCACGTCACAACTTACAGGACTTAAAGGATCTACTGCTAATGTATCGGTGGTAGATGCCACAGCATACCATGAGTGGCCTTATGGATTTGTGCCTTGAAGTGTCAGTGTGGCATGAGGGGGACTTTTATGAAGCAGGTGGTTTAAATGCTATGGCTGATCATTGTTTGTGCATAGATACATTCTGCTTGGAGTGCAAAGCCAGTATACTGTGTCTCCTCAGTATTCATTTCCTCATTTATTCAGTAGATGCTCTAATACATAATATATCCAGTTTTTCTATTTAGAAATACATTAGTTTGAGTAGATTCTTACAAAATGAGACTTTATTATTATTGTATCCACAATAGAGAGCAGTGGTGGAAGAAGCAGGGGCTTTTTTGTCTACGGAGTACATGGGAGGAAGTAAAACATTGGGTAACCGTTTGATAAGGAAGTGTAATGCTTGCCACAACTGTCACCTGGTAGAACTAGGAATTTCCCTCCCTGCATCAAGCTGACCAGAAACTGAGAACTGAAAGGTATCTTGCTTTGTTTGTGTAAGTATTAGCATTCTAACTTCCTTTGTCAGAGTCGTTTCCTGGAAGAAGTTAAAAACACTGATTTTCATGAACTGCAATGTTTGAGGAGGTTCCTCAAATGGGATTACTCTGCCCTCGATAGTGTCCTCAAAATGAAAAATAGAGATCATATGCAATCACGTCTGATCATATGCTTTCATGTCCTTATAATTATTTTACTGTAATTTGTTGTTTTTGTTTCTGGTACAAAGGTTAAGGTGTAATGTCTAAGAAAAAGTGGCAGACAATGTTGGTGAATTTTAGTATTACTGAAAAGAACCAGGGAAATTTGGATTTTTTGGACATTTCAAAGATCTTGAAAGATCAGTTATTGAGTGTTGTTTTTTGCTGGTTCCACAGGAGATGTCCTATATGAACTCCTGCAGCACATTCTAAAGCAAAGAAAGCCCCACTCATCCTTCCCTTCCACATATTTCCCTGGAAACACATTCCACACTCTTCCTGAAGCAGCACTTCAGCAACACAAACTTGAAGGTAAGTGTGCTTAGTGATCACATGCAGCCAAGCTTTCATGGAAGTACAGAAACAAATCTCTTACTGTTTAGTTACTAAATAAGGAATTTTACGCACTTCCTCAAGTTGACTTTGAACTGTCCATTACTGACGGCTTTGTGGGCACACCTTTAATCAACAGGTGGACAGAAAGGAAGTGGCAGTTAGGATTGTTGACAGGAAAACCTGTTCTACGAGGAAATGTGCTAACATTTAAATAGCATGTCACAAGGACTTGCAGTCTATCATGTTTACTCAAAAGATGTTGTAAACCCCCTAAATATATTTAGTACCATATACCAAATGAATGACTTATTGAAGATTTGTCCAACCATCAAGTTGAAGGTGTTCAGATATTTGCTCACACACTGCTGTCCTCTTAATGGCCCAATCCTGAATTAGTACAATATTACATTAAGTAAATTAATTTTATTTGCTTCTTTATAGTAAAACACCCTTCTCCTTTACAAACACAAACAAGAAAATCGCAAGTGCTTATGGGGCCCTCTGCTGGACATAGGCATGTTAGCGCATTGGTGATTTCCACACCCGGGCCTGCCTTGCATTTTAGTGCTCCTATTCTGTGGGTACTACCCCTAGTTCTGTAACGCTAAACATCTGCATGTATCATTAAAAGAGAAATTTAAAACCGTCATACAGAGTCTAATTTAAGCCAAACAATAATATCATAGTTACTGTTGCAGTAAATGTACAATATATATATCAGTTTCCATTTTTTGTTTTACCCCTCCTATTTCTTTTTTATTTCACTTATTTTGACAAACCGAATATAAATGCGCAGTTTGTCCATTACATCTTATGTGCAAAACATTAAATAAATAGAAAATCATGACACATGTTGTGTATCATTTATCCACTAGACACGGTACTAAGGACCCCACGCACCACTGATATCCTCTCTCTCCATCCACCCACTATTGAACTCCGGCATCGTTCACGCTCACCCCAGCACCCAGCACCCAGGTGTTCACTTGCTGACCCGACACAAATCCACCCCCTAGCTTCAGGAGATGACCCCCAACATCTGTCCCACCGGCCTGACAGTAATAGTCACATTCCTGAAGACCTGTTTCCATTGTCTGTGTCACCCTCGGCTCCTAATGGCCATTGTCCTGCACCCCGGGAGGCTCCAAGTACAGGCAGCCCATGCCAGGAAGAGGTAGCACCCCCCCGAGTCATCCAGCTAATGCCCAGTGCCATCATGCATCCGCTGCTTCTCAGTCCCGGGCGAGGAGGGGTGTCAGCGGACTTTAGACCTGGCCGAGCAGCACCCCAAGAAAATGGTCGTGAAGGCAAAGGTGGCCATCACCACCATAATCACCACCATGCCCACCATCATTCTTCGCACCACCCACTGAGCCTGGTGGGTCACCAGCAACCACATCAGCTCCACCAGCAGGAAGACACCCGCTATCGCAACCAGATCATCATGCCCGTCTCGTCTCCAGAGGAGCAAGTCATGCCTATTGGACGTATTGCAGGTAAGAGCGCCAATAGCTATCAGAAGCTATTTCACACCACCAACATTCTTAGTTAACATTTTTACTGAAAAAAAAATGATTAAAAGGGCTGCACAATATGGCCTAAAAATAATACTGCAATATTTTTAAGCTAAATCATGATACACAATGTACTGTAAATATCTTCATACCTTGATACACTGCTTAAATTCATTAGATTTTTGCTATTTTATACAAAGTTATATATATCGATCTCTTTCATTTAAACAAGGAAATTGTTACTGTAGTTGTGACCAGCAGTCAGTAACAAGTTCTATAGGGCCATGGTCTAGTTTCATGTAAAACAATATTTTCGGTACAGATTAGGGGTGTGACGAGATCTCGTGGTACGAGATCTCGCGAGATCAGATCTGTCTCACGAGATGCGTTTGGTCTCGCGAGACCGTAACGATATACTTGCGTTACTAAAAGCCGCGCCTGTGAAGAAAACGGAAAGAAATCCAGTTCGCATGAAAGAACAAACAACCCTTTCTCTCTGTATTTCTCTCTCTCTTGCGCGCGCGCTTTCTCTCGTGACTTTTCCGGAGCGCGCGTGTCTCTGTCTTTC
>JBBPDH010000124.1:25275146-25286598 GCA_037974565.1 Clupeocharax schoutedeni
GGATGACCAATAATTTTCTTTTACTGAACACAGATAAGACGGAGATATTACTTATTGGCCCAAAAACCAGTACAGAATAGCTCTCAGAATTCAGCCTGTGTTTAGAAAGTGCGGTGATGAATAGGACTGGTGGATAGGGGTCGACCGTCAATGGCTGTTACTTTGACCGGCTGAGATATCACCTCAAGTTTGAGACCCAACTGGGAAGCATAAGCACGATCAATGAAGTTACCAGCCGCCCATTTGGTCTGACCATTTCCTGGCCGAAGAGGGCAGAAGATGGTGGTCGGGGGAGGCGCAATAGGCACAGAGACCTTTGCAGAACCATCTCTCCTTCTCCATAGCCGACAGGGAGATGCACCCTAACTGCATGGGTTCCCCAGCTCCGGATGAGTGGGCCTCAGAGGCGGGTGGTGGAACCCGGTGAGCAGGCATGGAGGGGAGCACAAAGCTGGGTTCTGGCGCTCAGGGTCTTGAACTGGGCGCCACAGATCGAAGCGTAAAACCATCTGTATAAGACCCTCCAGGGTCACGGGGAGCTTGCGAGCAGCCAGCTCGTGCTTCATCCTCAGATTCAGCAGTTCGGAGCACGGCCTCGCTCCAGGTCGTCTGCACGACCAGCGTCCGGAACGCGGTGGTGTACAGGTTCACCGGGCGATCCCCTTGGCGCAGATGGTATTGACGCGAGTCACCACCACCTTGCACTCCGGATGCTGGAAAGCGGCTTTGAGCTGTTTGGTGAACTCCGAGTATGAGTGCGCTGTATCCGAGTCGGAGCGCACGATTGCCGTAGCCCACTCTACTGCCTGCCCGGTAAGGAGGGAGGTGAGCAAAGCAATCCTGCTTCTGTCTGTGGGGTATCGCTGAGCCTGGAACTCTAACAGAACGCTTAAGTTCTCACAAATCACAAAAAATTGTCACAGATTTTAAAATTACCTGCTGTTTGCACTTGCATTTTACTTTTCAAAATGAAATAAAGGTCACAATTTTAATAACATTATGTACAAGTTTTTTATTTGAAAAAATAAACATAAATAATCAGACATAATAGTATCAGTAAACTCATTATGGTGCAAAATTTGACAACTGTAATATTTGTTAAAATTGCATTTGTTGTCCTGGTCAAAAAAGACTAAACAAAGACAAAAATCTGATTACTGCTTAAAATCTGATCATTTTGTTTAAAAATATAGCTATCGCTTGTAACTGTACATAGACATGACCTTTGATGTAAATAAAAATAAGAAAAGATCAATTCCATACAGAATACTTTTATGTTAGTCTCATTTTACTGAATAAGGCCAGTTGGTGTTTAATTACTTCAGTTTCTTACCATATTTTCCATCATGTTTGTACCAAATGCTGATAACTAAAATGTTCAACAAATACATGTCTATGAATGAACAACAAATGTTTGACAAGAATAAATGGGACCGGCAATCAATATGTGACTATTGAAAACACTGCATCCAGATTAATTTAGAATTGCACAAATGTTTCTAAATGTAGGCATGTTAGGTAGACAATTTGCACTAATTCTGAAAGTAATTAGCACTAATTCTGTGCAACATTTAGAATTAACCCAGAAGCACTAACTTCAGAATGTAGGCGATTGCTGATCATATTACATAATGGAAAATATTCAGAGGTGTTGAGAAATTAGTTAATACTGTGACATTTTAATAGAAAATTAGTACAACTATGAAACTAGCATAAATATGCACCTATTATGTATAATTTGTGCTGACAGGTGTCTACACTATTACTCCAAATTCAGGCACCAAATGCGTGTAGCTTAACTGCAAATCTCAACATTATCTTGTATTGGCCAAGCCTAAATTAGCATCATGTACCCCATTAAATCCTTTTTTTATTTTATATATTTATGAATGCAAAATTTGACAATAGAGGGAAAGATGTGCCTGCATGAGTCCACTAAAGTACCCCATTATTTACATGCGGTACCCCTTAATTTAAATGTTTGTCTTGATTTTTAGCCAAATATCACTATACCAAATGTTTTACTTTCTTTCTGATATCTAAAAACCTTTCCTGTAACTTTCCCTTTAGAGATCCTTTAAGCACAGAAACAAGACACCAACGAACAGTTTCTGAAAAAAAATAAATAAATAGTGAAACAGATAAGGCTTGTAAATGTTTTGTGTATGTGTGTGTATTTGATACATACAAAGGTAAATACACAATGTATTATTTTTGCATCATATAAGTAGTTATTATTGTAACTGGTTGCATTGGTTGCACATACAATGATGTAACAGGTGTGCAGATTAAAAAGACAGTATTTTAACAGTGGTCCTTGTCCAAGGTTTATATATTTAATATTATAAGAATCTCTTAAATATATGTAGACAAATAAAAGAAAATGGCCATAAAACTTGCGAACAGAAGTGAATGATAAAAATAGCAAATGTCATTCAACTAGAGTAAATTGCACTAAACAGTTACTGCAAAAGCCAATGTATACATTTAAATGTAACCTCTCTATTGTTTCCTAATTTCTTATCACTAAGCAGGCAGATTAGTATGTCACATCAGTTAATATTTCTATACACATAATATAAAGAAATCTTTATGCTGTTTTGACATATGGTTAGTTACATTGTTTACATTTAAGGCATGACTTACTCCCACCAAAAATATAATAAATTGCAAATGAATGTCCCTGTATGTCATATTTCCATATGTAAAGTTATGGATATTCCCATATTTATATTTATAGAGAGGTTCGATATTTGGTTATCACCCAGCATTATGCATTTTTTACCAACAACATTTTGGTCAGGAATGTGTTATAAGGCCCTTGATAATACCACAAGCATAATGATTTACATTCAACATTTCACTGGCCTGAAAATAAATTCTACATTAATATGCAGCAGATATGGGCGTGCAACTCACAGCAGTGGACGGCTGGTGCATCGCTGAGAAATGCATTTCAGTTTCTGGAGAGTTTGAGCATGTAACACAAACTGAACACAGTGCTCATAGAACAGTGAGTCTTAATCCTCAAGAAAGCTGTGACTGTTTCTGAAGTTCTGTCAAAAAGTCAAGAGTTTCTGACCATTTCCTGAGCTACAAATATTAACACAAAAAATATGAACAGGTTCTGATTGACTTTAGTAAAGGAATTCTCCTGCATTGTTCCACATAAAAATACTATCTGCTACATCAGTAACAAACAGCAAACGACATGCAATAATTCTGATGTGTTTTTCTGTACTCAGAAAAGCTGTCTCAACAGGCAACTTCAGAACTCTATTAGAAAACATTAATGTAAAATATGTAGGATTTTGTTACAATACACATTACAAGTACATTTTCTACTACTTACTTACTTCTACTTTTTTTCACAATATTCTTCTATGGGAGGTTATGCTTACAAGAAATGCGTAATTTGTGATTATTTTCAAAGGTCTTTAACTGTAAGAAAAGTATATGTATTTGTATATAGCATTTTGGGCTCATGTTTAAAATAATTCATCATTGAAGTCCCTGTAAATTAAGCTGTAAGAACTGTAACTACTGTCACATCGCCTCAGCCACGCCCACAGTGGGCTGCGTCACCAGAATTCTGACCTGGGGAATCCCTGTCATGCGCCTCTGTAGATTTGTGTTTGTTTGAGGCTGGCACCCAACAATTAAAGTGAATTGTGGAATTAAAGGTCCAATTATAGGTGCAATTAAATGGAATCAGCTGTGGCCTGTTTCTGTTCGAGTTAAACCTTGTTTGCTTTTTTGTTTTCTGATTCGTGTTCATGTCTTGCCCCTTGTGTCTCCTCATTTTAAAAGCCTCCCAGTCCAGAAGGCTACCATGCAGTCTCCCTCATTGTAACCTAGTCTGTCTTTCGGGGTACCTTCATGTTAAGAGCGCATGTGCTATAAACTGGTCTCTAGCTCTATGTTATGAGAGAATCTTCTGACCCTCGTGCGTAGACTCTAGTAAAAGGCTTTATGCTTCAAAGCTCTCCTTCAGTGGACTGTGATCTCTCCCTCTCTCTCTTCCTCCTGTGTTTGTAGAAGTGTCCAGCGGGGCTGTCCCGTTGGCAGGCTTCTACCCCTCATCATCGCTGCTGCACATCATCGAATGTGGGGATCCTCTTGTCTTCCTCATGACTCCTGGATAGGAATGTTGAAATTTCATTGGGTCTGTTTCAGCCAGCAATGATGTGTTCACCTCTCTGGTTCTCTTCCCAATTCTGGCGGAGTTGGAGAGGCCATCTGTACTTTAGTTACAGCAATAGTTCTGTTTGTGTTGTTGCAAAGCTAACTATTAACTATTAAACCTTTGTTTCTGAGACTCCTGCATCTGCATCCTCCTTCCCCGTGTCAAGTATGACAACCACATAACTATCTCATAACCACATAAGTATCACCGAGATAAATCTGAGGGAATTTGTTATAAGGCCCTTGTTAATACCACAAGCATAATGAAACAGCCTTAAATTTTGGTGTAAGTCAAAAAAACACCCTAGCCTATCCTAACACAGTAGTAAAATCATAAAAACCCAACTAAGCCACAGGAAAAGGAAAACTTCCTCACTAACAGGGTATGTTACTGCATATTCTAACAGCATGCAACCAAATTACTTTGCCTGCGTAGACTGTAAGTACGAAACTAATGCAAGTCAAGTGGGAGTGAGACTCGAAACGTATGTCAAGACCGTTGTAACATGAGGATCCCCTGTACGCATAATATATAGATATTTATAGGCTGTTGTAACATATGGTTACAAACTGAAAATAGGAAGTATAAACTGCTTGTAATATGTTAGTCCTGCATTTGTAAGTTGGATAAAACTTGCAGAAAACTGCATAATGGTTTCCACTTCAAGTCAACGTTTTTTTTGGTCTTGCCTAAGTACAGCAAACACACCAGTATTGCTGCCCAAGGGAGCCAACACATGGCTGTAGGAGATAAGGTGGAGAAATGTCAGAAATGCCAGCTTTAAACTGAGTGTTATTACTATTTGCATTCACAGTCACCAAATATAAAGCCTAACACATTATATGTCTTCTTTTTTATTGATTAAACACAACTATCAAAATAGTTCATCAGGCCTTCACAGGTCTCATATTTCTTGGTTTATGTCCTCCAGCTGAACTGCGCCCTACATGAATAACCCCTCAGAGCAATTACGGTTTGCTTTGGAAGTCGAGTGTTGCTTTGCGATCATTTCCTCACCTTCCGAGGCCACATGGATAGGGATAAGTGCGCAGTTGACTTGGTAGAAGTTTAAATGTTGGTCTCTCGCTGCATGGCTTCTTCCTCTTTCGCAAAGAGTTCCTCTGAAGCGACCTCTGTATCTACTGCAGCCTGATCCTCGTCTTTGTCTGGGTCCTCAGTCTTAGCACATTTGTACGTCTCCTTCTGCTTACGCTCTCGCTCCAGTAAACGGTAGTTGATGAAGTTGCCAATGAATAGCCAGATGCTGGCAAAGATCACTATGGCCCCACAGCAGATGTACATGTATTTGTAGTTTTTAGTGACATCAACTAGTTTCCCTGCGAAGCAGCAAGTGCAGGACATTATTCAGTAACATGTGTAATGTGTTAACCCAAACCAAAATGCTCAGAAATATGTGATAATTCCAATAAGGCATTATTTTATTTTGTTGCAGGTGTCGGTATAAAATGATTCTAGTATCGTGTTTTTATAGGTTTCAAGTAATTTTTAGAAAGCAGTAAAAATATAGAACTTAAGTGAGTCGATAATGATCAATTAGTAAAATTTAAAAAAAAATCTTCATGAGTCTTAAAAGGTGGCAATTAAATCTCCAGACTGTTTACTTTACAAGTAATTAGTAGAATTAGAAAAAAATGAATTTTGAATACTAATATAACAGCTGGTGTTGAGCTGAAATGTAGATTTAAGCTGAACTGAAAAAAACTTTATAAGCAAAGCACAGCTAGTAGAAATATAAGGACTGTGGCAACCAAGGCTCCATCATTGGCACTGGCAAATGTGTTGAATTAATCATAAAATTATATAAAGTTTAACTCCTGGCAATGTCACCAAGGCTGGGAGCCGAAGATAGCATTGGCCTCGCAATTTATGAGTAGTTAGGGTGGAGGTAGCACCACCACTGGGTCCCTGAGAAAGACCCTTAACCCTAAGTTGCTTAATGGAAGTTGCTTTGGATAAAAGTGTCTGCTAAATGTCACAAATGTAAATGTAGTTAGGTTGGTCCTTCCCCTACTCCATCTTTCAACAGCGGGTTAGTGAACATAACAGAATTTACAGTTGCCATTCTCCTTTAAGTGTGTTGAGCTGTTAAATGACACATCGTAAGCAGCAGCTCAAAATATTTGATGGTCTTGGAGGAGAATTATTACATTAATTGCATTTATTCTACTTTTTGCATTGGTCTACTTTTAAGTGTAGGTGTTTCAAACAAAGAGGTGTACAAACTTAATTCTTTCAATGATTTACTAGTGAGAAATAATTCATATGAACTGCATGACTGCAACTTATATGGATTAAAGCATAGACAGAAAAAATATTTGCGAGAGCTGTAAAGATTAGAAATGAACAACTTCCGTTATGTTTCTTACCTGCCAGAGGTGGTCCGATAAGGACTGGGCAGCACTCAACGATGGTAGTGAGTCCGACGGCACTGGAGAACCTCTGAGCTCCTACCAGATCCATTAGTGTCTCGAACAGCACTGCACTCACCATGCCAAATGCAAAGCCGAAGAACACGGCATACACCACCATGCCTGTGTAATTCTCAGCCAGCGGGCACAGTAAGTGGCACAGCCCATTGTAGAAAACTGCAAAGCTGAAGAAATATTGGATTTTTGGTCGCACCCACCGTGAGTTTGCCAACAGGCCCATGGAGGGGCGAGCAAACATGTCCACAAAGGCCAGAATAGAGAGAAGAAAGGCTGCAGAGTACTCGTCTATGCCATTGTCCTTGGCATATGGAGACAAGAAGACGATGGGGGCAAAGAAACCTACAAACATAATCACATTTCCAGACAGGTAGATGAGGAAGCCTCTGTGTTTAAAAAGTGAAAGGTCTAGGTATTTGTTGACTGTCTGCCAAGCTGTAGGCTTCTCAGTCTTCGTAGCTGAAACTACAGCAGCCTCCTCGTCCTTGGTCTTCTTTGGAGGCTGAGGCAGAGGCCTCATGAGGGATCCAGCCACACAGCAGTTCAGCAGGAGACCGCCTAGAATGAGGAAGCTGCCTCTCCAGCCAAAGGCATTGATAAGGTACTGATTTAGAGGTGCTAGCGTGCTCAGAAAGACAGGGCTGCCTGCCATGGCCAAGCCATTAGCAATAGGACGTTTCTTGTAAAAGTATCTTCCAATCATTGTCAGTGCTGGCTGAAGGTTGAAGGCAAGACCAAAACCTTGAAAAGAATAAATGATGGAAATATTTAAAAATGGCGAGCTAATCATCCATTTGTCACATTTGTAATTTGTGCTATGCAAATGACTACCACAGACAAGTGATTTAACCAGTTATCCATAGGGGAAAAGCTGTGGTAATATGTAACCACCATAGTGATTACGTCACAAATCACCTTATCCTAAAAATAAGCTTATTCAGTGTTTTTATGTTGCAGATCTGCAGCACTGATTTGCCTCAGGGAGGTGCTGAAGAAAATTGGTTCACCTGGTTAACCACCCCCAGTAAAAAGCGCCTGTAGTGTGCAGTCATAGTTTCGCAACTATATCAACGCCTGTGCAATTCTAACAAGGTCTAAATTCCAGGTGTTTGAAGAGAACTGTGGACACCCAGGAGAGATTAAAACTTTTTCTAGCCAGTATTTAACTTAATGCGACATATACTGTTATCCTTAAAATGCATAGAATCATATTTTTTATTTTCCCTATAGTACAGGAACAATGGAACTATTTTAAAACCATGACATCTACATGGATCATTATTTGATTTTTGTTTTCTGATTATAGTCAGCAGTCCTCAGCCATTATTTTTATCCTGTAGGGTGTCGAGACATTACAATGTTATGTAATATTCAAACGCGTAATGCTTTCAGTTTTGTTGTTTCCTTTCTGAAAACTAGGAATGTAAGGAAGGTAGGTATTTGTCTACTCAATAGAATGTTCCACAGTTGACATGCTATATACTTAAAAGTTTGCCAAATGTGCAAACAGTAACTTGGGCAAAACAAAGTTGTTTCTTGGACAATATATGTTTCCTTTTGTTAAGTATCAAACATAATGATGAGACACAAAGCAATGTGTTTATTAGGATGTGGTAATCAGCCTGTAATATCGAAGCCACCCTAAGCACTACACCTTTAGTTAAAGTAAGAATTAATGAAGTAGTCTTTGAGCACAGGCACAAATTATTTTTAAATTTTTAATTTGTGCCAGCAATGATACAAATCAATCACAGATAAAAACTTAACTTCTTATCCGCACCAGCTCTACCACTTCATTACTGAGAGTGCACTGTTTATTTCAGGTTCCTTGATGAAGACTCTAATCAAATTAGCACTAAACTTAAGTGGAATTTGCACTCACCCCCGATCACTCCAATGCAGATGTAGAGCTGTACAACGGTAGTGCAGAAAGAGGCAGAGATCATGCCAATTGCACAAAGAAGCCCCCCAAAAATCATCACAGGACGGCAGCCATATGTGTTTACTAATATACTACTTATAGGTCCTGGAACAGAAGAGAGAAAAAAACAGAATCTGACCTTTTCTTGTTGCCATCAAATCCATAAAACTAACCTGGGAATATAAAGTCAATGAGGAAAACATGGTTTGTTAACAATATAAGCTTGTTAAAATGGGATGATGACAAACACCCTACATCTCTTAAAGTAGATTTAACATTTTAATTAGCCTGTGCCAAGTTAGAGAGCATGGAGAGCTCGATGTGCTGTCCAAAATAAGCTGTAAAAAAGGGTGGTATCAAGTGTTGTGGAATTAAAAGGGGGCAGCCTCAGCAAATCTGTCCGCAGTCTGACTGCCACATGTAGGAAGGATTTTCTGTGACGTTAGGTTCATAGACAATAAAGTGCACACAGAGGCAGACTTGAGTTACCACATGCAAAATTAGCATGCCACAAAATACCTGTTTAGATGCAAATGCATAAAAATCTTTCATATACATTTATATCTTTAGATTAATAAGCAATAATTTAACAGTATATCAACAAAAGTATTAGCTCATCTGCCATTCATTCTGCAGATGCCCAACAGAAACCTTATTGCAGCAAGTGTTCCTGTTCAAGGAGTGGCTGAAGAAGAATAGAGCATAAGCTCAAGATAGGAAAAAAGATAAAAGTTTTACATGAATTTGAAAGTTTTACATGGATTTCATACAACTTACTGAATTCAACCATGAGATTCAGGATACAGACTTTAGATTCAACAGGAACTTAGATGGAGGATAAAGATAAATGTACAATAAGAAAAAAAACAATGTATAAGGCTTTACCCATTTAAGTAATTCATCTTTTGGGAAGGAAGTATTACCTCCAGCATACATGACGGCCAGCATGATAGAGGAAATCCAGGCAACTTGACTATATGATGCACCAAAAATCCTTTGGATGTCCTTGAAGAAAACAGTGGTGGCTTTGGGGAAAGCATAAGAGAAGCCAATGGAAATGAAGGCTCCGCACACCACAGCCCAGCCCCAACCTCCATCCGGAGGTGGCACAGCTTGTGGTCCAATAGGGGGCGGCATTCTAGGGAAGAAAAAGAAAGAAACATAACAGTGAGGTGTATTTTGTTTTTGTTTTGTTTATTTTTGTGGGGGGGTGTAGATTGTAGGTATGCAGCAGTCTATCATTAGCTTAGAAAATAGAAAGGACCTTTCTGATGAGTGCCTTCAATTGGACTTCTGTTGAACTGAGTACAAAAGGCACTACCAGAGAAATATTACTAAACGGGCTCCGGTTGCTACTCGCTAACAAGCAGTGCTGTGTAGCTTCGCCTGGGTCCTAATGCCCACCTGCTACCTAGCTTCAACATTTTATGATGTACATCATTTTAATTCAATAATGATAGCTACACTTATTATTTTTCATTTCAATTCATAGTCTTGTTTCTATTTGTAAAGTGCCTATCTGTCCTCACTGTTATCTTGTAAGAAATGTTAGGATATATATTTTAAAATAGTATAAAAATTACAATATATTTAGGGGGGCTTCCGATCATTTCGGGGGGGGTGGTTCTCTTTTCCAGGCACGAATGTCAGGCGCACACACACCCCACTCACAAGTCAAAGTGCTGCATTTTGTTTCTTTATTCTTTTAAGGACATCAAGCAAAAACAGAAACTGACATGATGGTCAGAAATATGACTTATTCAAAATACAAAAGAAGCTAGCAAGGAACAACATAAGTATAACGGTTGACCCACAACCAAAACATAAACTCAAAGCCCTTAAGTACCCCAACCACTAATCACCAAATACAAACACTAATTCCAAACTAAAATCAGCTGTTCCTCTTTAACATAACTCTTCAAAATAAAAGTACTAAACCCCAAATCAGAACTCTTAGTGCACCTCCATGGCACCCAAACAAACCCCCACAACACACCAAGGTTGGTCCCCATCCCCTTGTGGGGTTAGAGCACCTCCTGTGGCTGCTAAAGGCCCTCCTAAGCTTACTGTGGCTAAAGGCCCTGGGATAACTGTGGCTATAGGTCCTCCTACAGGGCTAACTGTGGCTATAAGCCCTCCTACAGGGTTAACTGTGGCTATAGGCCCTTATGGCCAGCTTGAGCCATAAGAGTTCCCCCAAAAAGCCCAGCAACCATAACAGCTCTAGGCTAACAGCAACCTCTGATCCTGGAGTTGGGGACTTTCCTCAGTGCCAGTATGGCAGAGCCAGGACACTTGTGTGTGCAGCAACCTCTCTGGTGCTTGTGTGTGCAGCAACTCCACCGGTGCTTGTGTGCGCAGCATTCTTGCAATTGCTCGTGTGTGCAGCCTCTACGTTAGGGTTCACAGCCTCCTCGCCAATCAGGAGCGTGGTCTTGGCGCTCTGGAGTGTGGTCTCTGGCCTCAGGAGCATGGTCTCGGCGCTCGGGAGCGTGGTCTCAGTGCTCGGGAGTGCACACGCTCGCTCTCCAGTGGCTGCGTGGCTCTCACATCCATTAGCTGGGCTCTCTCTCACGCCAGCTGGACTCTTGTGCAACCAGGAGTCTCATTTATAACCGTTGCGTTCGTACAAAACGGGACCTAAAAGATGTGTACGGCTCTTTATACGCAAACGTTGTGATCTATAGAAAAAAACTTGATGGCAGAACGTGCGCAAATGTACGCCAACATTCATCCATGCGTACGAACATTTTGGAGAAAGAAAATACGACCGCGGGTGGGTGAGCAGCAACGTTCAAGTTCAAGTTCAAAGGCTTTATTTTCATTTCAACCATATACAGTTAGTACACAGTGAAACAAAACAACGTTCCTCCAGGACCAAGGTGCTACATGCAACAT
>JBBPDH010000124.1:25286698-25309242 GCA_037974565.1 Clupeocharax schoutedeni
ATGATACTCGTACTCGTCAAAAGTGCTTTATCCGTACCGGATACTCGTTTCAGCCGAGTATCCGGCTCATCTCTAATAATTTATTTCTGTGTTCGGTTTCGGCCTAGTGTTTCCTCATATTCGGTTTCAGCAAAAAATCATTTTGGGGCATCCCTAATGTCTACAGGTATACCTGTTGTTATACCTAGCAATTTAAATGTATTTGCAACAAAATAAATCATTATAGTTAAACAATGGGGTGGGGTCTGATTTACATTGCACACTGGAGTTTGCTGTAGACTTGTTTCACTGTCAATGGCAAAAATATTTCCTTACAGTAGTGATGACAGAAACCAAGGGGCTCGCGATCTGTGTAATGCAATTATTTTGTGCACAATCAAACATATACTTCTCCACTATGAGTATATACTTAGGCCAAATCTTTTTCAAAACTATTGTAGAATAATATTTCTGGGTGGTGGCATATGCATATCAAAAATACGTGAGTTTTAGTTAACACCTTGGGACATCTGGTTCCTATCACCACCAGTGTGAAAAACTTTGACTCTGTGAGGTTCTCTAGAAGTGGTTTCTCACCATTTCTCTCCCGCTCTGAAAGGCTTTACATCTCAATAAACTAATTACACCAGGGGTGTCAAACTCCAATCCTGGAGTGTCGGTGTCCGGCACAGTTTGATGGTTCTCCTCCTCAAACACATTCACTAACCCTGACAACAGGTGAGGTGAACCAGGTGTTTCTGAGCAAAGAAATCCCCAAAACGTGCTGAACCCTCCAGGACTGGAGTTCAACACCTCTGGTGTAACGAGTTAAAGATTACACATTTAATTAAATTAAAGACTTTTCTGAAACATTTGTTTCACCATCAAGCAAAGACAAGAACATGGCTAAATATATAAATGGTGATATTTAAAAACTGTAAACAACAAAATAACTGAAATCCAAATTCTAAGAAAACGTCTTTAAACAGAATTGGCAAAACTGGCAGAATTGCCAGTCAATAACTGTGACTTTTAAGGGTTAACTTTCACCAGAGAGCTGTGGCCGATTCTACCAGCACATTCTTGTTTGAGTTAACACCACATAAGCACTGACATCCAGCTGTGGGGATGATCCATCATTAAGCTGTCAGTCTCCTGGAGGTGCTTTGCTTTAAGCAAAAAAGAAAGAGGCCCATACATGGATCTTTAGCCCAAGTAAAGCAAAAAGACTGCATTGGTTGTATCTGGGGGCCGCATTATCTAATGCACTGTATGCTCTCTACCTGCTTCTAGTTATTGATCTTACTCTATTTCAACCAACAGAACATCACACAGAGCTAGAGTAAAGCTAGAGTAGTCTAAGCATGTGACCTTTACATTGTGTTCAAACTTCATGAAGAACTGTGTGGTAGAAGCAGCCGAGGTTTTGTTTCAGCAATGGCAATATCCTCAATTACAAATGTTGTTTCTTCAATGCAATATACAAAAACTGAAGTACATCCAACCCCATTTAATAAAACATCAGCACTGAAATGAAAGTTTATTAGGCACTGTTCTTCTCAGTTTGAAATTTTGGTCAGAATAAAGATTAAAACCAAGGCACACTAAAATTAGCCCTGGATGTAAATTAGGCTAACCTTAAATTAACCTTCTTTCAAGTAGAAAAAAACATTTTATCATCTGAAAAGAAGCACATTTCAAGAGTACTTGTGAGTTCATCTAATCATCCATTCTGCAGTTGGTACCATGCACTAATACCATGTACTTTAAGTACTGTGCATGGCTAAGACAGGAAATCTGGCTACTAAAACTATTACTACTACCACAAAAATCAATCCTCAGAAGCTATTTAGTGACTTTAACACTGGCAGTTTCTGTAGGTTTGATATAACATGGTGCTTTGTGGAGACATTCTTAAACTTTTCTTTACAGTGATTGTGAGAGGAACCAGGATTCATATCACAAGTAGGTAAGATTTATCATTCAGCAATCTTTTTTTTCTATTTTCCTATTTTGTCTTTATTATATTCAGGCCTATCTAAATCAAACAGATAATGGCAGAGAATAGTTGTGTTTACACTTCTAAACAACCCCCACCGATTAACCCCTTGACCAATGGCCTACAAAGGGGCATGCTTCTCTCAAAGTGTTTTAACAGCTGGGCTCCTGTTATCAACAAATTTCACATTATAGATACCCCTTTACTAGGTGTTGAGCACTCTGCAGGAGGGTTGGGTGTCTTCATTTGAACTGTTAGGTGAGATGCTTAAGAATGTTTCAATTTCTTCCTCTAGTTACAAAAATTATTTTATATATGAGAATAGAAAAAGGGCCCAACACTGTGGAAAGAGGATAGGCACTCAGGATTAATTTCCATTTTTTTCCATCAACAAAGATAAGACTGTTCAGCTAGTTCCCAACTCTCCAAAGGTCAGATAAGCCTCCCAATCCACCTGTTCTAAACAAATTGAGGGTCAGCTTGAAGATGAATATTTGGAGGTTTCCTCAGCACTATCAGTGAAAGAGGTAAAGATAGCGAAAAGGAGTGGACACAGTCCTTCTGTTTAGATCAGTATATCTGCAGATATACTGTCAAAATTATACACCAACGATCACAATTGTTGTAAGCTAGGCAAAGGTTAGGATTGTAACTTATCTCCACAGGTAAACGACCTGAGATATGCAGTGAAAGAGGCTTAAGAGCCTCTAGGGACCAAGTAAATAGGGTATCTCAGAGACTACAAGTGCTATTGTTAGGATGCTTAAGAGCAATTGTTTTAGTGTCAGTATAATGTTTGCTTGACTTACAGCTGTGTTAAAATGTGAGCTATTCTCTAATAATAGTATTGCATCCCTTCAAAATATGAGGGCTTTGTAAAAATATAGACAAGTCTGGATTTAGATATTTCAGTGCATAGAAAGCTTTAGTGCATAGAACTTATCAGTTGGATTACTCACTGCAGACATCTGAACTGTTTAATGAATCAACATCAGCACAAGAAACCGTGCGTTACTGGATTCAGTGACCAACATGGGCGCCAGAACCATTATAGCAAGGGGGATGTGTCCACCCATTTTCCCCTCCCAGACAACAATCGAGAGAGTGGAGAGCAGTGCTCATTCCGTCCACTTTTTCCCCTCTCGACTACAGTCGAGACATAGAGGTGTGTGTACACCACACATTAAAACTGCTTCCTCTGCCCATGGTGACCATACAGCTGCACACAAACACTATCCTCAATGCCTAGATTTGGCTGGAGTGGTGTAAAACACTCTGTGGTGGCGGAAAATACATTTTTTGTGCTGAGAAAGCATGCTTCACTATATGGCAGTCCGAAGAGTCAATCTGGGTTTGGTGGAATTCAGGAGAAGTCTACATACCAGAATGTATAGTGCCAACTTTAATGTTTGAAGGAGAGATAATAGTCAGTGGCTGTTTTTAGGCTTTTGGCTAGAGCCCATAGTTCCAGTGGAGACTAATGCTACAGCATACAAAGACAATGATATACTTTGTGGCAACAGATTTGGGGAACTTTGGCCCTGTGCACATAAAGACGTGATTTAATGAGTCTGATATCAATGGACTTCACAGAGCCCTGGCATCAACCCAAGTGGCTGCCTTTGGGAAAAATTTGAGCGAGGTCTTCTCATCCAGCATTAGTGCCTGACCTTATAAATATTCTTCTGAACGAGCACAAATTCCTACAAACACACGCCAAAATCTTGTAGAAGTGCTGAGGCTGCAAAAGAGGGACCAAATCCACAATAATTTTCATGATTTTAGAATGGGAGATAGATTGGTTGGTGTCTACATACTTTTGGCTAATCTCAGTAAATTATCAATAATTAGGGTATTCTGACAATAGAGAAAAACTGACTGAGCGTGAAACTCTTGATAAGGGTTTAAAGCAGCACCTCAGGCATTACAGGGCAATTAAAATCCCAGCATAACAGGATGCATGACTTTTTACCTTTGGTGCCAATCTAGGAAGGCTACTGACCTGTAAATGAATGAGACACAGCTTCAGTGAGCAAGATAATAACATTTTACATGTAGTCAATAATTCTTGCTCCCAGTGGATGGCTAAATCAGAATTTGTCTGGCATCTGTCTCAACTAATTAGTGACTGCTTATCTGGGTTTGTAGTCCTTTGAAAAGTCGATGAGTGACCAGATCCAGTACCAGATGAATGTAGAAAACCTTTTGACATATATTCAGAAGGAATGTTATACTTAAAATGAGTTAGAGTTAAAAAAGGTATTAGATATCTAATGTAGATCATTTGATTTGGGTTGTGTATATGTGTCTCAAAAAGCCCTGTTTTCATTTATGAGATATCTGGCTTTTCAAAAACAATCTATTTTTCATATGTCTATAAGATTTTAGAGTTTTAGAGTTTGGAAAATGTGCTACAAATGCTATGAGCTTGTTTGTTGCAATTTGTCTCTTGACGAACAATACACTGGATCCAATTTTTTTATACATTTATTTTTAACATACTTTGACAATGCCAGCTACCGTGTCAAAATGTCATCATGAATAGACCACTACAAAGAATTACAAACTGCTGTTTTGTAGTTTTTTTCTCTTCATAGCCTGCTCCCATTCTTATTAGCAAGCAACCGGGCTCAGAAACAAAATGAAAAACAAATAAGTGACTGGTTCACTTTGAGCACGACTAATATGTTAACATTCTGTTTTTGAATTCCAACCCCAGAATAACATTATATACATTTCTAAATTAAATTAAAAAAACAGCTACTTCCTTTTATTTTACAAAGGCTATAAGAAGTGTTGATAAAAATAGAAATTCATTCCTTCATCTGTAGACTTCTGACACAGCAGCAAAAAAAAGACAACCATTTTAAAAATTTGGGTAAAGTGTCTTGTGGCTAGGCTGTCACTTCTCTGTTGCGTTTCAGTTTTGCTTGCATGTATTAGTGTTCTGACTGTGTCATATAAGCTACTGGATGTCCCTAAGAATGAATAAAATATGTACCAATCTGACTATCCATCCATCCATGGTACATTTTCCAGGGTATTGTTTCCAGTATTAATGTTAAGCTTTATAAAATAATTAATTGATTTTAGTTAAACAATGAAGAACCCTAAATACTTCTTGCTGTCATGATGAGGAGGTGAGCAAGAATGACTAGATTCAAAAGTTCGCCCCCATGTAGCATGATGGATGAACCTAAGTGTGGACAGAAACGAGAGGGTTGGATGAATCATGCATTTTACTCAGTAAATGCTCTACACAAGAGTAAGGATTCCCACCGGAACCAAAATTCACATACATGCACACAACACAGTGAGTGCTCACGTGAACCTGAAGTTGAAACGGCAGAGCGAGAGGTTGAGATGAACAAGCAACATGAATCAGCCTGCAACATATAGTCCTGGATGTGAGCTGGATCCAGAGTGAACCACCCGGGGACTCACGACCGTTCTTCCGGATCATATCTTTCCCAGTCGACTAAGTACTGTGTGCCACGGCCACAGCGTCTCGAATCAAGGATCTGACGGACGGTATAAGCAGGACCACGGTCAATGATTCGAGGCGGAGAGGGATCCGGAGCAGCAGGAACCAGGGATGACGTGATGAAGGGCTTCAGGTGAGATGAGTGAAAAACAGGGTGAACCCGAAGGGAGGCAGGCAGCTGGAGCCAATGGTTAATCCTGTGCATGATCTGATAGGGTCCAATAAATCAGGGGGGATAACTTTCTTGACTCAGTGTAAAGGAAGCTGAAGCTGATGAGGAAAGAAAATTATGGGATAGCTCAGCCCAAGTGAGGTAGCGGACCCAGAGGCACTTACGATCCGAGACAAAACATCTCTAAAAGCGCTCTGGCTGTTGCTTGGTCCACTCCCTTTGACTGTTAGTCTGCGGATGGTATCCAGAGGATCAGACGGCAGAAAGCCTTCCAGAACTTGGCTGTAAACTGGGACCCTCTGGCCGAGACGATGTCCTTAGGGAATCCATGAAAACGGACCACATGCTCAGTGACTAACTTGGTAGTGGTTGTCGCTGTAGTGAGCCCGTTGAGAGCCACCAGGTGCATGGCCTTGGAGAATCTATCCATGATAGTGAGACTGTTCTTTCCTTGACTCTCCAGCAATCCAGTCACAAAATCCAGTGTGATTTTGACCAAGGACAACGAGGAAAAGGGATTGGAGGTTGGAGATTACCTGCAGGCGGTTGGTTAGAGGTCTTGGCTCGGGCACACACCACAGAGGCCTGGACAAACTCAGTGACATCCGAAGCCATTTTGGGCCACCAAAGTGTATGAAGAGCCCCCGAGTGGCCCGAGATGGTGGAGGAGTGGGCCTGAGAGGAGTGGGAACAAAGAGTTGTCCAGGCGGGATCTCTGCTGGAGGGGGCTCCAAGGTCTGCCCCTGGCGGACATTCCAACTACCACCGGAGAGGAGGGACGGAGAATTCAGGGTCCATCCAGGGGCACTCCACTTGATGTTGAAGAGAGCCTTGATTTTTTTTACCCCAGACGGTCAAATGGTAGAATGAAACTGTTCAAGAAATAGAGCCCACTGTGCCTCTGGTCTGTCCAGACAATGAATGGGTCACTGCTACCCTGAAGCCAGTGGCACCATTCTTCCAGAGCCCACTTGATGGCCAACAATTCACTGTCCCCTACCCTGTAATGTTGTTGAGTAGGATCTTTCTGGAGAAGAAACAACACGAATGTAGTTTCTGGTCTGGACCTCGTTGGGAGAGAACGGCTCAAACACCCACATCGGAGGCATCCACCACCACAACAAATGGCTTGACAGAGTCCGTGTGAAGAAGAAACAGTGCAGTGGTGAACAAGGTGCAGAGTTGATGAAATTCTTGAATGGCTTCCGGGGTATGATGAAATGATATCTTAGTAAGGGCAGGAATAGGTGCTGCAACTGAATGGAAGCCCCGCATGAAACATCTAATGTTTGCTAACCCCAGAAATCTCAGGAGCTGTTTAAGTGAAGTGGGTAGAGGCCAGTTTCGCACAGCATCCAGCTTCCGGGGGTCCATGGCACCCAGAGTGATGGAAACATTGTGGAATGCTGGTGGAAAGCTTATTTTTCCAACTTACAGAACAGTCGGTGGGCCAGCAACCTCTTTATCACTGCCCAGTCATGGTGGGTATGTTCTTCCTTTGAATATATGAAGATGCATCCACAATGCATTGCAAATTTCGTTGCACAAGGTGCAATGACAATAAAGGTGAATTGAAGTAAGCAAAGACCCAGCATGTCACGGAAGACTTAATTAATTAATTGCTAAAATGCAGTCGGACTATTGCAGAAGCCAAACAGCATTACCAGTGTCTCATAGTGAATGGTGGGAGTAATGAAGGCTGTCTTACACTCTTCACACTCTCTGGTGCGAACAGGGTTGTAAGCTTTCCTTAATTCCAACTTGGTGAAAATGGAAGCACTAGAGAAGGCGTCCAGGTTGGTGTTGGTCAATGGGAGAGGACCTCCATCTTTTTAACAAAGAAAAACCTGCGGCAGCTGGTGAAGATGAGGGTCTAAGAGTTCCCTGTCTAAGGCCTTCAGCCACATAGTCTTCCATAGCTCTCTGTTCATCTTTAGACAGGGAATTTAATGGCAGTGAGGGGGAGCAGTAACTGGGAGAATAGGGATCTTCAGATCGTAAGGCCTGTGAGGAGGGAGTTGGATGTCCCTACTCTTACTGAAGACCTCCCTCAGGAATGGCATTGGCGTTGGAAGACAAACTCCTGACAGGTTGACTCCCATTGCAGAATCTTCTGTTGTGATCAGGAAATAAGGGGAAATTATCTGGAATTATCGAAATGGCCATGATAATAGCTGGTTGAATTCTCAAAATGCTAAGGAAATGTGCCTAAGGACTTCTTGTCTGTCTCCTTTAGCATTTTATAAATGTTTAATCATACTTAATCATTTTATAAATGTTGATAACAGAAAATAAACTTGAATAGGACATGTTCATGACATCAAATGGGTTGATGAAACTGACCTACCAGAAGTTGGGGCCGAACTTTTTTGCTGAACATTTTTGGCTGATGGCCATGGGGATTTCAGTGACATAGCCTGTTATTTCATTAAATACAAGAGGCATGTGTCATACTTGCCAGGTATGTGTCCCCACACTAGTCTCTTTATGAGCTAAGCACGGCAGACAGAGACTAAATTTTGTTTGGGCTCCCTGGCCTGTTATGACCTGTTATGACAGCCAGTGTTGGGTGTAACGCGTTAGTGTAATAATATTACTTTTTTCAGTTACTAGTAGTGTAGGGCATTACTCATCTGAAAATGGTAATATTATTACAGTTTTCCCGAGCTAGTTACTTGCGTTACATTTGCCAGTAGCACCTTCATCACACACAAGGCACACAACACAGAGAACAGAAGGGGAGGGGAGGGGTGTGTGAATGTAACAGTGATTGGTCTGGGTTTGGCACGAGGTATCATTTACCATCACCGATTGGTCGGCAGCCGGCAGCAGACAAATCTTTGCACCCGCAAAGACAAATGGGGGAAAATGCAAACGTCAACAATGGCAAGCTCTTTTTCAGAGGAAGGTTCCCAGCAACAGAAAGCTAGTTTCGATGGATGGAGATTCAGTCATTATTTTGAATATGTTCAACGGAAGGAAAATAACTTGACGGTGAAGTGCACACTCTGCCTGGGGAGAAATCTGCTCTCCACCGCTTGAAACTCTACCTCCAACATGAAGAAGCACCTGCAGCGACAGCACGGTCACATCAAGCTCATTGCGAAGTGACAGAGTGACATGAACGAGCAGCCCCACAAGCAGCAAAAAGGGGTGTTTTAGGGGTGTTCATGTTCTTGTCATTGTTAGGACAAAATCTTGTACATCCATCAATTTTTTTATATAAATAAATATATATATTGGTTTTACAGGCATTTTCCTCCTCCTGTATGTTTTAAAATCTGCATTTCAATTAGGCAAATCAAATTTGCCTTTCAATTAGGCAAATTTGTGCTGTGTAAATATCCTTTATTTATTATGAAAATGAATAAATACTCATCTGATTCATCTGACCATTTTTATACCAGCAAAGTTTGTGGTCATTTAGCACTGTGTACTTGGTTCTGACAGTGCAACCAGATTACATGAGGAGTGTCCTGTTTTCAGAAATAACACTAACCGTATCCGTTCACCACACAACAATTACGAAGATTTAACTCACTTTACACTTCAGCTAAACATTAGTAACTTTCTTCTTTGGTTTGTACAAAACTGAATACAAATACTTCCCATTTTTTTGAAGAAAAGTGTGATGGCAAGCGTGCATCCTCACTTTCCCCTATCTTTTCAGTGGGCAGTCATGACAGTGGAATAATTAACTCAATGTTAAACAATGTTAAAATTGCTGAAATCTGGTAAAAAATAAAAAAAAAACAGCCATAATGTTACACATGATACACTTCATCTCACGTTCTACTGCTTAAACATTAGTCAAACCAGGACTTTCAGCGCTGCATGGCTGGAACCTACAGGTTTAAAGCCAACAGCCTCACCGGTGGGACGTCTGTGAGGCAGACACAACATCTCTCTGTCTGCCTACAGCACAGAAGCTACAGCCCCTCTACTACACATTTGGTTGAACACTGAAGTGTAAACACCATCTGCCTGCCTTTACCTGCAAAGTATGCCCTCTTCTTTCCAACTCAACCATCCCCCAATCCCTCAGCTTATATTATTACTGGCTGCAAACACTTCTTGGCGCAAAGCATACTGGGAATTTTTTCCCCCTAAAGCTGCTATTCTGAGTATAATAACTGGCATCTGGCCACTTCTAACCCTGGCACTGGATAATGGAGTCCATGCTCCAAAATACCGGGCAGAGGCTTTCTGGGGCTCCATTTTCTGTAGCTTCTGCTTTGGACCACATACAGTATAGGGCATGTGTTATGGATCTTTTACACTCTTGTCTTCCTACATCTATATTAAACAGTGACTAAACACTAAATCTGTCTACCATGTAACTGTTACATTTTCATTTTTGTGCTATTTTGGCAGATCCTTTTGACTGATTTGGTGGAGAGTTGAGGGGCAAGAGTAAGAAATCAGACAATCATGAGGGAAAATTCTTCTGCTGTAAGGTCAGCCTTTGCACCCAAAATATATGTGCAGCACATGCAAGCATGCACACATCCATTTTCCATCTAATCTGCCCTAAAACCACAGTCCCCAATGGATTTTATCAATGACCAAGTCATTGATAAAACAGAGAAAACTGTTTTGCACCTCCCCTTCATGCATTATGGCCCCTGTGCATTCGATGATTGCTTCAATGTGTGAGCCCCTCCAGCAAACTAAAGACTGTCTTAGACATTCAGGTTTTATTCTGCGGCTGAAATCCATTGTCAAAAGCAAATAAATCCTTTATTTTGACATTATGTTGCTATGTGTGCCACATAACCTTTGAAAATTTCATCAAAAAAAGAAAGATTTTACAAATAAAATGTTTGGTTACTATAAAACTGACGTAACAATTTCAACCCAGTAGTGAAAAATTTTATGAATATGATCTTATTTGCCATATTTTTGGAAACTAATATAAATTAGTTTCATAAATGCCAGTGTCCAGCACAGCTTAGTAGTGTGTTTAAGGGAGGAAATCACCAATCTATTCCAGAGACCTGTTCTCTTGGACTGGAGTGAGGCACCATTGTTCTAGAGGTTGCACATTTCAGGGCTTATTTTGGTTGGTGCAACCAAACATATCTGAGCCAAACTAATAAGTGAGTAATATTTGAGTAGGTCATGAGTAATGACAAAAATATTGACCTCAGAATTAAAAACTAGAACCTGAAATTGTATTATTCTCTCATCAATCCCTCATGAATAACAACTATTACAACTGTTTACATTAATGTAGATGACTGTAAATAGTGCTCTGGGAATGTTATTTCTTGAGGGGTAATGTCGACAACATTTAAGCCCAGTAGTGTACATAATGACATGTAAGAAAATATTTCTGTTTAGAATAGCAGATGTGATGTTAGAATAACAAATGCCCTGTGGTCAACTTGCACATGATTTTATAATGCTAAACGTTGAAGGCAGTTACTTTCAGAATCTATAAACACAAATTCAAAAATTGTGCTGTAAAGTTAATGAGTATCGATTAATTTTATTGATTAATATATGGCACAATCCAATTTCCATTTGAACTACTAAACTACTATTTTTAAATCTGGGGTTAAGTGGGTGCCAAATGCAGTGTCTATGCCATGTCATACACTCAGTCAGAACAGTAGTCCAGATGATAACAACTTAATGGAGGCAGGGACTGGCTAATTCCTAAACCATTTCCAGTGAAAAGTTCACGCTGCCACTCTTGCAAGTAGGGGCAAATATGTGAGGGACTACAACAGAAGCATAGAATTAATTACAGAAGAGTGTTTTGAGTCACAGATTAGCGCTGTAGGCTTGGACTCAAAATGTATTTTGATAGAGACTCTCCATTTAAAAACATTCTAAAATCACAAAGACAATTGATAGAATAAAACATTTGTATGATCATATAATCATTAAAAAACATAAAAATGTGTTTTTGTTGTATTAACATGTGAATCAATTTAACATACACTTGATGCATTTTAAAAAATGTTATTAAAGGTTATAAATAATGTACTTATATTTTAGTTTACTCATTACATAATTTAAAGTAAACTCGCATCAGGGGACAACTGAAAGAATTGTGCTGCTGCAACTCCTGAACTGTGACATCTTCCATTAACAGAACTGATAGCACTAGGAGTAGTTGTGATTTTTCGTTTTTGTTTTTAAATTCTGTTCCAATAAACCCAACCCTATTGCTTTTTGTCTTGTTACACATTTACACCTTGTTACACCTTTGTCAGCATAGAAATACGGAAAAGAGTAAGAAAAAATATTGCATATTTAATGCAAAACCTTCATTTTATTAAAAATGCTTTTACAGGGACGAAATAGCAACCCAATCACGGAAACAACTCTCATGGAAAAGTTCATCTTCTGTAAAGAGAAACTATTCGAGCACCTACAGACAAAGCCATGAGCGCCCCTTTGTATGTTAATTCAAAGTATAATAACAAATGTCTTGTGTCTCTCAATCAATTAACAACTTTTCAGGCTGACTTAATCTACTACTTAATCCCGGTTTTCTGCGCCGCTGAACTACACTACCCAGAATCCCATTTACTATTTTACCTATGCCGAGGTTCGTGTTTCTCAGCCAATCAGTGCGCATCCTGTGGAAGTCTGGTATGTTGGAAGAGAAGTCGGGAAAAGTTTCAGAAGAAAGATTAGAAAACTTTCAGGCGAGGATGGAGGCCTCGGATCCGCTGGAGTAACAACATCGCGTTTGTTTAAACTACAGAAGTTTTTGGTGCGTTAAAGCCCAGACGGCGATCGTCGCTTTCTCTGCCTCTCGGTTGGAGTTTGGAGGAGACACGGTCGGGGGTTTTCGGGGCTCGACGGTTTTCACTTATTCAGAATCAAAATGTCCGCTGCGGTGCAGCCTCGGGGGTCTGCAAGTTGTGCCCTGCTCCTGCTCGTGCTCGCCGGGGCTCGTCTGGTTTGTGGAAATACGGAGCCGTGTCCCTCTGCTTGCACTTGTTTGGGAACTTTACTGGACTGCAGCGGCAGACTCACAAAGGGAAGATCACCACAGAGAGCACCTTCGTGGGTCACGCAACTGTAAGTTAATGGCAACAGACGCACTCCAGCAGCGTATTCTAAACTTGTTAAAGACTTGTGATGAGACAACGCCGTGCAGACTTTGGCTTTTGAAATAAAACGGTAGAATTTGTTTGTTCGGTTATTTGCCCCATGTTGTCTCGAAATCTGAAGTTTCACAGTTTGATGACTAGGAGTGTTGTATGCAAAACTTTAAACTCTCAGTCCTTTAGATAAGTTGTTAAATGAAGGAAAAGCCCAGCAGAATGCAAGAAGTTTTTATTAACTAAACCATCAGTGCCTTATTCTAATCAGATTTATCAGAGCCTGCGTCGACACACATTACACGAAGTTACAAAAAGCAGGTCTGTTTTGATAAAGAACCCAGATTTGAAAGCGCAAAGAGTGTCCTCTCAGGTTATGAGTCTGTGGACTGTTGTTTCTTTCCAGGCCTTTTCCCCCTTAAAGCCTGCATTTGTTCCCCAGGAGCGTCTTAGCCAACCTAAAAGACAAGACACCTTAAGGATCTCTGGTATTCCTTTACATCTGAACCGGTCCCTGAAGTGACAGTGGTTCACTGTATGGTGTTTATTAGATATTGCCTCAGGGAAAGTAATTCCTCTGAAGGAAAATATTGTAAATGCAATATTGTTAAAGTATTGGAAATGCACCTATTTGGTGACTGAGTAGTGTGACTAAACTGCAGTAGTTTTTTTTTTTAAGTGTTTAAACTTGTGATAAATTCTCATTTAGTTGTGGGTAGTTTTCAATAGTTTAGCATACATAATCTCTTTTTAATGCATGTGTTGTCTCAAAGTAATTAAAAATGTTATTATAAAATTAATTTGAGTATGTTTCAGATTCTGAACAAAATGCCCGCAGCAATATATTTGCCAGCAAATGTAAGGCTTTTTCACCAGTGTTTGGGGACAGCGAATTTTGTCCACTAACCGTTGCCAAGCGTTGTCATCAGCTTTTCGCTCTATATCTATTTCCTTATACTTGGTAGTTCAGTGATCAGTGCAGATGTTTGTTTAAGTGTACTTCACAGGCTTATTCATCAAATGGGAAAAAAAATCCTGGTTTAGGTCTGAAAAACTGGACCTGCTCTTTAAGGGCAGTTTGTGAGTATTTGCTGTGCTCAACGGCTTGGCATGGTTGTAAAAAAGTCTGGAAAGTTTATAACACCAGAACAGGCCCCTCCTACCACCCCGCTGCCAAAAACGAGTCATAGCTGAGGGGGATTAAATTCTTTGCGCTGCACCATGCTAATTTATGAGTGGCTCTCCGGCACATCTTAAAGCCTTCAGTGACCCGGCCTTTGTTTTCACGGGGCCCATTATTTCTGCTGAATTGGCAGCAAAACTGAACCAGCAATGGAAGCCGTTAAGCAGACACTCCATGTGGATCTGATTGTGTAATTCTTGCAGAGAAGGAGGGAGGGAATGAGTGAGAAAAAGAGGCAGAGAGGGGGAGAAGAAAACAAGGCCTCAACCCTAGGTCTTTCAGTTAGGGAGATAAACTAACAGGCACAAGAGCTTTACCTAAATCAAATTGAATTAACTTTAATGGTTGCAAGGGTGCTGGGTGTCACTACCAATCCAAACAGTCTTGAGTTTTGTTCATTGGTGGCAGCAGTTGGTACATGAGTGTTTTCTTGTGGCAATTTTGTGGGCCTTCTCAACCAGTGAATGTTCCAAACAGCTATGATGTAGCATTCAAAGACTAGCACAGAATATGTTAACTCAAGTATTAGTGCTAGTGAAGGTGGTAAAAGAAGATAATCTGTACTTGCTTGTCAGTGACTTGCCCTCACTTCTGATTACTCTTCATGCCCAAGTGTGTTATAAACTAACATGTAAACTTAGGCATGCCTATCTTATCATAACAAAGTGGCTGGGTATGTAGGTTTCTCTTTCTTTTCACACAGCTGCTGTGTATTGCACTGCAATGTCTAACTGCCCATTCATACGCTTACATCCAACAGGGTCCTTATCTGATTCACTTATGATATGGATTTCCAGAGGAAGCATGAGTGTGATAAACATGAAGCTTTATCTGGCTCTCTCTGTCCACCTCCTCATTTCTTGGGAGGTCATAATGTACAAGACCAATGGGAAAATATTAAGGGTGTTAAATCTGTGATATATCCAATAATAAGTTATTTTAGTGCAATATGTACACCATATTTATATGGTGTTGCGGGAATTGGATGTTGATTCGGAATTGTCATCTGAAAATCTGAACCCCATCCCTACCCCCCACCCCCCAACACACACCCATTTTGTGCTTAGACTGATGGAGTCCAGATGAGCGGGTAGCGTTGGGCCCAGCTGTGGTGTCTGGCAACACAGTGTTGGAGCACAGCGTCAGGAACACAGATTTTACAGATTTTTCTTGTCTCACTTTGCCAGTTGTCCTCAAGGCTTGTTTTCAGCTCAAAGAAACACCACAATACCAATTTCAGTCTTGCTTTTCAACCCCATAATATCAGCTGTTGTCAAGTCCTCAACCGAGAAATTTTGTGACCGTGTCACTTTAATGAAGTTCCGAACAGATTTAAGACGTGAACACAAGCTCATATTGATCAAGTTGATCTTTCTATTTGTCTGTTAATCATCTTTCAGATGGTGGAAAAGGCTCTATATAAAAATACATCAAGTTTCAGTACCGGGTCTGAGAACTTGGTTATGGCAAAAAAATTGGTGCATTTGCTTCCTGCTGGTGGTAGAAGTCATTTTTGGTGGGAAAATTTCAGTTCACATATCTAAATGTAAATGAATATCTATGAAATGAAATTCAGGGTGATTGAAGGAGTGCATGCTGGTGAGCAGTGTGCCTGGGGTTTAGATCCTGTGAAGAATATCAAGAAACTGTAGCACTGTCCTGGAAAACAACAGTTATAGTACAAGACCTGCAGCTGACACTGCTCCAGGGACAAGAAATATGGTTTGGGACAGCTGTTTTCTTGGGCAACCACAAAAGAGGCATTTTCAGATCACTTCAGATAACTTGTTGAATTATGTGAAGGATATGTTTGGTGGAGAGTTTCTCCTGGATTAGGTAAGCTATTTCAGACAACTTTTGGTGGATGGTCATGTTATAGAATAAATCAGATCAGCAGAAAGCAGCGTTTTCGTAGGGAGATTATTAGTGTGTACTTATTAGTATGTTATTAGTGCGTTAAGGGCCCATTCCCCGCAACGGACATAGTGAGCTGGGTCTACACTACGCAAGCTATGATGAATTTCACCTTGATATTTCAGTGTCTTGTCTGGTTCACGCACCTTTTAAACTTGTCTTGGTCTCTCTGTCGGCTTTAAAATAATTAATCTATGCACACCTCTAGTACTTATTTATTTTTCTGATTCGCCTGTAGGACATGTTACCAAATTACTATTACATGTAACTTCATTTATGGGTTATGTTGCTATGAACTGCATTTGTGATATGCCCTGCAATATATTAAAAACATACTGATGAGTCCTTAATTTGATATTATTACAGGTATGACTTATTGTGTATTATTTTGACCACACAAATAAAAACATTTTAGTCATGTCTATTTGCCTATAGCAGCCTTCTGCAGCATCAATGCTAGCAAGGTGAATGTAAAGCTTAGAAGAAGATTTTAAGATATATTTGTAGATAGGTTTCATGAAGCACATCATTATTGCTGAAGCATTTGAGGTTGAAAAAAATCTTTGTTTGTCTTATAAGGTGGCTTCTGGTGTCTGTGTGATCTGTAGTATCTTGTGTTGACTTTTTGGCAGTCATGAATGTGTCATGTAGGTCAGGGTAGACATACTCGCGTTGTATCATGCTTTTTAATGATACAAGTCCAAAACAAGCTCGGAGGACTTTTTACTCTGAGTACAACACACAAACATAAGCAGGCAAACACTTCTGCAGAATTGCCAGCCCGTTCTCTACAGAATCTTCAGCACACTGCCATCACACCTGTGGCAATAAGATGGAGAGAACACAGGGGAGAGAGGTAACCCATGTGTCCATGGGTATACAGCATTCCTGAGGTTTGCACAGACACCTTGTTAAGACCCCAGTCCTTTCTTCCATGTTTCCCCTTATCAGCAAACACCTTAGGTGTCGTTAGGTGCCTAACAACCCCAACAATGAGTAAATGAACCTCCATTCACTCCACCTGGGTTGCTCAGACTCCTACTCTGGTGATGGGCTTCGATGTGGGCATGGCCGAGAGGGACCAGACGTGACAGACTGACTTTTTTTTGCTACTTTCTTGGACTGTTATGACCTGTTTTGGTTACCACTGCAGAAAGCCTCAGGGACTATGTAATTTGTGCTGAGAGTCACCACGTTTTAACCTTGCCTGCCTTTGACAAATGCCTGTCTTCACAGGGACCTGAGCCATAACAAATTACGAGCACTTCCTGAAGGACTGTTTGCCAGTGAAATGTAAGTATACTTTGATTCTGAAGTAGGAGCACCTGTCGCCTGCATCATATTGCCATCTCCTCTCATGTCCCAAATGAAACAAATTATCACCATATTCTTTTGTTTCAGAAAACTGAATAACAATGAATTCAAGACGATACCAGATTTTGGCTCTAATGTTGGAAACATCACCTCACTGATTTTGTAAGTATACAGTTTGTCCCCTCTTGTCTGCAGAGTTCAGTTCTCCATTTTATTGGTGTCTTTAGAAGGCTAATAGTTTACCTGGCTAGGCTTCTGATTTGCTTGCTATTGTAGACAATGTTGGGTCACAAACATAAGGCAGCATGTATCTGCTTGACTTGTGCTGTATACTCTGTCTTCTAAATAGTAGCAGTAGTTTTTTTTATTCTTGTAGTGACACATTCCAAATATTGGTATGTCACTTGTTGGTACAGTCACTTGATATTTATTTATTCCAAGAAAAATGTGAACCTCAAAAGGTACATTGCAATGTTAGATCAGGGTTTGTCAATTTATGACTAAATAAAGGAAAATATGTGTTTCTTTTAGGTAACAGGTAATAGATATCCATTGTTTTTCTTTTAAAGTCAAGCATTGCAATTGCATAAAATAATATTCATGGTTAAGAGTAAATGTTTTACAAACCTATGAAAATATTTATTTAGCATTCAAACAATGCACAATATGAAATAAAATTTGAATTTTTTTTACTTGGCCCACTCATGAATAGCCTAAAAGCAAGATGGATGAAATATTATACAATTAAATATCTTCTCTCATAAAACTATGAATTCAAGTGCATTTTAATATTCTGAATGAAGTGCATGAATAGAGTGCGTTCAGAACAACATTCTCTGGAGGCCTTTAACAAAATAGTGTATTAAACAGCGACTGGCAACCCATATATTAACTAGATTCACTAGGTTTCTTGCCTTTTCAAAAACACAGACAGTGTGGGTGTGCTCGAAGGGTCTCGCCTCTTCTGTGCTTCATACTCTGCATGGTGATCAGGAAGTTTTGATTTCATGTGATAAATGAATCCCGGCGTTGAGAGTCTTTGTGTATGCACCCCCTCTAGAAATTTTGGCATTGCACGCTTTACAAATGGCTTTCCGTGTGTATTTCATAGATATATTGAAATGCAGACGCGTTGACTCCAATCCAGTCTGGCGTGTGCTGGTTGCCGTTGTTGATATCGTCATCGCTGTTTTGGTTGCGTTAAAAAAATTCAAACGGGAAATGGTCTAAAATTTGCGGTGGTCGAATGTCTGGTGCATCCCTACTATTTTTGATAGTATGCTTTTAAGACTGATTTAGATATGTGTTCTGTTCTGATTGCAAGCTAGGCTGAAACATTCCTTGTAACTTCAGCATGAATTTGTGGGGCTAAGCTGCTGTAGGCAGAATAGGCAACTATTTGTAAACATGTCAGTTGTTGTGAGTTGTTTTTCCTATAAATGAATTCCAATGTACAAATGTATAGGACTTTTTGTTCATTCTAGAGAACATAATTAGACCTGAATACGTGTCATTACAATAGTGTTTTTTTTTTTTTTTTACCAAATCCCATTTCTTAGTAGTTTCTCTGAGTTTTGGTGTTCATACTTCACAAACTGTTTGAAAAAAGTCTGTTTGAGGCACCCTGTTTTTGATTGAGTGAAAGACTTGACACCGTATATATGTCCCGAGACTCTGAATCAACGTGTTGTGACATGAGGTAGAGCTGCTGAGGGCAGCTCAGGTGTGTAGCAGCACAGTATTGTTTGAACACACACATACATACACACACTCACACACAGAGGCATATCTGCTGCATGCAGGTGCAAAGGATGGAATAGTTGAGTTGGCAGTGGAAACTATGCCTCACTGGCTAGTTTGGATTTGGTGTAGTTTTACTACTTCTGTCTCCATTAAATCTGAATTAATCATGCGTTTGTTCATGGTCACTGGAACTAGTCACTGGTATATGAATTATATTTATATTTAATTTTATTCTTCTAAAAGTAATTTGTTTTGTCCCACAATTATCCCCCCCAGCAATTTGTATACCCCCCTTCCAGACCTCCGTTTATTGAATTGTTAAAAGAATAAAAACTGCATATTTAATTCTTATTTTAAGGTTAAGTTTGGTCAGACTAGAGGTCTTCAGATTAACTGAATTCACCTTTTACTGTAAATGAGCGAGAGACACTCCTTTTGGCACAGTTTTTTGAATATAGACTTAACGAGGCCCAATGGAGAATCTATCTGTGATTTATTGCGTGTGTGTATGTGCCTGCGTATGTGTGTGGTATTTCCTATTGGAAGGAGAACAGAGCTTGGAAAAGCCATCTGATGACTCCTCCTGCTGTGGCGCCTGTAATAAGAACCATGGCTGCTATGAGCCAACAGAAAGGACTGTGGGCACTTTACTTTGTGTAAAAAGTAACATGTTAATTGAAGCCAACAGTATTGTTAAATAGATCTTATCAAATGTTCATGGGTGCTGTTTGAATTTTCAAGAGCGCACTGTCATACAGACCTTGGGTTTGTTTTAATGTTCGTGTTAATGGAGGTATATACAAAGTTATAGTTTGGTAGAATTGGATGGCTGCTCATTTTTCAGTGGATATATTTTTTTGTTTTGAAATTGTAATAGCCAGCACAGATTTATATCCATAAAATGGTCACAGCACAAGGAAGAGTCACTGTCATGATGCTCTTAATTTTAGCCAAGCAGTTTTTGTTTGTGTTCAAAATGAATGAAACCCCTCCAACAGGGAAGGAGCAAAATACACAAAGCAACTAGCAGTCTTAGCTTTCAATTTTTTGCAGAAAGAAGTGCAGGGAGGTGTACAATTATCTTTAAAAAGGATACCCCCCCCCCCAAAAAAAAAAAATAAAAATATTGCGTGGAAATTGTTCAATCAATTAAAATGAGTGAATTGCTCCCAGCTGCTGAGCTATCAGCATTTGTTTTTTTTCCTCTGAGCTTTGGGGTCAGGGAAGTAAATGAGAGCTGCCGCTGTGTCTGCCTTACTGTTTAAATAAGAACTAAGTGGCATTCGATACTTTAGCTTTTTTTTTCACTTCTCTCACAGCCCTCAGAAAAAGAGGAGGGGAGGGAAAAAGAAATATGAGTATTGGATGTGTGTGCAGTAGAGGAATTGAAAGGGGGGAGGGTTAGGAAGGCTCTGGCATCTCCTTAATTTCTTTGCAGAAGCAGATCCTGACTTCATTGGGAAAATATGCTGAAACTGAATTGACTTGCGAGAAGCTAATGGTTTTCAGTGCTCTTGGTGAGTGAGTGTGTGTGGCATTCCATGCTCCTCCACTGATTCCAAGTTTTTGTTTACAAAATGGAACTTTATTTTTTTTTTGAATTTTGTAAAATGAGAGCCTCATCTGCAGTGTACAGTTACACACCTTTTCCCAATAGAAGTCAAACACACACTTTCCAATAATTCTGTAGGTTTCTATTCTCAAATACTGTACATGTACTCTTTGCCGCTCACAGGTCTGCAGCAGTGCCCTCACCTATGATCTGCATTTACTTTGAGTTCTACTGCATATAGAGGTCTGAAACAATTAACGTAATGACGTATAATGAAACTCATTTGCCAAAAATTGGCAGAACAAATTTGAAGCGTGTGTGGAGACAGCACAATGTAACGCTTGTTTGTCTGAACCCAGGGCTGGGAGGGAGGGGGCAGTAAAGAGATATGCTGGTTTGCAACTGTTCTGAACACCCACTCTCTCTCTCTCTCACACACACACACACACACACACACACACACACACACACACACACACACACACACAATCCACATTCTAGCTTTGCTTTCTCAAATGGGGTGAGGGTGGAGTTGCCAGAGCTTCAAGGCAACCCCCAATGTTGTGTGGGGTAAGGCAGGTTTGATCTAGTACAGCGTATCTAAAGAGTGTTGAGTAATTTGCCTTCTCCAGTTTAGGAGCAAAGGGTGTTAGGTGTTAATTTTAAATAGGTCTTATACCCTGCAACCATAGCAATATTTGTATACATTAGAAATAATAGAAATACTTAAATGTAACTGGTTGGTTTTCAAGTGTAACAGCACACTATTACGAGCAAAAGCTTACATCTGAGTTTCAGTTTTTGTAAATAACCTGTGTTCTGAACCAGTTCTGTCTCATTAGCTGAACACTTATTCCCGGTTGTCCCATAACAGCTCAATGGGAGAAAGAACTGGAGACTGGGGAGGCCAAGACATCATTTTCAAAACATTTTGCTTTTCTTTGGACTGGATACCATGTTGGCACAATTTTGAATAATGCTTGGGGTAATTGTCCTGTTGAATTAAATTATCTCCAGTGATATGTAAACCAGTAGGAACTGTCCCCCCCCCATGATTTTCATGATCACAAAGTAAATATCATGAAAGATAGACTTGATATGTTTGGGCCTTTGTTTTGAATAATGAAATTATTGTTTAATAAAATGTTTAATAATATTTTTTTTTGTTTAATAAAATAATTAAGATTGGGTAATCAGGTGTAGGGATGTAATGATTACTTCATTAAAACTTGTCTATCAAACTTCAAGTTTGACTCCTCATGTCAGTTAAATATTTGACAAACGTGTAGGGACTTTCAACTGCCTTTAAAACGTCTTGGTTTTGATGACATCATTATGGGCCACAGGTGGAGGAGAATATGTTTCACACTCCCTCATCTTTCATCAAGCTAAATGCTCCGTTTCCATAGCATTATTCTGATTAATGCTGGCATAAGACCATTTTATTGTCATTTTCAAAAATGGTTCCTTATTATAAAAACACTGCTTGTATCCAAAAGGCAGCTTTTGATAGAAGATTCTGAGTATTTGTTGGAAGGGGCTTAGGTGTAGGCTGTGCATGATGGTCTCTGTTGTTAGCCTCATTTCTGACCTGGGCAGCCAGTTTCAGAAGACCTAGAGCTTTTCTCCTCCTCCCCCATATTCATCGTGAGAGAAAAACTGGAAATTCAGGATGGCAGCAACCAAGGGGAAAGGTGAAAACAGGGACCCAGGTGGTGTGTGCCTCTTTTGTTTGCTAGCACAGGGGCCGTGGTGCATGCAAAGCCCCAAATCTGCACACAAAAGGGTGGCTTGTAGCCTTTTTGTGGGTGGTTTGCCACTGCTGACGGCTGGGAGATTATTTTTTTATTTGTTTTTATTTTTTGAGCAAAAGAAGGAGAGAGTAGACGTGTGGGGTCTTTTGGGGTGGGATGTAGTGTATTCAGAATGCGTGTTAAAGTGAACATGAAGGTGTGTGCTCCCCACTCCCCAATCAGTTTTGTAGCTGCTTTAAGATGGAGGGATTACACCAGAACACATGTTCTGACAGGAATTGGTCTTGGCTCTCTGTATCTGTCTCACTCTCTGTCTGTCTGTCTGTCTCTCTCTCTCTCTCTCTCTCTCTCTCTCTCTCTCTCTCTCTCTCTCTCTCTCTCTCTCT
>JBBPDH010000124.1:25342302-25358501 GCA_037974565.1 Clupeocharax schoutedeni
ACAGTAACGGTAACGGCATTGTAACGATGGAAACAGTAACTGGTTAGATTACCCGTTACTGAAAAATTACTTTTTTTCAGTAACGCCGTTACTTTAACGCCGTTATTCCCATCACTGGTTTCAGGGAAGCAGAAACATTAATCCCTAAACATACTCGCTGCCAAAACCTCCCAACAGGTGTGCACCCAGACATCGCATGCATGTAGTTACCTGTGCAATGAGTGCAGATGTTAGAACTATGAGACCCATCTTGAACATCCTTTGCCCTGTTTAATGTGAAGACTTTTATCATGTATAATTTATCATGTATACATCTTATGCATATGTATTCTCGTCTAGATTAGTGGACAAATCAATTTCCCATTTTGAGGTTGGGAGTGAAATTGAACTGTCTATGTTCCACAGTATTTTTGATAATAATTTTGGGGTGGAGAGCTTCATAAATTCAATTACAATAAAAGGTAATTGCAAAGTTATTTCCTCATGTTTAAATTTTGCCTGAACTGAGGATTTAAGTTGTTGATATTCTAAAAATGAACCACTATAAATAGTGTACTGTGATATGAGTTTGTGAAATGGCATACATTTTCCGTATTGAATGATGTGCTCCAGGTACCTTATTCATTTGTCTTTCCATGATGTGAAACTCTTTTATTCAGTAGGATGTCCAGATTGTTCCAGATGGGTGAATGGTTGCATTGGGTAAGTGAAGACTTGGTTAAGTCCCACCAGGCTGTCAGTATTGATGTTAATGCGTTGGAAACATTTATGTCATTTAATGCTGGAGCTGATAAAAGGCAAGTCTGAGATTTCTATGATTTCACAGAACATTTTGTTCTACATCACGCATATTGGAATTCACGTGCAAAGCTCTGAGTCAATTTTTTGGATGGGTAGAACAAAAACTAAAGCAGAGAATACAGAATCTACAAATAGTATATACTATGTAAAAACACTGGGAATCCAAATAGCATTGCAGATATTGCACACTTATAGTATTGCACATTTAGAATATGGTATTGCACCTGTTTCAGTTAGCATATTGCACCTTAAACAGACAATGATTTATCACATTGTACAGTACAAGTGAGGTGAGGTAGTGTGGTGTTATTTTAGGTGTTCAATGATTTTGTCTGTGGCTGTTGGCCCGCTCCACCTCAGTCCCTTTGATGATAAGAGGCTGCAGGCCGGGGGGTTGTTTGTGAAGTCCAGTACCCTTGATGAGCCCCAGAATGGTGGTGTCATAAGCATATTTGATGACAATGGCATTGTCCTGGGTGGAGACACAGTCATAAGTGTATGTACAGGGTGTACAGGGTGAGGAGTTTGGGGTGTGTCACCTGGGTGACCGTGGAATCGCAGAGGGCCTTTGAGGGTGTGTCTGTGTTTAGCTTGTCAAACCTGGCATAGAAGGAGTTGAGGCTGTCTGGAAGGGTGGTGTCTCAGGGGTCTGTGGTTGTTGTGGTTCCCCTGTAGTTTGTGAGAGCTTAGTTTCCCTGAGGCTATGCGTGTTGTGGTTGAGGTAGTAGCCTTCAAGTTTTGTGAGTGAGTCATTTTTCTGCTCTGATTTTCTTCTGCAGCTCGTTGCAGGCTCTCTTAAACATGGTGGTTTGTCTTTCTGTAAAAATTTGGAGATGTGTGAAACTAATGACTTACACCAAACAGATGAGTTATGGTTTATAGGGGATCATAGAAAATAAGTAGTTAATTTTGAGTAAGACCATCATTTTAATAGTAGCCACTCTGCCCATGAGTGATATGGGCAGGGACTTCCACCGTGTGTTGTTTTAAGAAGTGTAGCATAGTTTTGTTTTGGCAAGTCTGAGAGCCTGGGAGATATGTATACCTAAATATTTGATGTGTTCTGATTGTTAGTGGATGAGTTCTGAAAAACAGTTTATGGGCAAAACAATGGATTTTGACCAGTTGATGGAATATTCAGAGACTGAGAATTTATCTATGATTGAGATTTTCTGGGATAAGGAGGATTGTGAGTTCTGCAGAAAATGGAGTAGATCATCTGCATAGAGACTTATTTTGTGGTGCTTGTTTTTTATTTGCATACCATTAATATCCTTGTTCTGTCTGATAGAGGCTGCTAATAGTTCAAGGAAAAGGGCAAAAAGTGACAGGGAAAGAGGGCAGCCTTGCCTAGTGCACTATGTAGACTAAAGCTAGGTGAGGTTTGTTCATTTGTATTGACTGATGCAACCGGAGAGCTGTATAATGTTTTGATCCAATTAATAAAAGCCCCAATTCCAAATTTGTTTTGTATTGCAAAAATAATTTTCCAGTTGACCCTATCAAATGCCATTTCTGCATCTAAAGAATTTATTATAGTTTCCAATTTGTTAATAGAGAGAATAGTCTATTAGGTTTATTAAGCTGCAAGTGGCTGAGTGTCTATCCTTGATGAAGCCTGTTTGATCTAGGTGAATTATAAACGCTGTGATTTTTTCTAGTCTTCCTGCTGAAGCTTTACAGATTATTTTAAGATCTGTATTTATAAGTGATATAGGCTAGGAAAATATGAAGCATATGATCTTTCCCTGGTTTAAGTTAATACTAGCGAAGTTCATGTTTGAGGAAAGCTTGCTGTTTTCTCTAATATGACATACCATTCTAAAGAAAATGTCATATTAGAGAAAGCGGCAAAAACACCCCCCCAAAAAAAAACATATATGGTGTTTTTTTTAACAAGTGTTCCCTTTAACGCACTTACACAACTGCAGTTCAAATATTTCTTCTAAATGTCATTAAACATGAATTAAATCAAATGATATATAAAACCAAAGCTATTTGGTCCTGCCAGGGCATTCATGTTACATTTAGTTTGTTATAGAAAAACAAGTTACCCTCAAAGTCTGGAGCAAAAGGGAGACCATTTCCATATGAAAGTCTATATATCTGTATGTCTATGTATCTATCATTAAAGTCTCCATTGGTGTAATGGTCCCCTTTTCAGCTGTTATAACGGTTCAGCGCCCCATGCTCTTTACTTGAAGGGAACTTATTTTTCTATCACAAACTAGATACAATGTGAAGGGCCTGCAGTGGCAATTAGCATTGTATTTATATTTAATTCAATTACATTAATGTTTAAGAAATATTTGAACTGCAGCTGTGTAACTGTGTTACAGGAAATACTGCTGTAAAAAGCTCCTAATTAGTTTAAAGTGTTTGCAAACCAATAGTTATTGCACTTTTGTTCATATAGCAGTACTTTAAAAAAAATAAAGGTGCGCACTACACTACTTTTGAATTAGTCATTGACCAGCATTAATCGTTGCCCAGCATTAATATACAGTAACCTATATACAGACAACTTTTCAGTGTACAGTTCGGTTCTCAAATAAAAGGCAAAGATATTTGCAGTTTCCGCGTTATTGGAGGTTTGCGACTGAAACTCCAGATCCATGTAAAACTGGGGTATTACTGTATATAATTTTTCATGCATTTTATATATATACTGTTTATGTACACAGTTTACTAAAATTCAGCTACATTTCCAAATAAAGTATAACTGTCTGAATATAGAAAATGTGTCTTAAAATTAAAATACGCTGTACTTAGCGTACTGGAGGTTCTAGAGTGACTTGGCGTTTAAGCAATTTCCTCTGGGATTTATAATGTTTTATGATTATTTACATCTCTTTGCTGCTGCCATTTGTAGCATTTGTGGCAGCTGTAGACCAGGATCTCCCCTGTGGATCATCTCAGTGTTTCTCTTGTTTATTGTCTTGTCCTTCTTAAAGCCCTGTATTTTATTATTATTATTTTTTGTAAATTAAATTTAAAGAGGTGAATATGGGTCTACATTTACATTTCCTTTAGGGGTAATGCATAAAACTGAGTTTAAGTGTCCTGGGAGCATGGGGGCATATTTAGGGTATATACTATATACCTTATATACCCTACTATGGCCATTTTTTTAACCACAAAACACCACGTTTTTTTACTATACGCGAGTGCTCTTGGAACGCAACCGATGTGAAAAGTGCGGGGTTACTGTATGTACTTCTTGTGTAACCCAGTGGGAAATGTTTTTTTTCCCAGTGTTTTTTTTTTTTTACTTTAGGTCATTGTATCTTTGTTTCTTTATCATCCAGAAATGCATCTTAATGAAAATTCTTGTCAGTTTGTTTTTTAACATTTGTGAATGCTGTATGCCTCCTCCAAACCCATGTTTTATTAATTTTTTTTGGAGGGGGTGGTTACTGTGTGGGAAAACAGTTTAGAAATCAGGAAAACAGCAGTGCTTTACAGCACAGTAACTGTTCCACAGCTTTAAAACAATATAGGTGTCTTTCACATCAACCTGAGAAGATGACCAAGAAGAATGGCTGGGTAGATGGTGTCTCTGTCACTGTACACTGAAATGAGCTGAGTATTTAATTCACTTCTGTGATTGCATACAAGCTACAGATAACTAGTTTATATCAAAAAAGTGACTGGATTTCTCCACATAATCTGCATGCTACATTCAAGTACCAAGGAAGGTTCACCTTGTGTTGGTGAACTTGCACCCACTGACAGCAAATACACTCCACCTTTATGCTTCAGAGCATTCAATGGTATTTTCCTATGCTGAGACCAAGTTTCTGCATATGACTCACATTATTATGAAATTAGAGAACAATCTTCCATAGAGTGAAACAAAACGATCTATTCACTGATATCTGTTACTCTGCATCAGAATAATAGGTTAGGGCACATCCAAAGTGAATATAATTAACATCAAGCTTTACACAAATAATTTTGGTCAATTATTTTGTTTCATTTTGTTTGAGTTGATTCACACAAAGAAAAATCAGACTGTGGACTTAAAGCTAACGTGATGGACAGTCCAGCTGTCCTTTTGCTCTTCACCCCAGTATAAAACCATTAGTGTGTTCGTGATATGTTTGTTCTCTGTGACTTTTAATTGGTCAAAGCTCTTGGCAACACAAACCTTTCATACCAAGGCTGATTAGGAGCAACAAGAGCTGTGCACTGCTGACATGCAGCTGCCTGCTGCTTGTATCTCTGTGGCTAATGAGACTGAGCTGTAGCAGTGAAAGTGAGTGGAGGTCGAAAAGCTGGAAAGCGGGAAGGAAAAGGAGAACATCATCCCCTCTAATGAACCCCCTGTGGATTTCAGACCCATCAAGGTTAACAAACATGCAAATCACAGGTACAGGGTGTCAATGGCCTCCCTTGGAACCGCACATGCATCAACTGTAGCATGTTATATTGCCACTGGATGATCAAAACCTGGGTTAAAATGTACACACAAGCTTGTGTGAAGGTGTGCAAAGCTGCCATTACATCTTTCTTATCCGCTAATGTATGAAGTGAGAAATCTCATTTTCACTTATCGCAGTGGAATCTCTGATTGGGCCAATTGGTTATCTCTGAAGAGACATGTTATGAAGCCCTCCGGTCACTTTTTTCTCTGAACTGTCCTTGTTGTAGGGGCTCATCTTCTCAGTTCATTCAGATTCGCCACCCCTGATCTGCCCAAGGCAAGCAAGCACAAATCTGGCTGGCAGAAGGTTAGCCCATAAGGGACTCATATTCTCCTTTTGTTTCTGATACTTGTGGCCATCTTTGGATCACAGGAAGTGATTTAATTTCTTTAGCACAAAGACCATTGGGGCTGAGTGGAAGGGTGACTGGAGCAACTTCACAAAACTACCATGCAAGATTTAAATCTATATTTTAGAACATCCACTACTGTTCTGAGTGTGCTAGATACTGGTACCTTGTCCTTGCTCACTGCATTACCATTCCATGAAAAACACTTCAAGGATTCTTGTACATGGTTGAACTCGAAAAATGCCCAGCATGGAAAAGCAGGAAAGGTTATTTATGTGGCTGCAGCTGTCATTGTTATATGCACTTTGTTATATGCAATAGCTCCATACATTAACATCAGGTTTTGTTAATTTAATTTAAATATAGAAAGTACAACTCCAGACCAGCAGTTGTGTGAACTACTAAACTACTTTAGCAAACTACTTTATATCCACCTCTTTCTGACCACAGCATTTTGTGTTCTACATAATTTATTTAGTAGAGTTTTTTTTTACATTTGTGTAGTCTTGGCAAAAGCAGTTTCCTTTGATGAAGTTTTCTAATTCTGATACTGATCAAATATTGCCCCCTGGTGTTTTTCCCACAGTACTGCAACCCTTGAACTCATTCTAATCAAGACTTAACAATCAGAACAGAAATATGTTCTCATAATAATCAGATATCTATTTTCATTCTGAAGATTACACTGTGAGACATTCAGTTACAGTTCAGTTCAGAGTACTGAATACTGTGTTCCACATGGCAATGACCAGAGAGGCTGCAGGATCTCCAATAATTGCCCCCAAGTTTATCCTAGCTTTTGTGTCAGTCTGTCAGTTCTGGTTGCATGGTCACACTTTCTTTGACTCCATGTTTTAAATGAGAATATTCAAATGAACATCACTGAGCTTGTGAAAAGCTTGTACATGAGACCAACAAGGAGCAAGCAACCACACACACACACACAACAAATAAAGTATCTAGTTCAGTGTTCAATCCTCAATCTGCTGGTCACCTTGGACAAAACAAAAAAGACAGCCATGAAAGGTATTTCAGAAAAGACAGCTCAACTTTGCCAGATAATTTGGATGGCCTAGTGGTTAGGGCATGGGGCCTGCAATCAGAGGGTTGGGCTTCGAATTACAACTCCTAGTGTCACCGCTGAGGTACCCTTGAGCAAGGTACCTTTCCCAAACACTGCTCCCTGAGTGCCTCGTTGGCAGCAGCCCATGGCTTCATTTGGCAAATGGGTTAAAAGCAGAGAAAGAATTTCACTGTGTGTTATACCTGTAGGACTATGCATGTGACAAATAAAGAATCTTGGTCTTAATTTAAGGCCAAACAGATAAGGAGTTCGGTCACATTCCTATTAGATAAACCATAACTTTTAATTAACTGTAAGCAGGATTTCACAGGTAGCAAGATAATGGGTAAGGGAGTTGCCCTTGCGTTCAGAAGGTTGTGGGTTTGAATCCCCGGATTGCTAGTGGCACCCCAGAGGTAACATTGGGAAAGCGACCCACACACTCCTCACTGGGCACCCCACTGGTAGTTGCCCAAATTCTTTCCCTGCATTTAGCCAATTCACCTTGTTCATGTGTGACTATAAGGGGCCACTTTATTTTGCCTGACCTCTGTCTTAAGCTATCTGGCTGAACTGAGACCTCTTGATTTAGGATATAAACCACTGGACATTCATTTGCTAAAAAATCTATAAATTAGAAGGGAAATTAAATGCACACACCACAGCACACAGAGTGAACAGCACAACATTCTTCTGTATTTAACCCATTCAAGTGAACGAGCAGACTGCCAGGAACACAGTGCATGGGGAGCAGTGTGTGGGGATGGTACCTTGCTCAAGGGTCCCTGAGAGGTGTTAGGATTAGGGGTTATGGTTATAGGGTTATAACCCTAACCCCAACAACCAGCTGTCTTTCAACAAATATTTGATGCTTTGAGAATGATTCCGTTAAAATGATTGTGTTCCTGCTTATGAACGTTCTAGACTATTTCCATTGTTCTTAATTTTTTTTAAAAATTGTAGAACAATTCACACAAATTATTACAAAAGTCTGCCTTTTCTATTTAACGCAACAACAAACCACACAAGAAGTACACAATTTTGAACATTGCCTTAATGTTGTCTATTTGAGAACATGTGCTACCAACTTTTAGTCTTTGTCCACACTGGAGCACTCCTGTGCCATTACTAGTTTTAAGAAATCTGGCAACTGCCATGGCGGAGACTACTGCATTGTTTCAGTTGCCAACACCCACACAGAAGCACCTTAAGGGCAAACTGAGAACTTTATGTTCACAGGGCAGTTGCACTTTCATAGGTTTGCACTGTAACGGTCCCTGTTCTCAAAATCGTTGTAGGCAAACTTGGCGTCCTTCTTGCTGTGGGGGATGCGGCCAAATGGGGTGTGGTCATTGAAGCAGCTTTCAAACACCCCATCCACGACTTTCTCAGCTTCTTCTCTGCTCACCTTCCGCACAGCGAGGATGGAGCGCAGAGCACGGCCCCGTACACACTCCTATGGGGGAATTGGGATACATGTGGTCAGTTATTCATTTGTTCTATGGACCAGAGGGTGGATGTCTATGAAGAGGGACAGTTGTCAGATAGCCCCCAAATGTTTACATTCAGAGTAAACTAAAATTGATGAACATTACAGCCTGTGCAACACAACTTGCCATGCCAGCCTCTTATTCAGTTATATTCGACACTGTTAATGTTCCAAATGATTCAGTCCAATTAAATACAGTGTTTTTTTTTACAAGCATTACAAAATGGATTACATGTACTGGATATGAACTGATAAGTATTTCAGTTAAAATGTCGAAATGAAAATTACAAAAACAAAATCTTATACACAAAGAATTTTTGTTCTAAATAAGCAGAAGTACAACTGATCAGGTGTTTTTCGGACGTTCGTGGCGTCAGAGTAGTGCAGATCCTCCGACACCCACCAAAAACGTCTATTTGACCTGACCTTGTGCAGTAAGAGGGTGAACCCGGTATTGGCAGAGATGTTTGTTCCTTTCCTGTCTATGGTGCCTTATAAGGAGGATTTTTAACAAGACAAGAATGTCATTGCTTAGTTTTAATAAAGCATAGGGATCCATGATTTTTATTGCGGAACTATTTACAAAGACGACCTACATGTAAACACTTCGGACTGAATAATTACTGACACCACGCAAAACTACACATTGGGCAGCAGGCTGGGGTTAAACAGCATCAGAGGAACTCCAGTATAACGCCTTACTTAAGTAAATCAGGCGCAGCTACAAAATGCAACGAAAACGCACAGGACGTTTAAAAAGTGCTCATTTATCTATGATTGGAATGTCTGTGTTGGCGAGTCCTAACTGTTTGAAGATTAAGTAATCGTCCAGACGAATGTCTGAATCAGGCGTTCTCGGGCGTTTGTGGCGTCAGGGTGCTCTACCTATGTCAAAAATAAGGATATTAAAAATGTTATGAACCTAACCAGCAGATGACATAGGTCTATGGTAGTAGTATTGTACATTTATTCTGAATTTACAAATAGGAAAGGTTTTTATGCTTTACACGTTTTGTGCTCGTCAATGCAATTATTTCAGATGGGAAGTAGTTATTGGTCTCATGTCTTTATTCATGATCATGGGACCTTGCATTTGCTATGTTTATTATACAAAAGTGCTAATAACAAACATATAAGTTGTATAGAGACTTTACTTGATGGTGCTGCTTGAGGCCAAAATTAAACCTGGAAAGCTCATTGGTGAAGGAGCAGTCTCCGCTCAGGTTAGCTGCTCGAATCTGGGGAGAAAAAAAAAAAGAAAAGAAAAAAAACCATGACCAGCATTAGGACAGTGTCACTGCAGCTGGAGTTCTTTCTTCAAAGAAATCCAGAATGTCCTAAACAAGATGCAGTAAAAACACCATCACACCCCTCACCTCTGAACAGGCCAAGTGCTTGAAGTTGTTGAACCAGTCAACGTGGGCCCGGCAATGGTCAAAGGCATGAATGAGCTCATGTGTGACCACTCTGTTCATATGAGCCTGCTGGTGTATATTGTTTTGACACAACACAATCTGCAAAGAGACATGCACAGGTCCTTAAAAAAGTATGTAAATGATATAATAAAATGATATAATTATATAATAAAATAGTATAACACTTTTTGGGAGAAAGTCAAACATATTTAGGTCTTTATTTATTTTTGATGGCTGCCTGCCCTCAAGGCCGTAGCCAATAATTCGCAAACATTCAGTGTGCCTTTATGCCCTGTGGATGGAAGCGCTGTCATAACTTGGTATGGTCTGCAGAGACCACCAGGAATAAAGCATATCTTTTGAAGGATTTTTTTTTCAGGCCAATTCAATCATGTGCCAAAATGTAAATGTAAATAAATGAACAATTTTAAAAATGTTATGACATTTAACACCAGTTATGTATCACCTATAGTATTCTGATTCAAAACAATTCTTCCATCACTTTTTCCCACCTTCGCATTTACAATGATTTAATACACAGTCCCTCAAGAATTAGCGATACCAGTAATCAACACACAAACCAACCAGGAGCTGAGGATCACTGCTGAGGGTGGATTGCTAAGAACATATGACACTGACTTCAGGTCAGGTGATAAAGCTGCCCTAAGAAGATAACCTGAACTATAGAGCACTCTCTGCAGCTGCATCCTGGAGGGGCACTGAAACTGCGCCACATCATATCCGCAGGACCCTACAGAGGATAGTACAGACTCTGATGCAGACATTTACACCACACACTGCATCTGCAGAGCCACCAGCATTGTGGATGACCCACACACCCCTCTCACACCCTCCTCTCCCTCCTTCCATCTGGCAGCATCCGGGTCTACAGTACCAGGATGGTTTTCCCCTGTCCAACAAACTCTTACATCAGGATTGTACATCACACAAACACTCGCACTCTGAACTGAACTGCTTTACACACACTAAACTCTTCCACACAAACAAACAAAACTTACTTCCAAACTGCCCCTGTAAACCCACTGCTAGAATACACAATCCACAATAAATACCCAGCTGACTGGACTTGGCTTGTCTGAAGAAATTCATTAGCCAAAGTAGGTTTTGAAACTGTATCTCTTAGGAAAGTACATTTCCAGGACCAGGTTTGGGGGCCACTGCTTTCAGGGGACCAACAGACAAGTGGACTAATCTGTAAGATTTCCTCTTACTTGAGACGTTGTTGCATCAAAGCCACCACTAACAGTTCCATCACAGTCTTCACAGGAGAAATGTCTGTCTTTGTAGACTGTACTACAGAGACAAAAAAATCAAATATTAGTGGTAATAGTGGTTAATTTCAGTGGGAATGAAACAGAAAAAGACAGGAATAACAGTAGGTACCAGCCAGAATTCTTCATGGCTCCAAGGAGAAGTTTGGCATATGGACCTGAAGGAGAAAGAATGGCCTGGATGAAATTAGGTTCATGTTTTGGATCCCACCTTTAACTTAGAAAAGTCTTGTTCATTAGCTCAGGTGTGTTGGAGCAGGGAAAACATCTAGCATGGAGGACGGATACAAAGGTTAAATGTCCCATGACATTAATAACTCACTTTAACATTAAAGCCTGCCTATGGTCCTGCAATGGCTAGGAATTGCGAAAGGTGTAAAGATTGCTTTGATCATCCTGATCAGCCAAGAGAATGACAGCGTATACGGGGAACTGACGACAGCAAGGCAGTCCCTCTGTGCTTAGATATACAAATGAGCAGCAATGCATTATTTTAGTTCCTTCATGTGAGCCTCTGAAGAACCAGTGGGTTAATTTTATTTTTTTTCTGGAAATGCACCAAAACAATACAAAGCTGGTCTTTGCTGAATGGCTGAAAATTAAGTCTGGATCAGTACCAACTCTCCTTGGCTCAGCTACAAACCTTGGACAAGTAAGTCAACTCAGCGCTATATAATTCTGTTGCTTTGCAGTATATTATGTAGCTTTTTACCGTTAGTGTGTCGCTGTAACATTAACTCAGTAGCCAACAGCCCAGTTAGCAGGCTACTGTCACAAATATAAAGCATTTGGTGTGTGTGTGAGCGGTGTGTGAATCCACACATTAACTCAGTGTTGTGCTTCTTTGTTATTTGGAGAACCGTGCTGCTGTTATTGTTATGGTGAGCACGATATCTGCCTTTGCCCTCATTAAATTGACTGAGTGAGCACCACTACAAACCAGGGTGATCAGGTGAGAATGGGTAAAATTAGAGGAGTCTTACAACAACTGGGCTATAGGCACTGATCTCGACCGCTTGCCCATCACGGTAATGTCCAGAATCTCACTACAGTGGATACAACTTATCCCAGCTACGTGACTGCAGTATTGAAATAAACTGTAAACATTAGGGCATGTTACTGTGGCTAATCGATACTAACATTTCCACGGAAATCGCCAGCAGACTACAACGAGCAGCCCCTCCCCCGGCTACCTGGAGGTATTTTTATGAGAGTGACTTTCATGAATGGGACCCTTTCCTAACGGGATAAGCTACGTGGACATTTTATTTTACATGAAGGGTATAGGTCTGAGAACTGCCCTTGCATTCTTGCTCACACAGGGGTCAGACCTTTTAATCATATATGGATTTCAATGAGACATTTAGACATATAATAAAAATCACCAGAACGTCATACCAAAGTGGTGTGCAAACAAATCACTACTAAAAACCAAGCAACATTCAAGTATCAGACAAACAGTTAAAGGCATTTTAAAACGAACGTTTTGAGTTTTTGGAATACGTGAATCATCGAAACAGATCAATTTTCACGTGCGGCATGTTCCATAACCTGGGGGATAAATGCCTTGTATAAGAGCGCTATTGCTTGGGTTAGTTCTTATTTGTAATAAGTCGTGTAGTGGTGAGTACCAAAACATGAGGTAGATCACTCACTGTTGTTTACTACATCTACTACAGTGAGTTAAAGGTCTTAAAAGTAGGTAACTGCGCCTTCAATTATGTTTGTAATGTGCCCGCGCAGTGGGAGGCTTCAGCCGGTAGGGGGACTGCATTTGGCACAACACCGGTAGATCTCTGTGAGGCCTTTCCAACAAGCCCCTGTTTGCCCGCTAGCCCACGGTGATCCAGAGTTATTTGCTCAAAACCTTCACCCATTGATTTCTACAGAGGGAAAAAAGCGTCATGCACCTTTAAATGCACTGCCAAATTCTGAGTCTGCTAATAATAATAATAATAATAATAATAATAATAATAATAATAATACATATAATCTATAAAGCGCTTTAAAAAATACCCAAAGACGCTGCACATTTTTGAGTAGACAAAGAAAATGGAGGAGACTCGAACCTAGCGCCGCAGCTCTCCTCCACAAAGAACCGGGGCAACGGCCCCTGAGGACACTTACATTTTATTATTAAAACGTTTCTGTTTGTTTGTTTTTTTCTCCCCCTGTAGTACTGAAAACAGAATTAAGTATCGAGTCCCATCCCTAGTATCGTATTGAGTTTGAAAATTTTGTATTGTGACAAGCCTAGTCCAAAGATACATGCAATTAGGTTACCACAGATGTGATTATTCCTTTTTAGGCCCCCATGTATGAAACAACCCAAAACACAATTCAGTATGAAAACTGGCTCAAAAACATATTTAAATATGTTTTTGTAATTGTGTTTTTTTGTATGTGTTTATGGGTGCATGCCTATCTCTAGTGAGCAACAGAATGACCTTTCAAGAGGATTTGATCCAGTATCATGATGCCACATGGGGCCTGATATTCAAACAGCATCTCTTCATCACAAGACAAGACATCCCTTCTTTAAAATGAGCACTCATACTTTTGAACAGATATCCTCATTGCCACTGGTGACAGAAAGAGTGTACTTCGTTATTTAAAATTCAAAGGCAGCATATAATAAAGTATTACAGTAGATTGTACATGACAAACGGAGATGACATTAATTAAAGTAATTTTTTTCAATAAAGAATATGTCTACAACAGGACAGTACAGTACACTTTACTAGAGGACAGTACACCACAGGACAGTAGAGTACACTGCACTACAGGACAGTACACTTTATTACACTACACTGCAGTACAGCACTGGACACCACAGTGCACTACACTACACGACAGGACGGGACAGCAGAATGGACTCACTGGTCTCCAGAGCGAACTGCAGCATGACCTGACACTTGTGGTTGAAAGTGAACAGACTTTCACCGATGGACCCTTTCTTGTATTTGCTTTTCTTTCTCTCGGGGAACAGGTTGTAGCCATAGTCCTCATCTTGCTCTTTAGTTTGATCCATTGATCCATCGGAGATGTCCGCGTGCGCACATCAGAGATCCAGCTTTCGGCTTCGATTTGGACAGAGAGCGAGAGAGGTCACTTTCGGTCCTGCTGGTCACGTGCTTGACAAGGAGCTAAAGGTGAAAGGGTGATCCATGTGGGGCCGCGCTTCAATTCTAACTAGATTCCTCCGCAAGTGTACAGAGTGCCACTCGCCATTGCTAGTGTACTCCAAATGATTAATTCAACAAACTGAATCGGACTTCGTGTCACGCGCTGGACGACAGGAAATCTGTACTGTACTGTAGTGTAGTCTAGTGTAGTGAAGTCCAGTGTAGTGTAGTTTAGTGTAGTGTACTTTAGTTTACAGTAGTGTAGTGTGTTGTACTGTAGTTTGGTGTAATGTAGTTTACTGCAGGGCTATTCAACTTTAATAGCAACTGTTTAATTTCCACTGTTATTGTCAATACATGTCACTCAATGTGTATGTGTGTGTACCTTATATTTATTTATATAGCCACTTTGTGTGTGTGTATATATATATATATATAAAAAAGAAAACATGTCCCTCACACAACAGGACTCAGTGTAAACAATGTGAAATTATTTCTCTACATTCAACCCATTCACCAAGTGAAGCAAGGGGCAGTCACCAATAAGGGGTGCTGGGAGCAGTGTGTTGGGGCGGTACCTTGCTCAAGAGCACTTAAGTGATGACATTAGCAGTTGGGATTCTAACACACAACCTGATTGCAGGGGCAATGTCATGCCATGTAAACCTAGACTTAAAATTAATTGCATTCAAATTCAATTTGTTTATATTTATTGCGTGTGGAAATCCCTAAAGTATTACAAACTTTCATATATAGACTTAATTTCTGGTCATTTTACAGAAGTGTTTCAGCTGGCCCTGGTATAGAGATCACTGCGACAAACACTCATCTATTTGTACAAGGTTTGTGAAGAATTTGAATGAGAAATGTATATCTTCTTAGTTCTTTTCACGAGTATCTTTGTTATTGCCCCGGAACTCCCGCTGTCACCTGTACAGACCGAACCCCGGTGGTGTCTCGTTTCTCTTAGTGTGCGAGGGTGCGGATTGGAACGCGACTTCGATGCAAGCGCAAGGGCTGCTGGTTGTTGGGTGTCATGGCGCCGAACCCAAACAGGGTTTCAGTGTGAGTTGTTTCAGAGCGTGAAACTTATACTTCTGGGTTTGTGAACCGGAACTGAGCTTTGTGGGTCACAGGTATGTTAATAACGCCTTATCTCGTTTAATTTGTGATGACTGTTACTTTGTCTCACAGTCCGAGAGTACACATAAAAAGTGCTGGTAACCCCCGTGGGACAGACCCCAGAAGATCCCCGGTCCCGGTTGCGTTCATCTTCTTCACTCGTCCGAGTTTGTGATTTTAGTTTCCGTCATAATTTCGAGTTACTCACTCGGCTGTATTGCCGCTTCTAATGTCAGTCTCATGTCCGCCGCCCGTACAAGTTTCCAGATCAGAGACCTCTGATGTGATTATATCCACTGATAATTGTGTGATCCACTTGTAATTATGTTATCTGACCTGAAGCGTTTCAAGCCCAGTTTTACTCTACTGAATAATCTAATATTTGAAAGAGCACGCATTTCTTTGATGCATAAATTAACCATATTTATCAGCATCTGATCATATCAACAAACCCAATAGACAGTTCTTTCCATTCAGCTGAACCAATGAGTTGTTTATCGGTGCTGACTTTGGATTTTTAATAGTACAAGTGTTAATCCGACTTTGATACAGTCTCTTATAGTATCCTGTTAAATCGCTTAACTTCCATAATCTCGGGTCGTACTCAGTTTTTAAACTTAAAAAACTTTAGATCGCAGTCCTCTCCGTCACTAGTGGCCAGTGTTCCATTTATTATCTTATAACCTTCGTTAATTTCTTCAGAAAATGTCATACCCAGTTTACTGCTATGCTGATCATTTCTTAAAACTTGCTTTCGATCTAACTTTCTAAAGTATTTTTTCTGTAACAATGCCTTCTGATTGTTGGTCTACTATTGGATCTAGATCTTTTAGCTATTCTGCCCACACTCTGGAACTTCCTCTTTCAAAAAATCCGCAGCCTTTGACCCTCTTCAGCTGTTAAAATCCTGTCTAAAAACGCACCTCTTAAAACATGCTTATTCTCTTGAAACTTGTCCCTAGACTGCACTCAGTTTTAGTCTTAAATGCTTATTCTTATTTATGGCATGTTATTTTATTTATTTATTTTGTTTATTTGTTATCTTTGTCGTCTTTTAAATTTATAATTGTACTATCTGGTTTACTTGTCTTTAAGGTAGGGCTGGACAATAATTCA
>JBBPDH010000124.1:25358601-25368747 GCA_037974565.1 Clupeocharax schoutedeni
TGATGATGTCATGTCATATTTGACAGATTCTCTGAATGAACTAATTGTGACGGCTGACTGGACAGCTAAGTGACACGCACTTTTTTTATGTTTCTCCATATAATCACCATGATTTTCTAAATATATTCGTAGTATATTTTTAATGCATATTTTTAAATACATAAAATGATAGTACTGACAGTAAAACCTGCTAAATATTTTACAAAGCAGCCCAAATTTGATAGACCTGCCCAATGCCCATTTTCCCAGCCCAGCATAAGCAAAAGAAGCCCAATTGGGCGGAAAACCGCCCAATCTGGCAACACTGAAGTGAAACTGACCATTTGTCATACGTGAACACACCCTCTGCATTTAACCCATTCACCAAGTGAAGCAGGGGGCAGCCAGGAACACGGCGCCCGGCGAGCAGTGTGTGGGACGGTACCTTGCTCTGGGCACCTCAGCTCTGCCTAGTGGTCCTGGGAATCGAACCTGGACTTTCTGATCGCAGGGCGAATGCCCTAACCACTAGGCTACCAGCTGCCCATTACTGAGGTGTTTGTGTATCAAACTGTAAATGTGAGGAAGGCAACAATTTGTGGATTAATAAATACATTTAAAATGCTTTTTTTATGTTTGTTGCTTTTTTTGATCCTACTAATACTTCACCTCACTCTAACAGGGACAGAGGGGTGGTTTTATATTACTTAAACAAAATTAGGCAGGTGCATAAATTTGGACACCCTTGTCATTCTATTGATTTTAAATACCTTTAGCACTAATTATTGGAACACAAATTTGTTTGGTAAGCTCATTGACCCTTGACCTACATACACAGGTGATTCCAATCATGAGAAAGGGTATTACAGGTGGCCAATTGCAAGTTTTTCTCCTCTTTGCATCTTTTCTGAAGAGTGGCAATGGGAGCCTCAAAACAACTCTCAAATGACCTAAGAACACAGATTGTTCAACATCATGGTTTAGGGGAAGGATACAAAAAGCTGTCTCCGAGATTTCAGCTGTCAGTTTCCGCTGTGAGGAACATAGTGAGGAAATGGAAGACCACGGGCACAGTTCTGGTTAAGGCCCCAAGTGGCAGGTCAAGAAAAATCGACGGATGGTGAGAACAGTCATAATCAAAACACAGACCAGCTCCAAAGACCTACAACATCATCTCGCTGCAGATGGTGTCACTGTGCATCGTTCAACCATTCAGCGCACTTTCCACACGGAGATGCTGTTTATATGGTGGAAAAAGAACGCAGCATTCCAAGACTAACACTTGCTACCCTCAGTAAAATTCGGTGGCGGTTCCATCATGCTGTGGGGCCAATGCAGGTACTGGGAATCTTATTAAAGATTCTTGTTGAGGGTCTCATGGATTCCAGTCAATAGCAGCAGATTCTTGAGAATAATGTTCAAGAATCAGTGACAAAGTTGAAGTGGCCCAGGGGCTGGATCTTTCAACAAGATAATGAATAAGACATTCATGCAGAGGAACAAGTATAGCGTTCTGGAATGGCCATCTCAGTCCCCAGACCTAAATATTATTGAAAATCTGTGGTGTGACTATAGGAAGTGTTTAGAGGTTATTTCTGCAAAAGGGGGATCTACTAAATATTGATGTCATTTTTCTGTTGGGGTGCCCAAATTTATGCACCTTCCTAATTTTGTTTAAGTAACTATTTCACACTTTCTCTAAATCCTGTAAACTTAATTTCATTTCTGAAATATCACTGTGTTTGTCTGCTAAATTATTTATTTACCTGAAATTGCTGATCCAAACAACCAATGATTTATAAAGAAGAATCATGATAATTATCAAACTTTTGCGTACCACTGTACGTTAGTGCACTGAAATGCAGTGTGCACTAAGCACGTCTGTAGTACACACTGCCGTGGTACACAAGTGCTGTCCTAAATGGAACACTAACTTTTTGCATTTAGCGAAAGTGATGGACTAAGATTAGCTTAGCCAAAATATCTGCTGGTTATACTGCAGTATACATTGGTAAAATAACTTTATTGACATTACTTACATTTATACAAACCTGTTGCCTCCGACTGGGCTTGCATTTCACTGTTTGCCGAAACTTGTTGAAAGTCCCACCCCCTCCGTTGTTGTTGTTAGCAAAATATATATTAAATATGTTTCATTTATATGATATGTGTTGTTTGAGCCAAAACTATCCTTCTCTGTGTTCTCTTTTGTGTTATTTACTCTTAAAATACTTCATAACTCACAAAAGTTGAAAACTTGGCGATAAGTTAAACTCATTGAATGTTTAAAAATAAAGACATACTGAATGTTCTGTTGATTCATGAGTGTTGTGTGATGCATGGTGACAAAGTGACCTAATTTGAATGTACATTGACTAATTAATGTTTTAAATATTTATTATCTGTATCTTCTGCTACTTTACTGCTCTGATTCAATTTAGAATCCTCGTCTTTTAAAGTGTTTTTCCCTTAAAATTCCATCCTAAAAAATCCAAATGTTCAGCTGATTTGGGCAATTATAACAGGCATAGGCACTAGGTATGAAAATAATGAAAACATTTCAAAAGAGCTTGAAACAGGATTTCATATGGTATCAAACAGCTCAAATAGGTCAAATGCCACCATCAAGGGTTTTCCCAGATGCTATCACATATGTATGTCTACTTGTTCTGATATTTCAGGGTAACCAGTTCTTCAAAGATGAAAAGTATGATGAAGCCATTGATTGCTATACCAGGGGAATGAATGCTGACCCATCTACCCCCATTCTGCCCACAAACCGAGCAACCTGTTTCTTCAGACTTAAGAAGTAAAAACTGCTTAACCTATTCACCTTCCCTAATGTAATACTGCTTGAATAGTCTTGTTTTCCTGCATATTTTGTCAGTAAGCCACAGTGGTGTGCATGTTGTAGGTATGCTGTTGCAGAGTCTGACTGTAACCTGGCAATAGCACTGGACAACAAATATGTCAAAGCCTATGCCCGTAGAGGGGCTGCTCGTTTTGCTCTTAAAAACCATCACGGCGCTTTAGAAGGTAAGGACTTTTAACTTAAACTATTGATGTTGATTTCTGGTGATAGGTGAGGCACATTGAATCATATGTTGCTTTACATTTATGGGGCATTTTGTGTTTCACTAAACTGTAGGTGGAAAAAACATGCATTTTAACGTTTTCTAATGTTTCACTTATGTTTTCCATTTTGGACTTTTCAAGATTACGAAACGGTTCTGAAGTTGGACCCTGAAAACCTAGATGCTCAGAATGAAATAAAGAAGCTGAACCAGGTTGGTAAAAATGTTCACTGCTTCTGATGTTTGTGAGATCAAAGGTAAAGCTGTTAAGATATTACCCTGATCTGTGTTCCTTCTTCCAGTTTTTACCATCCCAAAAGACAGAAGATAAGCTGGAGAAAACTCAGGCAGAAGAACCATCTGCAGGTGAAGCAAATCTGACGCAAATAGATGAGGAACAGCAAAAAAGGCAAGAAGCAGTCTTGCAGAAAGACAGGGTGAGTGCCTCACCAGATTTCCATTCTTATGCAGAATGCTTCAGTTACCAATTCTGCCAGTGTAACAGTAGACTACATTTGCAAAAAGATATAACATTAAACATTACATTACATTAAGTGCCAGTGCTGAACAGATATTGATTTTTATTCTTTTTATGTTGTTCTTGTAGGGTAACGCTTACTTCAAAGAGGGAAAGTATGAGGCTGCTGTGGAGTGCTACACTAAAGGACTGGAGGTGGACACCATGAATGCTCTGCTTGCTGCTAATAGAGCCATGGCCTACCTCAAACTTGATAGGTACATTTTCATCTCCTCTATGCACTCAACTTCCAGTTCACATCATTTCTGGGAATTCCTTACCACCTTTCAAAATGATTCAGTCTAATTGAAAATACACATTATGCTATTAAACATATTCAGATACGAATTCAAACACTTAAATTTGCTCATGTATGCGGATTTTGCACGTTAGCTGTAGTAATTGGCCAACCCACGCTTTTCCAGTTCCAATCTGATACTGATACACGACTGTCAATACGGACACAGATTCTGAATTAATTAATCTTTTTACTTCATTAGCATTATTTTTTGTTGAAATTAGTAAGGTTACATCACACAAAAAAAATACTAAGCCCTTAATAGAGCAAGGTATATACACAACTACATTTAAAGTCATTCCAAAGGAATTAATTAATGTCACACATCCCCTAAAGGAAGCAGCAACAGCTGTACAATTTGTAAATATCAAAAACATGTTCTGTAAAAGTCAATGTGTAGCTTGACTCTCTGGTGTGATTGTTTGGCAGGTATGCTGAAGCAGAAGAGGACTGCAGTAAGGCTATTGCTCTGGACAGCACCTACTTAAAAGCTTTTGCCAGACGTGCCACAGCCAGAGCTGCTCTGGGCAGGCTTTCTGAAGCAAAGGAAGGTTTGTTTTCCATTTATCTGGCTTTTATATTTCTGTGTACATGCACATATAAGGCACATAGAATTATTATTTTATTTCAGTTTTAAGAGAAAGGGACATAAAATATGTCAAAAGCAGTCAAAGGAAATAATGATATGCTAGTTTAAAGGAAATAATGATAAATAACAATAAATAATATGGTTTTTACATTGCATCATACATTAATGGTGTTCTTGTTGTTGCTAAAGATTTTGAACAGGTTCTGAAGCTCGAACCGGGAAACAAGCAGGCAATGAACGAGCTGAAAAGGCTTAACATGGTAATTTTTGGAATCTGATGATGTCATCACTTCTGTCATTTTAATTAATATTTTAATTGTATTGCTCTTCTCTATTTGTAATCAGGAGATGACAGCTACTGGGCTTCAGCAAAGCACTCAAAGAAGAGCAGTTCAACCGGTCAGCAAACCAGAACATCTCAGATCTGCAGTGAGTTTCTCCTAATCACATTTGACATATCTTCTTCTATTTCTTCTTATTCAGTAATATTTTAAATAAGCCAAGGCAGCTTATGTTGCATGTTATGTTATTTATTGAGGATCGTTGTAACATCTTTGAAACTGTCCTGTGTTACAGTGAAAACTGAAACTATTGCTTAAAACAGTTTACATGACTACAGCTGATGTAATTTAGAGAACACAGAAGAGGCTTTTGTTGAACAATGATGAAAATAGATCCACATTTGAACATTCACATTATTTACTTAATGCTGAAAAATAGTTTATGAACGGTAACAGTTGCACGTTGGAGGCTAGTGCATGACTTTAAGTCTGGCTGATGTTCACGGGGGTCAGGCGTTATTTGGACAAAAGTATTGGGATACATTCCTATTACATCTCCCGGGACTTTAATGACATTCAGATACATAGACTTTAAAAAGCATCTCATTTGTTTAAAATGTTTGCAAACCAAATGTTCTTGCACTTTTGTTAATATAGCAAAATATAAGAGCACCATACACTACTTTTGAATATATATTGAATGTATAACAACGCAATTAATTGCAGAAAAGCATGTGATTAATCAAAGCTTAAGCAACGATTAAGACCAAAAAACCAACAACCGACTTGTGACTTGGCTCAGTTTAGCTAGCTCCAAACCATGGACGAAATGCAAGGTATTTAAAGATGGACAATTCTGGGCAACGATTCAATGTTTTTGGGGGTTTTTGTGATTATAGTTATACACTACATTCAATAATTATTTCAAAAGTAGTGTATTGCACACCTTTATTTTTTAAGTACTGCCATATGCACAAAAGTGCAAGGACATTTGGTTTGCAAACACTTTAAACAAATAAGGTGCTTTTTAACAGCAGTTATGCCATTATGCCAGCTGCCATTTAAATATTTCTTGTAAAAATTAAACATTAAATGTAATCAAATCAAATACCAAAGCTGTTTGCCACTGCAGAGCATTCACATTTGATCAAGTTTGTTATATAAAAGCAAGTTAGTTGCATATGAAAGTCTGTGAATCTGAATGCAATGTTATTGAAGTCTTTTTTGGTGTAATGGTCAGGCGACCTGACTCTCACGAAAACCAGTCGACACACTCCCGTTACTCTGGTGAAAGCACTGAGCTTTCAAAGTAAATGGATTTTTAAAAAACCTGCGTTAACACATGATAAAATAATTGAGGGCATTAATTAAATAATCCGTTAATGTGCCCAGCCTTAGTTCAAAGACAAAATACATTAAATGTTTTTCTGACATGTTGAACTGCACATATGCAGTATTTATAGCATTACAGATCACATTCCATTGCAACTTATTGAAATGTGAACTAGCTATTAAGCTAACAAGCTAGCTACTGTACAGTGTAGTACATAAACTTCCGACTGACCATCCATTTACTATGTTTGTTTTTTTTTTGTTGTGAAAGGTTTGAAGCTGTTATCTGAAGCTATGTTAAATCTGACAGTTTTACAGACTTTTGTACAATGCAAAACCTACAGATAATAACAAGACTAAAGTAAAATGCTTTACTGAAGACTAATATTTACTTTTCTGACATCTGACAACATGAAAAAAGGACAAGTACTATATTGTATACAAATAGTTTGTTTATTTATTTATTTAACACATGTTTGTTGTGTGATCTGAAAGTCTACCACCTGTGCTGTTTTTACTCCGAAACTACAGAAGCAAATGAAGAGAATAGAAATAGAAGAAGTTGGTGGAGAGCCGACACTGGATGGTCTGAGATCCACTGGAAGCTCCTCAAGACCTGGGCCAGCTGTCAGTACATCAGCTTCTTTCTCGGGGAGAGTGGCGCTGGTTCAGGCTTCTCCACTTGCTTGCTCCCCCTCTGCCAAGATCCAAAAGATAGAGGAGTTTTCAGAATCCTCTTCTCAACCTCTTACCAAGTAATGGTTGCATCCATTTTAATTTTCTGTGTCAAACAGCTTTAACTTTGAAGTTAAATTTTAAATGTTGAACTTGGTTCTAGCAACATATTTAAAATACAATGTTTTTAAAGCATGTGAATGGTTGTAGAGCTGCAATTAACTTGGTTATTGGTTGCCTTTCAGAGGTTTTGATGGGGATTCCTGTATAAAACAAAAAGTATTGCACAAAAACGTCACTTGCAGCATGAATCAGACTTCATCCTCATCTTCCTCTTCTATCCAACCTGAATTCATTCCTCCGCCCCCTACCAACAGCTTTCAGCTGGAAGCAGACTTGAGGAAGATTGGTGATGAACCTGAAATAAGTTACAAATATTTAAAGGTGGGTGCTGCCTTATAAAATTACCAAGATCTGCTGAAGGCTCGTGGGACCATAGACCTAATGTGAGATGTCTAAATCAGTCCAAAGCCTAGAAGGCAGAGCTCACAGTAAGGGGTGATGGTGCACATGGCAAACACTCTCTGATGGACAAAAACCTGATGGTGTCACATACAGTGGGGCAAATAATTTTGATCCCCTGCTCTATTTGTAAGTTTGCTGACTTACAAAAATGAGAAGCCTCTAATTCATGAGGTAGTTTTATTTTTATCAAGAGACCAAAAATCAAGAAAAAGCATTTTACATAAAAGTTATAAATTGATTTCCATTTCACTGAATAAAATAAGTATTTGATCCCCTACAACCCAGCCAGACTTCTGGCTCACACAGACTGGCGGTGTTGCACACAGATTACAATCAATCTATCAATTACAGATACTCCTGATCTTAACTCTTTGGCATCAACTCCCCATTTTAGGAGGAAAAGAATGACTCGAAAAACACAATCCCCACAGCGGTCCCAAATAATTGCACCAGGTCCCAAATAATCACCTACCACCAAGCTTCTTGCTGATCGTCTTGTAACCCATTCCAGCCTTATGCAGGTCTACAGTCTTGTCCCTGACGTCCTTCGACAGCTCTTTGGTCTTGCCCACCATGGTGGAGAGGTTAGAATGAAAGAAACTGATTCTGTGGCTGGGTGTGCTGTATACACATATACAGTTAAGATCAGGAGTATCTGTGATTGATAGATTAATTGTAATCTGTGTGCCACATGGGCACACACCCAGTCTGTGGGAGCCAGAAATCTGGCTGAGTTGTAGGGGACATAACTTTAATGTGACATGTTTATTCTTGACTTTCCATAAAAATGAAAACACCTCATAAATTAGGGACTTTTTTTTTTTTACAGTAAACTTACAAATTCGTCAGGGCATCAAATCGCTTCCCCCACTGTAACTAAGATAGACCACAAAAATATGAAGCATAGGAAAAACAGTTCCATTATACCACTCCATACTTTTGATTTAGAAGAGGTTGCTAGGCCTGTGACGAGATTATCCATGGCTGTGGTCATACAGCCAAAACTAATGTGAAAAGATTTGGCAGATTAAAGTGATGGACAAATATTAGATTTTCATTTGGCCTGCATGATTGTACTTTGAACATTAAAATAGCACATACTGGATGAATTTAGGACAAAGTGTGCGTATGTGTGTAAGATCACATCTGGTCCTGTGTAGGGCTGTAATGATATGCAATGTGAAACCGAAATCGCAACACTCAGGTCCACGAACCTGTGTCACGGTGTGAGAAGAACGAATCGTGACACACCCCTTCCAACTCCCAGAGTTATCCTTCCTGCCCAGATCCAACGATACCACGTATTTCCTGTACCCCCTCCGCTAGAAAAGAAACTGCCAAGAAAATCCGTGTGAAGGGGCCCGTCCGGAAACATGTTTTTCGCTGTAAGAGGAGGATTTTCTTGGCAGTTTCTTTTCTTTAACCAAGAGCTCAGGGCCCTCCAACAAGTTTAAAAACATACAAACACGGACTCCTTTGTGTGCTGAATTTATTCACTGTAAGTACATGGAAGTTATGACACTGGTCAGTGTCTATAAGCTGGCTGGTTGTGGTAAAACCGCTTTGGTTTCTGTGTAATTGCTTTATTGTGTTTTGAGGGAGTTTTGTGGGCTCTGGGCAGCGCGTTTTTTTTTTTTTGTTTAAATGGTGAACCAAGACTCCTCAGTGTGGTTCTCTAAAGCCTTTCTGCAGTATGAATGGAAAAATAGAGGTTTTTAAGCGTTTATTGATTCATGATTTTTTGGTAAAGATAAGGTGTCTCCAAATAAAATGGCGTCTCACAAAAGAATCATGGTATGACCCAAAATGTGGGTTAAAAATTGTGATACAAACTGATTTGTTGGTTTGGAGTATCATTACAGCTCTAGTCCTGTGACACTATTTGATTGGTGTTAATAAGCTCATTTTGAAACACAGCAAAAAATGACATCAAATACCACGATTTGTTTGCATGTTGTATTTCAGCAAATTCAGCCGGATGCTTACAAAAGGATTTTCCAAAACTCTTTGGAACCTGACATTCTCAATAAGATATTGAAAGTGCTTCAAAGCTTTTATATCAAGTAAGTGTATACAAACACATTTAAAATTTTGTTAAAACTCGCATGGAACAATGTCTAGTGATGGTTTTCTTGTGTCGGTGAGTTTGCTTAGCTGTGTATATAATGCTTTGTCTGAAATATGTGCTTATGCTGAATTTAACATTGTCTTAAACTTTCTATGTATTTTCAGAAATGAGGAGCCCTCAGCCATATTGACAGTTTTGAAAAGTTTGTCAAATGTGAGAAGGTTTGACATGGCCGTCATGTTTATGTCGTCTGCTGAAAAGAAAGGTATAAAAAAACTATATTTTGGATTCACTGTTCGCAAAAAACATTTCCTACTTACCTTATGCAATTTAACCTTGCCTTAATCTTGCCCATTCACCCGAGTTATAAAAAGCATTTCAGCCTTTTATAAACGAAGCAGAATACAAGAGCTCATGAATTAGTTATTATTTTCGTGGTTTATAATCCTATATAATCCAGAAATTTTATTTTCCCATGAGGAGAAAGTAAAAAACAGTGCTCCCCTGCAAAGTTGCAGATTTTTTCTTGTTTGCAGATGATGCACAAATATCATCTGCATATTTTTTTTGGTTGGTTTTTTTTGTAGTAATATATAATTTCATACATTTTAGTGCCAATTTATTAAGAGAATTTAATTGACTAATTTTGAAACAAATATCAACATAAATTGAGCTACATTTCCATATAATAGTAGTAGTAGTAGTAGTAGTAGCCTTTATTGTCACACACATTTTACATGCAGCGAAATTAGACCCCTCTGACCAAACAAACAAACTTCACTGTGGGGGACAGGTCAGACGAGAGGCG
>JBBPDH010000124.1:25423989-25436539 GCA_037974565.1 Clupeocharax schoutedeni
AAAGTGACAGTGCAGTGTAAAGTGTAGAGTGTTGTGTGTATAGTGTCATACATAGTATGAAGAACAGATGTATTGTGATGTATTCTTCTGATGTAAAGAAGGTATTTGCACGTCCTGGAGATGTGGTCAGTGTAGGACAAGAATGACTTTGATGGTGATGAGCCATCATCCAAGAGGAGATGTCAGCCAGACAGTCTGAGATGCAGGTTGAGACCTGAACATCACTGGAGGGGAAAGAAAGAATAAGTTGAGTTTCCTGCATAAAAGTTGTAGGAAATGTCATGTGAGGCTATTATATCCCCAAGAGAACAAATATATATAGAAGAGAGAAGCGGTGCAAGGACCAAGCCCTGCGGAACACCAGTGGACAATCTTTGCTGGGTAGACTGGGAGCCGTGCCATGCTACCTGGTACTTCCGGTCATCAAGGTAAGAAGCAAACCATTGCCAGACTGTGCCCGATATCCCAAGGCTGGATGAGAGTAGCCAGGAGGATCTGATGATTAACCATGTTGGAGGCTGCAGAAAGGTCAAGAAGAGCAGAAAACAGGATGGCTGATCTAGCTGCATGAAGATCTTCTGAGACAGATAGTGCAGTTTCGGTAAAGTGCTGCCTTGAACCCGGACTGGTGAGGGTCCTAAAGCTGTTTTGAGAAAGATGCTGAGTTGGTTATAAGAGCAGATAAACTGGAGTCCAGCATAGGTTTCTTCAGAATTGATATGACCACTGCAGACTTGAAAGCAGATAGGACATTGTCAGTTGTTAAGGAGCCATTGATGATGTAGACGATATATGGGATTACATCCGAGGATATCATCTGGAGCGTACTCGAAGGGATAGGGCCGAGACAAAGACTGGGCAGTACTATCTGGTCTCAGACTGACAGGCGGCTTGATGATCATCTTTTTAACTTCTATAAAAATTTGATATTCCAACCAATATTTATGCAGGGATTTGGAACAATCTAAAAGGTTGAACTTTCAAGCACCACTGTTAACTATCTTTCTCAATAGACCTTATAATGCTAGTATATGCACTAATGCTGTACTGCTCTGTTGTGTCATGAATCATGTCCTGAAGATTATACAAAAGGATGGGGTGTGTTAATGATAAATGCTTGTGTTTTGTTATTGGATTTGGGGTTTTGTGTTTTTGTATTTAAGCTCAGTTTGGGTGGACCTTTGTTGTCGGTCCACCGTCAGATTATGTTGGTTTTGTGTCTTCTGTCTTCTTGTAATCTGAGTCTTGGTTCTGGCCCTTGTGCCTTTTTGTTTCATTGTGTGTTCATGGAAAAATAAAGACAAGCAAGCATGAATGTCTGCATCAGCGCCTGCTCTCAAGGGGAAATGTGACAATAACTTGGTAGCGAGGCATTCTTATATCACTACCTTTATTACCAACTTGCCTGGAAGCACACATTTTTCAAACATACACTGCAACTACAACAGCTATGAAGACAACAAATATGAAACATAGCATCACAGGAAAGTAAATACAACCACAATAAAAGCAAATGAAACCAACCTAAAACAAAAAAAATGGTGATAAATATAATTCTATAATTCATTACATCCCTGCCATCTTCAATTATATCAATTCAATGTAAGCCTTGTTAAAAAGTATATTTACTCTTTCAGCAGTGTCTGATAATGCATTTTTTACTCTGCACATACTATTCTGACTTATCTTCCAATCAACCAGCTGAAAAAACACTTTAGGAGGTTCTGAAGCAGTAGAATGGTAAGTAAATGATAGCCGTGCCCGTTTGTTAGGTGGGTCAATCTGTCACAAGTTGTTCACTTCTACAGGCGAAATAATCGAAGTGCTGCATATTTATTTTTAAATGCTTCAGGGGGATCTTTTTTCTTCTTTTCCACGTCTCAACGTGACATTAGCTATGCCGAACACTCGACAAGCTATAGGTAGCCAAGATAGCGGGCATGACTCTCCGAGTGGCCTAGACCAACGTGTCAAGACGACTGAAGATCAGCCTCACAACCTTCACTGACCAACTAAAATTACTGAAGTCGGATATTTTTGAAAAAACAGACTCAATGGACACTATGCCTGAAACCGAATGTGGGTGAAGCCCCACGTCCGACAGAATTAGCATCCTACAAAAATCTAGCAAGCTGGTACGTCTCTCAGCTACAACGTGAGGAGAATCCACATTTTTCCAGATCTCTACACTGCTCTACTGAAGAAACGCACTGCTTTCGTCAGGGCCATGCTCTTACTATGAGAGAACACAGCATTTAAAGCTTATGGTTTCTTTTATCCTGGTCAGTTGAGGATAACCCTTCAGAATGGCAAACAGCACAGATTCGACGACCCAGCAAACCCCCTCAGCTGAGCCCAATACTTAATCTGGCAAGTCATCAGGCTCCAGTCAGGTTTCCCTTTGGACTTTAATTTAAACTATGGATAAATATGTGTAAGTGAGAGAGGTGGAGAAAAGGGGAAAAGAAAAGAATAAACAAAAAAATTTAAAAAGGGAGCTAGATGGGTTGGTTCAAATGTGGAATACGTTCCATATCTGTTATTATTAGTGCTGGGCCGTTAACGCGAGACTCTTATTGCTCGATAAAAAAATATTTCAGTTAATCTATTCACAAAGTTGGGTTGGGAGCTGGGTTTAAACTACGCAAGCTATGATGAGTTGCACCTTGATATTTTAGCGCGGATTTAATCTCTCTCTGTGTCTGTCTGTCTCTCTCTCTCTCTCTCTCTGGTTCATGACTTTTCTGGATCGCGCCCGTTTTAAACCTGTCTCGCTCTCTCTGTGCCTCTCACTCATTCGTGACTTTTCCGGAGCGCGCAGATCATCTCTCTCTCTCGCTCTCTCTGTCTCGCTTTCTCTCCCTTTCTCTGTCTCTCTCTCATTCGTACGATCATCTCTATGCCCACCTCTAGTTATTATATATGGTTTTTCATCCCAGGGATCAGCTCTATACAATAAGTTTACCTGTTCACCTCTGCTATTGATACTCTTAATGTTGCTGTACACTGTTTCTTCTTATTGGCTATGTTTGTGTAACTTACCAATAAGTCTTATATTTTGAAGTCTTTTATTGTTAAGCGATTGTCACATGACCCCTGTTTGTAGAAGTCCCATGCTACAATGAGCTCCGAAAAGGTAGTTTGTTTGGGTTAGCCAATGCTGCTCGGGTTGGAGGAGATGTGTGGGGCGGGTTCTGGGGTCCGGGACAGGCATTAACAGCTCTTAAATTCTCCTTTGTTTTCTTTTGCTTTTATAATATGGTCTCTACTTAATGTTATTGCTATTTCTCATGTTTAGGGTGAACTTCCTTCCAAACTTCCGTCTGCAGTGATCTAGACCATTAGTGATGGCTGCTCAGGCAACACCACTGGGACATGGGGGTAATGTAATATTCACTAGTTGGAATGTTGGGCTTAATCTCTCCGGTTAAATGCAACAAAATATTAAATCACTTGTGCGATTTTAATACAATGGTTGCCTTTTTAAAGGAAGACCATTTGGGAGCCTCTGCACATAATAAGCTGAGAAGAAAGAGGGTGGGACAGCTGTATAATTTTAGCTTTACTCATGAATCAAGGGGGGTAGCAATCTTGATTCACAAAGCACTTCCGTTCACAGTATCACTGTCTTTTGTACCCCTGTGGGTGGTACGTTATTATTTCAAGTAGATTGTATAACTCACCTTTAGTCGTAGCATATATTTACATCCCTAACTTTGACAACAGTGCCTTTTTTTCCCAAAATTTTTTGCAATGATTCCGGATGTAGAATCATGCATATATAACTGTATTGATATTCCAACTATTACTGCAGAGCAAGGGGAACTCTTGGATAGAGAGATGTCTGAGGAGGAACTTAGCAAAGTTCCAAATTGCAAATTGACTCCATGCAGTCTGGGCAATGTCCAGGGACAGATGGCTTTCCTGTCGAATTTTACAAAAAAATACTTCAAAGCTTATACTGCTGAAAATATTCAATTTTTTAATTCAATTTTTTAATAGTTGGTACTCCCAAATCCCCCCTCCCCCCACCCCCACCCATTTAGCATCTATCTCCCTGATACTAAAAAGAAAAAGGATCCTGTGCAGTGCTCATCCTATTGTCCTATCTCATTATTAAATGCAGATGCGAAGATTCTTGCTAAGGCCCTAGGCCTCAGAGCAGAATCTAATCTACCTTCTACTGTCCATTCAGACCAGAACGGCTTCATTAAAGACAGACATTCTTTTTTCGAGTGGAAATATCTTTTTTACAACCCTTAGTAAGCCACATATTATAGCATGGATGCAGCTTATCTACTCCTCCCCAGTCTCATTAGTACGTACTAACAACAATTATCTGAGGCCTTCCCTCTCTATAGGGGGATCAGACAGGGGTGTCCTCTTTCTCCCCTGTTGTTTGCAATTAGCCATTGCACTCCAGCTCGTTAACTTTTCAGGGAATAATCCGGGTGGAGGTGTCAATAATGTGGGGTGGTGGTGGCGCAGTGGGTAGGATACTCTAGACCAAGAGGTCATGGGTTCGAATCCTACCCCCCAGCACACCACCAATGATTTCCTACCACACATTCTGACAGTACTGGATACTTTTGGGAGAATTTATGGGTATAAGCTGAATCTGGATAAAAGTGAGGTCTTCCCAGTAAATGAGGCCTATCCCATACCATCTCTGCCATTTAAAGTTGTTAATAGGAGTTTTACATATCTAGGAGTGACTGTTACTGACCGGTTTGACAAACTATTTAAGTATAACTTTGATTCACTCCTATCTCGTGTTAGAGATGACCTTTAGTGGTCTCTTCTGCCTTTATCCTTAACAAGCCGAATTAATTCAGTTAAAATGAACATCCTTCCCAAATCTATTTCTCTCTTTCAATGTATCCCTATTTTTATCCCCAAGTCTTTCTTTCATAAAATCGATAGCTTAGTTTCAGAATTTATCTGGAACAAGAAAGTCCCACCCCTACGTAAAGAGGTGTTGCAGAAGTCTAAAGTACTCTGTATGGCATTGCCTAATTTTTTATTTTACTATTGGGCAGCTAATTTAGCTATGTCACCAGCCTGGTGCTTAATGGAATCATCTTCTTGTGCCCCAGCTTCACTGCCTGCCTTAGTTCCTTGCCCTTTTGACTTTAATGTATCTGGGTTCAGTAAAAATATTGTAGTATGGACCATTTTACGAGTTTGGACTCAATTTCATAAACATTTCAGAATCCAAACTTTACCACTGTCTATGCCTCTCTGCAAAAACCCTTTATTCCCTTCCTCGATGAATGATGGTGCATTTGCATTTTGGTCACAAAGTGCAAGGCACCGTGTTATTCAGTCAAGCTTTTACACATAGTCTACTGGACAAAGTCTAGATTAACTCGTATATATCCGAATATTGACCCTGTATGTGATAGGTGTCAGATAAACTATGACACACTGATTCATATGTTTTGGTCATGTTCAGCTCTGCACACATATTGGACCTCTGTATTTACTACACTCTCAGATGTTTTGCAAATAACCCTTGAGCTGTGTCCTCTTACAGCTTTATTTGGAGTCTTACCAGACCATATTCATCTGTCCAAAGGTTTTGTAGCCTCTTTGTTTAGTTGCCTGGTGTCTTATTCTGATACATTGGAAGAAATCATACACTCCTTCTCATACAGTGGATAGCGGATGTGCTGATGTTTTGCAAGCTGGAAAAGATATGTTACTCTGTCAAAGGCTGTTTGTCACAGTTTTATAAACTGTGGCAGTACTTTTTTGGTCACACTGATTCCCTCACTTTAGAAGAGAGTCCCCTCTGCAAGTAGATCACTTGGGTCATGTGTGGAATTGGATTACTAGGGTTAACCTGTACGACGTCCTGTTCAGTAATGCTTGTGTTATTTATACCTGAGACCCCTTTTTTCTGTTTCTGTTTTTGTTTTTGTTTTAATAATTGATCTATGAACCTGTGTATGAATGTAATCATTTTTCTCTTTGTGGGTTGTATTTAATAAAAATCCTTAAATATACAATGGAGAAAAAACTGACACAAGGGTCAGACATAGGACCAAAAAGGAACTGTGAGAAAACCACACTAGAACGAAGGTTGCCCCTCCACCTGAACACCGAATATAAACCCCCTTAAATACACACATTTACAAATCCCACCACCAATAACCCAACACAAGCACTTAACACAGCTGTGACTCATCACTCCCTAAAACACCCAAAGCTACTTCAAAATAAAAGCATAAAACAAAAACCCAAATACAAACTGAAACAAAGACGGCCTCTAATGGCGGCTCTCAGGCCATGATGGCTGACATATTTTTTAAAAAGATTATTTGATTGCTAAAGAGAGACAGGGAACCCTTAGCAGTGACAATTTCTATGACAGGATTTATACAATTATTCAGTTCAGCCTGTAATATTGTGTATGGCAAATATACAGATCTGTGTAGTAACTCAAGGACCCTGTGTACATGGTCATGGAAATCCATTCAGTATTGTGATAATACTGAGACATATTGGAATAGTAAAATCTTTCAGTATATTATGCAACCAATATAGGTTGGAAAATCTAAAATGAAAAATTAAATAGGAGAATGTAGACAAATGACAAATAGCCACAAAAAAGTTTTAACTTTATTTATTTTTTTACTTTTGGGTTAAAGTTCAATCTGACACGTACTTTGGGTCTAAAAATCATGGCTTTTCCACAGTACAGGGCTTTTTTTAGGAGCCATAATCTCTGTCAAATGTGATATGAATACACATTCTTAAAACATAGTAAAACTATGTTTCTTGTTTACTTAATCTTTATTTTTTGTATATATATTCATATATTTTAGAACATGCTTTGCAATGGGTTGCCAGGCTGTGTGAATAGTTTCAAACTATTCAAACTATACTCCGTCAACATTGATGTTGATCACAAACAAGTCAGTTCTTTGACTAAATTTGGGCAGACATAGATTATTACTTGACTGACCACAGACAATAAAATGTCTTATGTTTTCATCAGAAAACCACGTCTACCTGTAATACTTTACATGCCGCTTTGGCTATGCGCTGCCGTATTGTGCAAACTGAGAACACAGGGAATGCGGCGTATCCCTGTCTGTCTATGCATTTAAGAGCCAAAAGAGCCTAATCTTCGTAATCTGATCCAAATGATCTGACTCATTAAAAAGAGCCGAAATTCCCATATCTAATCATGCGAGTGTAATATGAGTTGTGTCTGTCACGCACACCAGACCACGTGACATCAATCGGCATCGGAAATGACTCACCTAAAGTATATAAACAGAAAGTAGTTACTCATTCAGCACACAGATATCGAATTTACGTCCTTCATTTTGCCCTTGTCCAATTCAACTCTCATCTCCGGTACCATGAGTACTCTCGCTCTTCAGAGCCTCTCTCTCCCCTATCTGTGTGTGTGTGTATGTGAGAACGCGGACTCGTTTGGGGCGAGTCTCTTTGTTCTTAGAACAAACCGGCTCTCTCATGTCTTCCGTGTCTGAGCTCTTCCATCTTGCTACAAGTGGGCGAAAGGTTGTCATTTCCTCGTCACTCGTGACAGAATGTCTGTGTCCTTAAGCTCAGTGGACGTCGCGCATCTGTGGAACATCCTGAACAAGCAGTCGGATGAGATTGCCGGTCTGCAGCAGTAGGTGACATCACTACGCACGGAGACCGCCAACCTCCGTGCGGAAGTCACCATTCTGCAGCAGGCACTCTCGGCGATGGTTGACGAATTAGCTGATCCTCCCCAGGCAGCCGCTCCGACTCCTCCTCCTCCCCCTGCTCAAGCCACTCCCCCCATCATGCCTAAAATATCACTACCTGATAAATGGAATGAAACTGATGGCAAGTGCGATGCGATTCCTAACTAATTTATCTCTTGTGTTTGAGTTTCAGCCTCTCCGTTACCCCTCTGACCGCTCCCGCATCGCACTTCTGTCTTCACTCCTCACCGCGCAGGCAGCAGGTGGTGTAGGTACGTCCCCGGACGGCTGGAAATTTCATCAATCACAAATATGCTGCCCAGCTGGGGATTGAAACTGAGGTGTTATCTCAGCCTGTAAATATCACAGCCGTTGATGATCGTCCCCTATCTCACAGTCCCATCAACCTCATCACCAAGCCCATCACCATGATCATTAACGATTACACCTTTTGTTAACTCACCTCTCTTCTTCTTCTCTCATCCTAGGACACCCCTGTCTGACCCTTCACAACCCTCTGATCTCCTGGACCCAAAACAGGATTCTTCAGTGGAGACCAACCTGCAGAAAACTCTGCTCAGCTAAGGCTGAGACATGCTTAGGGGAGTTCAAGGCCCTCGACATCGATCTGGAGACCATTCCCATCCCATATTGTAATCTGGCAGGAGTGTTCTGCAAGCGTAAGGCCCTCCAGCTGCCTCCTCATCCCACCAGCTGCACGAGGTCCTGGTGTTCCTCCAGCGGCTGATCAACGAGCACCTTCAGCGCTTCCCCTTACAGCGCCATGGTGATATGCTCTGCCACCTCGTGCGGCTGCCAGCCATTGTGATGAGCCACCAACTCGACCTGCACCAGGTAGGGCTCCAGCGGTGCCTTGCCATAGTAGCACATCAGCTTCACTATCCTCCGGGGGCCCCTGGGCACTGTCACTGCTGCTCGCCTCTCCATCACTCTCGGGCACAGCTCTGTACCTCCATGGCGTGCGGTAGTGGTCCACTACTTTCTGACTGGCACTGGCGCCGTCTGGGCGTGCAGGTCTCTTCGAGGACTTGTTCCTAGAGGGTGTCATCCTCCTTCCGACGCGCGTCTTTATCCCACTTCTGACACCAATGTGACGAGCCATGGAAGGAGGTGAGTCGACACACTGGGAACTTGTCTTTTTGAGCTTTTATTTTCCAACGCAAACACACACACAGCAACAGCACGTCTTCTCTCTAACTCCTCTACTCCCTAACTGACTCCCTACTCCCTCCCCAAACACTCAGTCTCCCGCCAGAATGATGATGAGCTGCACCTGCAGCTCATCATCCCCCACACATCACATACACACAATAACCCACAAATGACCCCCTGAACTGCCAGCTCGCCACAGTACAATATAAAATATACTTTGAAATAAAATGTTTTCCTTGGCCCCACTCATGAATAGCCTAAAAATAAGATAGCTGACATATTATACAATCTTCTCTCATAAAACAAGTAATCAAGTGCATTTTTTATGTTCTGAACAAAGTGCGTGAACAATGCACTAAGTAGTTGGGAGCCTAGTGGTTAGGGGATTCGCCCTGCGATCAGAAATTCCCAAAGACCGCTAGGCACCGCTGAGGTACCCTGATCAAGGTACCCTGAGCAAGGTACCGTCCCCACATGGTTCACACTGTTCACACTGTGTGCTGTGGTGTGTTCATGAATGACAGAATGGTCACATTCACAACAAAGTGCATTCAGAACAAGTGCTTAAAAACTGCTGAAAGAGTTCCTTAACAATACAATGTATTAAAACAGAGACTGACAGCCAGTGGAAAACTTTCTTGCCTTTTCAAAAGGGTCTTGACTTGTGTGTTCATACTCTGTGTCTTTGTGGATGCACCCTCTCTAGAAATGTCCACATTCCACACTTTAAAAAAACGGCTTTCCGAGTGTCTTTATTATTGGGGGTTTCCACTGACTGGTACCAGCTTGGTTTGGTCCAAATCTATTTCCGTAACTAAAATCGGAACATTAGCATTAGCACTAGCTAATGTTGCTTCTTTAAGCCTTGTCTGGTGCCAACTGTCTCCATTTTGTGGCGAACAGCCAAGAATAAAACTCCTCTGATTTCATCCATGCTGACGACTGTAATGATGCCGGGTTGTTTACCTCAGCTTTGAGCGCCGCTCGGGCTGCTGCTCAGAATGTTTGGTTGCTATATCAACCAGTTGTAGTGGAAAACTGAAATTCTGTAACCGAACTGAACCGAACCGAGCTGGTACCAGTCAGTGGAGAAGCCCGTTTAGATATATGGTAATGCGCCCACACTGCAGACATGCTGATTGTAATCCAGTCTGGCTCGTGCGGTCTGTGGTTGTTGATTGCCTCATCACTGTTTCAGTCACGCAAAAAATATTCCGGCCTGTATTTTTTGCCATTTTCGGGCCGAAAATTTTCGGTGGCTGAATATTCGGTGCATCCCTGGTACTAATTAAAACACAGTAAGAAGTGTATAAGCAGTGTATACGTCTAACAAAGAGCCACTGACAAGTCAGCCATGAATTCAGTTTTTTAATGGAAGAAATATTTACCCTATGTATGTAGAAACTGGAATTGTTAACTTACATAGCACACTAATGAGGAAGTAGTCAGCCATTCTGGATTACATCTAGATATTCTGGATTACCACAGTGGTGCCTTTGGCAATCCAGGGATACAAACTCACAACATTCCGATCCCAGGGGCACCTCCCTAAACACCAGGCCACAAGCAGTCCCCTCGGTATCATTGTACACCCACTAAGCTATTATGGTCATTAAAGACATGTGAGAAATGTATGGTTGTGTGTGCTAGCTGGGTTCCTAAAGTAAAGCACTACTCATCCCAAATATAAATAGAACATGGCATGAGCAGCATGCTACTTCAAAAATCTATTAAAGCCTGCCTGCCCGTTACCATAGAGACAAGAGTACTGCCACAGGAAGGGGCTTAGAAAGGTGTATGTTGTGTTGGTGGCAGTGGGGGTGATATTGCGTGAATTAAAGTCTTGTGGTTGCATATGTGAGAAAACACAAATGGACCCAACTGTCTATAGGTCAATGGAAACTGCAATTTTAACTGATTACACCAATAGAAATCTCCCATCACATATTGTCATATGTATATTTAATTCCGGCTTGCTTTCAAAGGTAGAAAAAAATGAATCTGAGCAAAACGAATCCTAAAAGAAAGGAGTATAATCCTGATTTCTGTGAATCTGCTTGTGTGGCTCTAGTTTTTTTTTCTGTATTCAGAAAAGTACTTCTGTACTTTTTTTTCTTTACTCTTGAAGTCATGTCCCATTCCCACTCACTATCTAGGTCTCCCAAATCACACAATGCTACCAAGATGGAAGAGTGAAGGCTAGCATGAGTTTCCTCTGAGACACATAAAGCAAAACCACATGCTTGGAGGAGAAAGGTGCCATCACATTAGCTATAATTTTTATAATAAATTACAACAAAACTGACCTTACTGACCTCATCTGTAACCAGTTCTTCACAGTAACAGCAATTGTACATACAGTTCATTTGATAAATGTACAAAAATGTATTCTTTAATTAGTATTTCTACAGTATTTACAAACCTGAAGTCTGGCGGGAAGGGGAGGGTAAGAATTTCATTGTACAGTTTAACCCTGAATGAGGATGATAATGACATAGCCCAGTGGGTAGGATACTTGCCTCTGGACCAAGAGGTCATGGGCTTGAGTCCCACTTTCAGCAACACCACTGGGTTCCTGAGTGAGACCCTTAACCTCAAGTTGCTCCAGGGAGACTGCCCCCTGTAGTTACGAAATGGAAGTTGCTTTGGATAAAAGTGTCTGCTAAATTCTGTAAATATCTATATGACAAATTACAAACTTATATTATTGTCACCATTACAGAAACAAGTTTTAACATGATCCTAAATTAACAGAGATTGACAGACCTAAAAGAGTCAGGCTGTCACTCCTATACTGCACAGTGATAATGTCATGTCACTCACATGCCACAGTTTGTTTAATCAAGTCATTAGCTACTGGAGCTTACAGAGAGCTAGGTTCTCATTAACCCATATTCTGAAAGGTCAGTGCTCCTGTGAGGGGTTCACATTCACACACATACACACATGATTACAATCCTGAACAAGATAACTAGAAATTGCAGGCATTTCTGGTACACTGTTTCTTGAAAAGCCAATGAATGCTGCCATGACACCCCAAATTCCACTAGAATCGCAGTTGTACATGTAGAAAAATATAAATATAGTTTCAGTAGAATTTTTAATAAAGATTTTTCTTTTAAATCTCTATTGTCGTATTTTATTCTTCTGTTGCACTGAGCATGCTTATGATAAAATAAATGAATTTCTTTCATTTCTTATCTCTTATCTTCTTAATGCAGAAATACTGAAATCTTCTCTGTACCAAAATTGTGATATAGTGAGGTTTTCTCACTTTGGTTTTTTCTCACTTTTGGTTTTCACCAAACTCGTTTAAACTAAGTACTATTCATGCCAAACATTCTAAATTTAACTGCTAACAGTTTAGCATTTGTAACCAGCTAGCCTAGCACTTTTTACCAGACACTAAAAATGATTTGCTTTCTTTTAAACATATGATTTTAAATTACAAGCATACTGTGTATGACAGTGCTGCTAGCCTCTACTTCCTTTGATTGTTGTCATTTGGCAATTGCACACACACTAAAATGTAACTGTTTAAGCACTATAACAAAAACAAGTAGACACGTGTTGTAGTGGAAGTAATTTAATACTGGTACAGCTTAGCCGGAAAACAGCATGACCCTCTGTGAGAAAGGTCTCATGCCCGTGGCCATACTAGTACAGCA
>JBBPDH010000124.1:25482009-25495165 GCA_037974565.1 Clupeocharax schoutedeni
TGTCCGAGCAGGACCATCGGAAAGTTGACCCCTATTCATTCTCTATGGCATTTCGGCCATCTTTGTGGGCGTGTAGCATCGCCACGGTAACACGAAACGCTAATAAAAGTAATAGCACACATCGCGTTGACGAGCCGAACGTTTTCATATATTGCCTGGGTGCGAGCCACGGCTCGGGCCGCATTAAGTGCGACGGAAGTATAATAAAGAAACCAAAACCCAGGTGAATAATGGGGTTTTGGCTCCATTCATTTGACTGGGCAGTCCCATAATAACATACCACATCACAAATTCAATTTTTCAAAATTTGTTGGTGCTTTTGGAACATAACCCCTGTAAATTTCAGGGGTCAACTGTATATCTATCCGTGTTTCCTCACATCATTTGTAACAACGCCATGGCTTTATAGTTGCATGAGCCGAGACCTTTTGCTCACAGTTTGGTCCCCCACTTTATGAATCTTTCTTGTGCCCCTTAATGCCAAAAGTATTCGCTCACCTGCCCTTACAGCCATATGAGTTTAAGTGACATCCTATTCTTAATCCACAGGGTTTAATGACATTTAATATGCCCAAACTTTGCAGCTATAACAGCTTCAACGCTTATGGGCAAGCTCTCCAGGTTTGTAGGAGTGTGTTTATGGGAATTTTTGACCATTATTCCAAAATGCACATTTGTGAAGTCAGAAACAGATGTTGGACGAGAAGTCCTGACTCGCAGTCTCCACTCTAATTAATCCCAAAGGTGTTCTATCAGGTTGAGGTCAGGCCACTCAAGTTCTAGACTTCAGTGCTCTAGAGTTCAGTGGCAGCATGCTTTACAGCACTGCATCTGATGTTTTGCATTGCACTTGATGTTTGGCTTGGATGCAGCTGTTCAACATAGAAACCCATTCCATTAAGTTCTCTACACTGTTCCTGAGCTAATCTGAAGGCCACATGAAGTCTGGAGGTCTGTAGCGATTGACTCTGCAGAAACTTGGGGACCTCCACGCACTATGTGCCTCAGCACCTGCTGACCTCACCTCGTCAGTTTATCACTTCGTGAGTTGCTGTTGTTCCTAATCGCTTCCACTTTGTTATAATACCACTGACAGTTGACTGTGGAATATTTCGTTTGTAGAAGCAACTGCCTGCCTAGATGCTTGAAGTTGTACACCTGTGGCCATGGAAGTGATTGAAACACCTGAACTTAATTATTCTGATGGGTGAGTGAATATTTTTGGCAATATGGTGTATATATAACTGAGCATTAACAGTGCATATCACAAAACAGTGACCATGCAAAATATAGGGGGGGGGGGGTATCATTTAATACAGCATCTCTTCAAAGGTGTGCATCCAAGTCATGGCAGTTACTACTAGTAAGACCATTACTATATACTATTATTATTACTACTATTCAATTATAACAGCTTACTCAACAAAAAACACATAAATAAAAATCACATTTTAATTCATTGGCTTGGGTGAACCCGGGAATCCATAGGTCTTATTAGAGCTGATTTGTCGATTCTCCACAAGGGGGCACTAATGGGCATGTTATTAACAAGATGCTCTTCAGCACTTCTCTGAAAAAGACCTACTTCCAAACCTAACACTGGACATCAGTCCAACAATAAACCATGTCAGGTTCATTGAAGTGTCGTTAGAAAGACACATGGAAATGGAACAAGCCTCTGCCAAAATCTAGTAATTAAAAGAAACCACAATACCAAGAGCAACTGTAGCTCGCATCACAAAACCATGAGGAAACAAAACTCAAAAAGGACTCTGGTCCACAAACCCAATGCAGTTGTTTTTTTAAAACTCATAAAAAATGGACAAAGGCATGCCATGATATTCTGGTATAACATGTTTATCCTAAGTAGTGTTTCCAAAAACTGTTTATTATCCTTCCTTTTAGATAATGTGGCCCACACTCACAGCTAAACTGAAGCAGTCAGGAACCATCACAAGACTTTAGTGCACACTGTGAACTCTTCAGTGCAACATTATGTTGAACACATGCTGCATAATCAGATGAAGGATTTGTAAATTGGCCTTGAGTGAGAATTGGCCTTCTTTTTGGGGCATTTACAGTGATCAGCTCAAAGTCTGCATGACCTGCCATATGGAAATTCACTGAGTGCTAAAGACCTATCAGTACTGAACATTATAATTAATTGTTCAAAGTCCTGTCATTTATTCAATTCACTTTTAACTCTAACATTGTCCAAAACAAAATTCCAGATAATCAGTCTTTAATACATTTAGTCTATTTGAACAGATTCCTCCGGGATAAATAAGGTTCTTTAATTCTGAAGCCTGTTACCAAATTTCTGACACTTTTTGAGTTTAAACTGCAAGTGTATGTGTATGTGACTCATAATGAACTGTGACAGAAACAAATTTAAGTTCAAATGTATCTTATTATAATGCAATTAATGACCATGTGAGTCTTTCACAAACACCTCATCTGTAATAGTTTGTCCTATGTTTTGTTAATTAATGGCAATAAATCGGCTCCACAATCTAGACCTAGACCACCTCTCTCCATATATATCTGTCTGTTGGGTTCTCTCTCTCTCTCTGTTTCTCTCTGCCTGTCTATCTGTCTCTGCCTCTCTCTTTCTGTCCCCCTCCCCCCTCGGACGGCCAGGCGGCACCTCCCATTCTTGTAAACTGCGAGAGAGAAAGGGGTGAAGGGGGCAGACGGATAGCTGGGCGACTCGGACTCCCGGAGCATCTTGTGGGGCTCAAAGCGTGAACAGACTCGGAGAAGATCATGTCAGCCAGGCCGGGATTCTACCGGCAGGAGCTCAATAAGACCGTATGGGAGGTTCCCGAAAGATACCAGAACCTCACGCCGGTGGGTTCGGGGGCGTATGGCTCCGTGTGGTGAGTTGAGATTAGGCAGGGGGTGAAGTGGCTGTGTGGCCCACATCAACAGAACATCATTATTTTCCAGAAACGAGCTCCGTAGGACCCCCGCGGAGGGGGGTGGGGGTCGTGCAATACAAAGAGGTAAACTAGGATACAGACTGGCTGACCAGTTAGGCTCTGGGTTTGGCCAGTGATGCACGTCGCCGCGTCCCAGTGTGGAACTCACTGGACCGGGCGTGTTTACGTACAGACCTTCCTGCCTGGTCATCCGTGACAGGCTTCTTTCAAACAGATACGACAGTTCAGATACGACCACATCCCCACACGAGTATGCGTCTGAATACTAATAGTCATATATATTGGTTTTGTCAGTTGCATCCTTTTATTTTCCACATCTAAGTAACGAGAGTCCGAAAGCATGATTTAGCACGTCACCCTTCTGTCCAGCGTGTTCTCGCTGTCTACCAGAAACGCTCCCCTTTACCTACTCTAGAGGATCTGCTTGATCAAAGTGTGGTCTGTATTATTCAGTGGTCATCGACTGCCATCTTATTCGTGTGCCTTCCCACTGAGGCTGTAAATTATAGACCTATCTCACCGTCGGTTGAAACTCTCGGTCAGGTTGAAACCATGTGTAGCGTTTTCTCTGTGTCCACCAAACACCCGCAGCCAGAACATGCACTTCTGCAGTGCACGCACATGGTCTTCTGCTGAGGGTCTCCTGCTGCACCATTGGACGCCCCTGCTGTGACTCACAGACTCTTATGGTTGCCATGGTGACACAGCTGTCCATATCTGCCGGCTATCCACAGTTATTACGTTAATGCTTAATCGATTCACATGTCAGGATATACCATTTTATCTCAATTTGTCATTTCCTGTTCATTTTTGTAAAGATTCACAAATTTCATTATTTTGTATCTGTCCAGGGGAGCCTTGATACAATTTTGGTGCTGGACTGGGTTGTTGGATCGCACTGGTTTATAACTACAAACCATGGACATACATCAAATGCCATAATTAATATAATTCCTGTTCTCTGTGATGCATTGTCACATGTGCATGATGCACCTTGTCACATTTTGTGAGACTTTTTGGGAAACATTTTATACCTAACATGCTAGCTGTACAATATGATACACTGCAATTATACCGTTACATTCCTGAGCAGTACAGCGGAAAGAACCGTTTCTTGGTCTGGGACACATAACAGCTATCTTTATTTATTATTTTTTTCTATGGCCAGTGCTGAGTCATTGCTCGAGAAACATCCAGTTATGTGGTTTTATAACCCAGAACTGTCCATAGAGTCCTCAGGACCTTGAGGAATAAAAAAGCATGAGTCCACGTGTTTTGTGGGATGGTTTGCATAAACCGTAGCGGCAAGAGATGCTATTGTTTATTCTCCCATTGTTTTTTCCCTATGTTCTGATCAGCAGTCTTTGGAAGTCTTGAGTCAGGGTCAAAGGTTTCAGTAAGATAAGATGAGATAAGATAAACCGATTACTCCCACATGATGGAAATCTGCATTGTCTGAAAGTGGACATTACAGAGGTAAGAGCAGCGAAACAATAGAGTATAGTATATTCAGTAAAAATATAGTTAATAGCTCGCTTTATTCCTCCACAGACATATCTAAAATACTAATGCAGTCTAGCAAATGTTAGAAAAGCTATATAAAGGTGGGTAGATGACAGAGGAGAAACAATTTATTTGTGTTTTTTCTGCTAGTTTACCACACAAAATGATCAGGACTGCTGAACTTGAAGCACATACAGCAGCTTTTTTGGCAAGAAAAAATAACTGACAAACAAAATGTGTGTCTACATATCTGGTAGACTCAGAGATTTGTCTTCTCCGATAAATCAGTAGGATCAAAAAGCCTTAGTGCAATTAACTGACATTGTTTTAGGAATATCAGTGCGTGTGAGTGAAAAGTGTTGTTTTATTGAATATCATTTCATGAGTCTGACTGTTAGTGTAACATGCTTTATCCCAGGGGTGTCAAACCATGTCCAGAAAGGGCCGCTGCGGGTGCAGGTTTTCATTCCAACCAAGCAGGGAGCACACCTGATTCCACCTCTGTAATCAGTTGGTCTTGGTTTTCAGTTACTCAGGTCTGGCTTCTTCTTGGTTGGAAAAAAAACCTGCACCCACAGCGGCCCTTTCTGAACAGGTTTGACACCCCTGCTTTATCCCTTCTTTCTAAATAACTGCTACTGCCACGATAGTCCCTGTGCCCTGACGTCATCACTCCAGACTCTGTAAGCTCCATCTGAATGTCCAGTCACACAAAAGAAATGTCTTTGTGAGTGTTCCTCTCACAGTACCTCATCTTTCCTCCTGAAGCAGTGTGCAGTTCAATCCAGTTCAATTTCTGATAAAAAGAGCATCAAGTGTAGTAAAAAGGGGGTTTGTCCATCGATTCTTCCGGTAAGCGTTTATTAGCTGTTGGGGTGTCACTGTGAGGATTTGATTGTATTCATCTCACAAGAGCTGTTGTGAGGCAAGCTACTGATGTTGGATCACAAATGCCATGTCATCTTTTTAGGGGTTGGATTGAGTTGCATCCCTCCAGCTTAGTGCTGACAGGGGGCTTTGTGAGGAAGACAGGGGCTTTGTGCATATTTAGATGATGCATTTAGGATAGTGAAGTCACGTTTGTGTGTGAGCACACACACACGTTAACATCAGTGTGAACAATGAGTTTGCTGCAATGTAACTGAATCCACTAATTCGATGGCGTTTATTGATAGTTTGACACATGATTTAAGAACGTCCTCAGCTGCCTGAACAGAACTGGAAGCGACTTATCAAACCATAAAGCTAAAATGTGGCATCTTAAATCTAGAGTTGTGGTTTGAACAAAACAAGAAAAAATCCTACATTTGGATTCACTTATGAATATAAGAGGAAATTAAATGTACAATCTGGACAACGAATGACTTTGACCTAATTAACTAAGTGAAATTTGTGAAAAGTAGCACATTTTTTACAGGACTAGATCAGATAAATTCTTTTTTACCTCCAGTATCCAGCATTTTCTGCAGATATCTGTTCTATACTGGTACCTGTGTCATGTTGGCGTTAGTATGTGTTGTTAGTAATTTAGATGCTCTTTTAAAAGATGCTTTTCACATAAAGAAGGTGCTACTTTGTAGCACTTTGTTTTCAAATGAAAATGTCTTGAGCCAAACCGTCCTGTGTAATATATAATTAGAGGTCTGTAGAATCATTATAATATCATAATGTTGACCTCAAAGTAAAAATCACAACAAAACGTTTTGGAGCCTTGCACTACTTAAGTATGTGTGTTGCTGTGTTCAGTAATGATACCTCTGGCTCACATTTATTGCTTCTGTATTTTAGGATAAAAAGCTTCTCACATACTCTTTGGTATAGGAGACCCTGACCACAGCTGCATTAATGTTTACTATATACTACTGACCCTGTAACACATTCAATCAAAATGTTTTAGTTTAACTGGGAAGGTGGGACTTCTCAGCTTTATGCAGTTTATTGGAAAACGGTTCTATATGCTGTAATGTCTGATGGCTGTAAAATCTTATGGAGGGCTACGAAATATTTTGTCACTTTCATTTAAACTCTTGGGAATTGGCTTAATAATTTTAAAACTAAGCATCTTTCAAAGATAAAAAGCTTTTAGCACTGTCCTCTTTTTACCGTCTTTCTTCTCATTCTGTCCTTTTTCTTTTTTCATTCTATCCTCTCTGCTGTCTCTCCCTCCTCTCTCTACTGACCTTTATTCTTCTTTTTTACTGTCTTTTGTCTTGACTTTGCCTTGTCCTTGCCCATCCACATGTGGGAGTCCTGTGTGTTTACTGTTTGGTGTATTTTATTTTATTTTATTTTGTTTCACTCTGTCATGTGTCCGCACTTGGTGTAGTTTTATGTCATTTGCTGCTGTTGTATGTTGCACTATGAGCCTGAACAATCATATTTTGTTCCAGTGTTTACTGTATGCAGTTTTATGCTGAGGAATAACCGTGACCATCTGATTTGCCCCGACTTTTCTGGTTTAGATGTTACTAAAATGGTCCAATGTCAGATTATTGTTAAATTGGTGTATTTGAAACCAGATGGCTTTAAAAAGCTTTAAAAGATTGTGACTACTGTTAGTGTTAGCATTGAGCTGAATGGCTGAGCCTAGCCTTTATGGTGCAAATGAAAATAGACTACAGCAATCTCAAGGGCTTTTACCAGCTTAGTTAATGCTTTTACTGTCTCCTACTGTTGAAGCTGTGTGGTGGCTCATACTGAATATTGATCTTCTGCTGGTAGTGTCTCTATATGCTGCTTTCACAGAATTATTCTCTTCTCCTCAGTTCGGCGTATGATGTGCGGCTTCGGCAGAAGGTAGCTGTTAAGAAGCTCTCTCGGCCGTTCCAGTCTCTCATCCACAGCAGACGCTCCTATCGAGAGCTACGACTTCTCAAACATATGAAGCATGAGAATGTGAGTCAGCCAATGTGATTACCAACCTTCACTTTTAACCAAGTTTACTTTCAATAGAAATACAGCAGGCTGTATCAAGACAACAGTTTTGTCCCACCATGCACCGCCCCTTCTAAACTATGAGGGTTGTACAGATTACTAAAATGTATTTTACTGCATGGGCCAGTGCTGCTGACACACCATAGGTCTGCTCATGTGTCTGAGGAGTGTTTAACACGACCACAGTGCTGCTTAAAGCAGTCAGTTTGCTTCAGATATATACCATTGTGTTGTATACTTTAACAGCGTGAAACATATTTTATCATTATTATTTATGGACCATAAGTATGGTGTTTATAATTTGTGCTGTGTGTGTGTTTGTGTCTTCGTAGGTTATTGGGCTGCTAGATGTTTTCTCTCCTGCGGCATCTCTCGAAGATTTCAATGAGGTGTATGTATCAGCCCCTGGCTGCAGTATAGGTCAGGGTTTTGTTTAAAAAACTGTTTTAAATGGTTACTTTCAGTAATAGATCTTGTGGGCCATGTTAAGGGTAAGTAGTATAATGGGTCTGATCTGCTTTCACTGTACCAACTATATTTAAGAGTAAAAGCATGTCAGCTTTCACACAAGGATGCATTCCAAGCTCCAAGCATTCCAAACTTTCTGTCACTTTTAATTCTTACAAGAAAAACATTTCTACTTAAACAACATGGTGCCACATTAAAAATGTGAGGCAGCTCTCAATTAAGCTGGATGGAGTTCCTTCACTACAGAGAGCACAGTTTCACAGCCCCACAGTCTAGTGAGGGGGGCTTTATGCTCCTGTAGTCACTTGTCTTTGGGCTTTTTGCCCCGTCACACACAAAGTCACACAGATTTTAAAAGGTGCATTCGCATCGCCAGAGCACAAGACGATGAAAAGTCACGATGGCAACATATCCTGCGTTTCCATCACCGTCACATGTGGGAGGAAGTTATTTGCAATATTGCAGCAATAACAAACTGAACCTATCAGAGATAAGAGGATCCAAATATTCTGACACCCTTTGTTAATGCAAAACCAGCCAAGTTTGGGCTGTTATATTCAGGTGAAAAGGTGCAGAAACAGTGTTTATCCCTTAAGCACTACTAAGGCTGTCTATTAATGAGATGCTTTCCCCCATTTAATCTATATATAACCACAAGACAAGGTGTTCTCTGTCATCTCTAAGTTTTGCTTTGTTTAATCAGACACTGGCTGAGACGATCCAAACCCATCCAGATATATGCATTTTAATGTGGAATTAACTGTCAATTAGCATTCAACACATTTTAAGTCGTATTAATTAATATAGTGGAAAAAAGGAGCTTTAGTTCTTTATTTTAAGCAAAATTTTGAACTTTGCTGGTCAAATTTCTAGCACATTTCCGGGGTTGGAAATCTCCTTCTTGGGCTGAGTTAGTGCCACACAAATTGTATTACTCTCAATCATTATTTAAGTGTTTGGGCTCTCTGTTAGTGCCACACCCTACAGGGATAAAACAGAGACTAAATAAAAACACCTTAGAAAACACAGCAAACACAACATTATTATAAAGGGCCTTTTTTCTTTGGATGAATTAGTCAAAGATTGTAATTACTTGAAGACTAGAACATCATACACCTTGCTGTATAGCTGCTATTTTCCTGCCTTAACTTTAAATGGCTAATATGCATACTTTCATCTGTCACAGGATAAATATGACTTAAATACCTCATGATTGCTTAGATACCTTCTGATCAGATATTTTGGAAGAACAGGGCCAGGCAGGCCTACAAAGCAGCTTTACAGAATCCATGTTCCAGGCACTAGTGAGAAAGCCAAGGGGAACACAGGCGAGAAAAACAGCTGTTTAAAATCAGTGCCCAAAAGTGAATTTTGTTTCTGTTTATTTCAAATTCTGCAAGCATGACTGAGGCTTGGGGAGAGGAGTTAGTAATACACAAAGCTGAAGACATGTGGGATAAAACCTGAGGTGTACAGAAATATTCTGAATTAGTTCCAGGAACTCGATCTGTTTTACACAGAAGGCATTTTTTGAAGAGGATGTTGTCTTATATATTTCCTTTTTTATTTCGTTATATTTTACTTATTTATTGATTGAGTTACCAAAATTATGAAAGTTTTTTAATAGTACTTTTATAGGTTGCACTGTTGGGTCATTACTAAGTTGAAATATTGTGATTTGCATCATTTACCATCTATTTACTGGCCACCTCTAGTATGTAGTATTGCAATTTCTTTTTAACCACCTCTCTTTCTTTCCAGATACCTTGTCACTAACCTGATGGGAGCGGACCTCAATAATATAGTCAAGTTTCAGCGCCTTTCAGATGAGCATGTGCAGTTCCTTATTTATCAGCTTCTCCGAGGCCTTAAGGTTATTCAGTGGAAAGATCTGCTTCATCTTTGGAAAGCTCTATATATAATTATCTATAATCTATAATCTAATTCCTGTCTTCTCTCTTAAATAGTACATTCATTCAGCTGGGCTGATACACAGAGTGAGTGACTCGTTCTTTTCTTCCGCTATAATCCTTAAGAGGTGAAAACATGCACATGTACTGGAGGCCTACATTCAGACGACGTGTACTTATTTTCACCATCAGTCCATCAGGGGTGCCTGAACTTTTAGATGCAATGTTATATATAACTGATAATCTTATACCTAAACCCTGTACCATTTTAAGGATCTGATTGCACACAATTACAATTAACATTAATTTTATTTCATGCATTTACAGTTAATCCTTAAAAAGCTCAATGACCACTTTTGAGCTTTTGCATAGTGATGAATGGGGAGGAGCCAGATAACCAACAACCATCAAGGCTGTATTAAATTAAATAAACAGAAGGATTTTATTAATGGTTGTTGAAAGGATCCCAGAAGAAACATCTTTCCATATTTGACTTTATTGTAATGTAGTCTGTTGTTCTCACATCTGTTTTATAGGACCTAAAGCCAAGCAATGTAGCTGTCAATGAAGACTGTGAGCTCAGGGTAAGGAATATATGTTCATGATCATGATTATAAAACTATCAAGTGAGAACCATAAAGAAGAAATGTAATTATGTAATTATGGTTTTGAATCATTACCTTAAACTGATGATCAGATCCTGGACTTTGGACTGGCCAGACAGACAGATGATGAGATGACAGGGTATGTGGCAACTCGCTGGTACAGAGCACCTGAAATTATGCTGAACTGGATGCACTACAATCAAACAGGTGAGGGTGTCCTTTTTTTCAATAACCTTATCGCAGGGGTGCCTTTTATGTCCAATATGTGCTACTACTACAGACTACATACAGTGGAGGAAAGAAGTATTTGACCCCTCGCTGATTTAGTACGTTTGTCCAATGACAAAGAAATGGAAAGTCTCAGAACAGAATCATTTTAATAATTGGTTTATTTTAACAGTGACAGATAGCGCATCAAAAGGAAAATTGAAAAAACAACTTTAAATAAAAGATAGAAAGTGATTATTACTAATTATTTCCTCCAGTGTACAATTATAAAAAGGTAAGAAGTAAGAAACGTGTCTGTATATTGTGGTTAAAATGAATGCAGATCAAATTTCATACTACAGCCTTATGAGTCATTATACCAAAAAGGTCAGTGTACCACACTTCTATTAGAATAACAGTTTAACTGTGAAAAACCACTAAAAAACCTTTTTGTTCAAGGCAACGTCTTTTACAATTTGAAGTAAAAAAAGAACAATATAATTGCCTTTAGACCTCACTGACATTGATGATCACTAATTTCACTGATACTGATTCATTCCAGGGCTCCATTGATGCAAATTCTGATTTTCCACCTAATCAAAACATTTTACTGTTTTCAAATGCAATATATTTTCCTCTTTTACTACCAAAAATGAATTCAACAGTTGTATTTCAGTATCTGACAAAAATAATATTATTTTTTTCCCTTTTTACCCAACCATGTCATTTCCATATCGTCATAAAATTAGATGGCTCACAGGAAAGTATATAATTTAATCTAATGAAGAAACATTCTGTTGTTTTCCTTTACCTCGGGGCAAAAACCAGGCAAGAAGGCAGGCATCCATGCTGTGGTTGACTTTATTCAATTCTAAAATAACTAAACATAAACCTGGCACAAGGGCAGCTATAAACATGAACAGGAACCGTGAACAGGATAACGTGAACTCAGGAATAGTAAAGCGTAAATGAGGCGATGGACAGATAACGTGAACTAAACAAACAGAACTTAAATACAGACAGTAATCACAGAATAAACGCAAAACAGGTGTAAACAGGAAACAAGGTGAAAAACAGGACAGAATATCAAAATAAAAGTCCCAAAAACGACAGAAAAGCAGTGGCCCCTACCGGCCACTGACCGAACCATCACAAGTTCAACAAGTTTTGTCAATATTTATTAGCACCCAGTATTCTGATGGTCCAACTCAGGTAGTGTAATGACTTAAAGTGCACATGTAATCCCTATAGACCTTATAATCTCAAAATGTTTTCTTTTCTTGGAAAGAGTTCATGAGGTGTTTTTATGTAAAAACAAGTTACTTGTGTGTAGTTGGTGGGATTTTTCTAAAATCATTACAGCCACATGAAATCTGATTTCCTGTCACTGGATTGATTTGTTTTTTTCTTTTTTTCAGTGGATATCTGGTCTGTGGGGTGCATTATGGGTGAGCTTCTCAAAGGGAAGGTCTTGTTTCCAGGCAACGACTGTATCCTTCATCAAGACCAGACATGCATCTAGATGCTGTCTATAAGTCAGCTTCTACTTCTCAGGGGAAGAGAGAAGAGTGCCTCTTAAGTGGTTTAGATTAGAATCTAGTGGCAGGAAGCAACATGACTATCCAATATGAAAGTACATTTCAGGTGTAGTGCAGCTGATCCAGTTTTTGAAGTGATGCAGCAGAATACGCAGTTTAGCTGTGTGTGTGTGTTTTGAGAATTCGGGGGCTTCATTTTTGAAATCCTTTAATACAAGGAGCCTCCTATGATGTGTCGGAGCATAATATTTGGTTAAGGCTCTTAATTTCCACCAGTGATTTTGACAATTCTACAAGTAAGACCTTGGGCTAATTTTATGTGCAACAGACCGGTATAGATACAACTAAAAACTAAGTGCATTTGTTTTTTACTCATTTTTGCTTGCTTTTTGGCTAAGTCTTTCATGTACCATGTCACAAAACCGGGATGAGCATTTTTTATATAAAAGATCGTTCAGAAATGACTCACGGCCCGGTAGTTGTGGAACTCTGGTCTAGAGCATATTTATTGCTCATTGGTGTTTTTAGAGGCAGTAAACGCTAAAACTGAGCTTTGGTGCTGTAAATGTGCTTGATGGTGTATTTGGTCGATACAAGTGATTTATCCACCCTGAAAACTCTTTTGATGCGTCTGCAGTTTGTACTTTTTTTAACTGTAGTATTTCCTACTTGTAGAAGTTTCAGAGGTAACTTTTTTTGTCGTTTCATTATCATGTCCCTTTGTTTGGGGATTAGCATTTGGCAGACTATGCTAATCGGATGGGTTTCCCTCTAATATTGTAGCTGCTAGTTGCTAAATAGCTGCCCTACCTGCCAGACAACCACACCAGCTTGTCTCGGCTTGTCTGTCAGTCATATCCACGTGGAAGAAGGAGCACTTAGTATTTTCCTCTGGTTTTCATGCTGTCCTGAAACTTGAGTGTTTCCTAAATGTCTGTAATATAATATCATGTAAATACCTCACCTGTTCTACTGCTGTCACACACTACAGGGAGTGCAGAATTATTAGGCAAATGGGTATTTTGTCCACATCATCCTCTGTATGCATG
>JBBPDH010000124.1:25495635-25508718 GCA_037974565.1 Clupeocharax schoutedeni
TTTTTGGGTTCATTGAGAACATGGTTGTTGTTCAATAATAAAATTATTCCTCAAAAATACAACCTGCCTAATAATTCTGCACTCCCTGTACACCCCATCCTCACTCTGAGATTATGTATGTGAAAAATAAATGCTGCTTTTATTAAGACTGCAACATTTGGATGCATCACAAACAGCACAGCTGTTTAGCCGTGTGGGTTTCTAGCAACAGTAGGCTAGAACACACTCACCCACATGGACAGAGCTAGAGTTAGGCTACTGGACATCCGTATGAAAACGAGTCGTTAGAGGCGAGCTGATCAGAGGGTCTGTGAAACATTTTGACCTTCGCTGGAATGACCATTTTCACAACAAGGCTCTATGTATGACTTAAAAAGTAAATGTTGGACCGAACCAACAGCTGTTGTAATGGTTAATTTATGCAGGAATCTCTGATCCTCTTACGAGGGAGCATCTACTCTAATTCCAAGAGTGGTTTAGCACACTTTGGTTTGTTTTTTTTTTTCAGATCATTTTATAAAAAGAAATCAGTAACATAAAGAACATATTAACCATTATATTGTTTTTGCAGTTTTGTATATTAAAATATTTCATGTTTTTAAGTTGTTATACATGGCTGTTTGTATTTTAATAAGCCACTGTTAACTTACTAAAACAGGATTAGTGTTTAATTATAGGATTCTATTTGGAAAAAAGTCCCTTCACTATACTGTGATATATAGCAAAGCCATCAGAGATTCTACTGCCTGCTCCACACGCATAAGTGAACATTTACTCTTAAACCTGCAGAACTTGCAATTACAACAAAATGCACTCTTTAACCACCTCTCTTCAGATATAGATCAGCTGAAGAGAATTATGGAGGTGGTTGGAACTCCGACCCCAGACCTACTGAAAAAGATCTCCTCAGAACATGTGAGACCGACTGCCTGTAGACACTGCAATGTCTGGATTCTCATCATTCAGATGTTACAGGACTGTAACAGAGCCAAGCCGAATAAAAAAATGACCAGCAATGAAGTTAGGGCTGGAGTTAGGGCCCATAAGAAACAGTGAACAGTTCAAACGTGGGGGAGTTTATAAATTTGAGTCAATGCAATAGTGTGGCCTCTCAATTTGTGACTCTTTTCGATACAAAAAAAGTAAGGAGTGCCTAAACTGTCCATCATTCTGTTTTACATCAAATATAACATTCAACAAAATTACATGTTTTACACTCAAACATGCTAGTCTCAATACAACATTGTTATGCTGTGATAGAGTTTGATACAATGTTGTGTTGTTGCATTATTATTTTTCTGATTGTCTGTTTTTTATGGCCAGGCCCAGAAATACATCCAGTCCCTTCCATACATGCCCCAGCAGGATCTGGGGAAGATATTCAGAGGAGCCAACCCACAGGGTTAGAGTGAAAGCATTTATTACATATACATAATAGACGTCATGTTTTGGTTTTTCTAAACGTGTCAAAACAAACATTTTACAAAAACGTGACACAAATTTAGAATGATTTCAAGAATATAATTTTTGCAACATACTTCCCTCTATTCATTAAATACATTTAGTGATGTATGTTTTCAGCAATAATGATCTGTATTAAAGTAACAGTTCAATGCAGCCATTCATTTGAGGCAAGTTTCTGAATGTTGGTTCTTTAGTGGCTTTGGAGTTACAAGGCCAGCCAGCAGACACTCCACTACTCAAATCATTTCTGGAAAATCCTCTCAGCCAGATCTTCATTACGGTTCTACTGGTTTTTTGATGTGGTTTAATTTGTCAATACCAGGTCTGGTGTTGTCTGAAATGGCTGCCTGTTGTATAACGTCCCTAAACCATATTCACAAGTCTGCATCACATTGCTGAAGAGCAGAATGTGTTTTGATTGGGTTGAGAGAAATTTTGATGATGTATTTTCCAGAAACAGCTTGGGTGACTACTGTCTTTCGCTGTTTATTTACAACGTTAGCCTCTCTACTGTAGTCCTAAACTAAAGAAGCAACACTGTGACACCAAAAATGTGTTGACCGACTCTCTCTGACTCTCTCTCTCTTTCTCTTTCTCTCTCTCAAAGCGGTGGATCTGTTAAAGAGAATGCTGGTGCTGGACTGTGACAGACGGATTTCTGCGACTGACGCTCTGTGCCACCCGTATTTCTCCCAGTACCACGATCCGGACGATGAGCCTGAGGCACCACTTTATGACCAAACCCTGGAGAGCAAGGACCGCACCCTGGAAGAGTGGAAAGGTCAGAGAAAGAGAAGGAGAGCAAGGGAGAGAGATAGAGAGAGAGAGAGAGGGTTTTGAAGGTTGAATAAAGTTGAATGGATGCTTGGAAAATGTCTTACATTCGGTGCAATATTGATATGATCCTCATCTGACTCCCAGTGGTCATGTGATCATGTAAAGCCATTATCGAATTTCAAGAAATTGAAAGCTCAGGTTATTCTCTGTGTCGATAATGTCTTTACTGCGCATGGACATAATCAGAACCAGTTAGAGAAGAGCTGCCCAAGAAACAGCAAGTACCACAGATTTAAGAGTTAAATACTGTACATGCACTGAAACATCCATCATAACAATCCATTTTAACTTAAATTAACTTCGGCTCTACATATGTTTTCATCTTTCTCACTGGGTTTATTGGCAGATTGCAAAGCAGTTGTATAGAGGTATGTATATCATGTATGTAGAAAGAACTATTATTATCATTTACAACAAAAACTATTTAATCCTCAGAAACTTTTCTAAATCAGTTTTTCATGCTGATTTCAGATCTGCTTTCACAATTCAACTTTTTGTGAGTAATAATTGATTTGCAATAGACTTAAACCACAGGCACCAATCGAGTAACTGTTTCAGTATTTTCAGTGTGGAGTCAGACAGGCCACACTGTGGCTTAGATATAATGAGCAGTGTCAGTCAGACACCACTGTTTCTTCACAAACACTCAGCATATGATTATTATATGATCATTACACCAACTATCATGCAGTATAGAACTAGCTTCAGTACAAACACTGTGCCTGCAGGAAAAACTAAACACAGATTTGAAATCAGCATGAAAAACCCACATAAACTTATCTCTGATGATCTTGACCTGTTGATCTGTGTTATTGACTGACCCATATAGACCTAGACCAGCATCTGAATTACTGTTATATAATACAGTATCATTTAATTTGCTCTTGGGCATGTCTGTGGAGATGTATGAAAAGTGATTGAGGCGTTCTAAACTGCAGCAAAAGAAGCAATTCATAATTATATACATATTAGTGGTCTAGGCATTAAGTAATCTTTCTTCTGCCTGCACCCTCCCCTTCCGCAGAGCTGGTGTTTGAAGAAGTGAACAGTTTCAAACCACCTGTCAGCAAAACAGACAGCCTCCAGGATGAGCAGTAAAAGAAAGGAAACCATCCCCAGTGCTGAGTTCTATCACCAACGTCCCAGAAAGATGAAAGATGTTCCTTAGTAAACTTAACAGCAAGGATCTAAAGACTTAAGGACTGGCTGTGAGCCAACCAGAGGTTATAATGATGCACTCCCTAGGCATGATGCCTTTCTTGAGTATGTGTATGTGCGCGTGTGCATATGTGTGTGTGTGTATCTGCTCGTTTTCTTGAATGCTGGAAGGTAGCATGTGTCTAGGTTGGAGAACGTGTTCTAGACACATTATATGCACAGCCAGTATATTAATATTTCCGGGAGTGCATGCTGTTGTGTATATTCTCTGTACTGTTTTATGGAGAGGGATAAAAGGAAGGTGTAACAGGGTGCAGGTGTCAATTTAACCAAACCAAACTAGTGTGGCATGCAGAGGTGGAAATATAAAACCTGTTTACAGTATAATAGGAATAACTGGGATATACAGTAGGTAGACAAAATAATGGAAACGGCAAAAAAATGTTTTAGTAAACTGCACTCAATCTAATACTAGGGCTAAATAGTTTGGGATTTGCAATTTTTAAGACCAATGTTTCTATTCAAATATTTTTTGCTCCCGACTTTTTTCTGAAAAACGCACATTCATTTTTAGACTTGAGGTTTGAAGGCTGACTGTAATGTGCCAGTCGGACAGTTAATCAGTACGTTTGTTGCAAGTACGTAATGAAACATTACTGTAATACACAGTTTATGGCTGTAGAAAATTCTCAAAACTGTTAATATCTCAAGAGAGTAACATTTCAATGACATTCTTAACTGGCCTCAGGAAACAGTAGCAGTGGCTGAATGTTGAATCTCACTGGTACACTGACATGGTGTCTATAAAAACATTACAGTGTAATTTAGTCCTGTATGATTTAGTTTCTACCAAAAAATGCATTATTAGCCACTTATAAAACTACATGTGATTAAAATTACTGAATGGGATCCATTTAAATCTCAATGAACAATGAAGCCTTTTAAGGAGCCACGTGCGAAAAGCTTCTGTATCATAAAGAAGAATCATTTGACCATGAAATGTACCATCTATGATTCTTTGACATGTCATGGCTCCATATAAAGAGTCCATGGAGGACCCCCCCCACCCCCTTTAGGTCTAATCAAAGACAAAACAATCTAATATTAATTCTTGCAACAGACATTTCACCATCAATGCTTTCTGCATTGCTCTCAACTGACCTTCCTGAAGAAAGGATTAGTCCACAGTTACAGGTACATCCTCAATTTCATTGTCAATTAAATTAGCGGTATATCCATATTGCTATAGGTTTCCTTTCTTTTGTCAACCTCCTGCATTTATGTAATGGAAGACATCATATATATATATATATATATATATATATATATACAGGACGCACAGCATGTCTGAATATGGAAATATAGTATCACGGTATTCAAAAGTCTTTTACTCATCTTAATATCTCTCGGGTGCATTATAAAGATATTACATACCTCTGACACTTTCTGTGCATTTGAACATGAATGAGCTGATTTCAGCTGCGCTGTTTTGTGTTCACGTGAAGTATATTATTTGAGAAAAGTGTTCTTCTGTTAACTACACGTTAAGGACTTCAGGTAAACTGTGGCTCTGTTAAGAATGAAATACCGCTGTTTTCTTTTTGATGCTTAAAATGCCGTTGGTTGAAACAAGATGACTCAACATTCTTAGGCAGTTTACTCTGCATCCCATAACTTATTGGGCCAATCAACATCTGAAAACACCCAATCAGCCTTGATCCATTTAGCTCCACTACCTTCAGTCAGGTTTGATGTCGACTTTTTAAGCAGTGCAGATACTGAATTAGGGGTTCCTCAGTCCCGTTCCTTTTTCAATATTGTAATTGTTGGGTGTTTATATTCTCTGCTGAATATGAAGAATGTTTTGCCTCGAGCGGTATCTGTTCTGCACCGAATGTTTCTGATGTTTGTGAAGTTTTCTATTTTGGAATCTGTGACTGGATTTATGACTTTTCACTGGATTTAAGCTCTGTTGGTTTCTGTAAGTGCTACTTGTATTTTCATTGTTCTTAATCTTCGCCAAGTTTCGGATTTGTGCCCGGCAGCTGTGGATTAAAGATGATCTTTAGCTATGTCAGGTACAAACCATCACATTTATTGATTACTTTTAACTGTGCGAAATAAATACATAAATGAAGAAGCAGATAAGGAAGCGCAGGATCCTTAAATGATTGTAAACAGGAAAAAATGCTGGAATTTGCCGAATTATTATTATTTTTTATTTTATTACAATTCTTCTTTTTTGTATCTCCATCTCATTTCAAATGTTACCCTTTTTTTAAAACAACTTTGATTTGCCTCATGCATTGCACAACAGAACAAAGGTATTGTACTGATAAAGCTAAGAGGGGTTTTAAAAAGTGAATGTACCTCTAAAAGACAGGTTGCTCAGAAGCTGGAAATAGTGTTGAGCTAAGAGGATTATTGTTCTTTTTTGTTGCTTTGATGCAGTGATGGTAAAACTACAGTGATTTATTTACATGCATTCAAACAGAAATCAGTCTAAATGTATGTTGTCTTTTGAAACCCACATGCCTCTGAAACAATCCCTTCAGGCGTTCCTTTAGGACAAGAGGAATTACTTGCCTTTGTTGACACTCCAGCTTGCCCCATTCAGCTGTGTCCTATCCCACCCTCCCCCTTAAAAAGTCAAGGGTTCTGTGTTGCCAGTGGTAAAGTGTGTGGGTTAAACATCTTGAACCAAAATTAATCAAGATTTTTTAAAAATCCTTTGTAGACCATGACTTGAACTCATCTTGAGAGGTGATCTGAGCCTGTGGTACATCAAATTACACTAATGATGTGTGATTATTTTCATTTAATTGGTATTAGATACATTACATTATGAGTTGGTTCTTTAAATGCCCCATATTGTCCATTTTACATGCGTTTTATTTTATTCATGTCCATTTTTGACATTTGTGTGGTTTTATTAACCATGGTCTTAAAGACCACGAGATGGGTTTTCAGCTATAATAGATATATGGACCAAATGTAAGGAAATGTACGTTTTGGAGCTTCAACAATATTTAGGCACCACATCAATCTCTTTCCTGAAAAACCAAAAATAAAAGAAATTAGATGCTATGGGCCCTTTAAGATTTCAGTAAGTTCTTCACGACCACACATCTTACTTACAGACTTTACGGAACGAAAAGTGGTTCTTCTTTCGCAGCAAAAAAAAAAAAGAACAATAATGCTCATAACTGGTGGCTCTTGCTCTACCCTCTATCTGCAGGCATGCCACTGGAATAAGCGTGTGAAGTTACAGAGGAAGTGAAACGCCCCCAACGCCTCCCCAAGTGGTCGCGGCAGTGTTTGGGTGTCTGGGGGTAAAGAGTTTTTGGACGAAAACGTACTGAATGTCCTCGGAAAGCTGGACGTACAGATTTGTTACCATAAGTCAGAATGTCACTTCGTATCAGGGCAGGATTCTACCGTCAAGACGTTAATAAGACTGTTTGGGACGTCCCGGAAAGATACCGCGATCTAGTCCAAGTGGGCACAGGAGCGTACGGGACGGTTTGGTGAGTAAACGGCGAAATAAAAGCAGCAAACCCGACTCGTCGGACCCGAGTCCGAGCACAACTACTGAAGACTGTTCCGGTGAACTCCTCATAGAGCACTCAGAGGAGCATCTCTGAGACACTGCGGCTCTCTTGGCTTCAGAAGACTGTATCATGTAGACAGTACTTTTCAGTGTCTGGATATCACTGAGTATTTTGTTTTTTAAGTGTTGAAAGTCTAGCCTGATAGACAGTCATTCTCAGTGTGATTACTGATAACCGGTCTCTGAAGCCACAGCTGTCTATTTGCAAATCGATTTAATGTGTTTTCGGTGTGCGTTTTGCCTGCAGTTTCAGTTGCAGTTCCCGTAATAAAGAGCCCCCGTTGATAGCATTGTCTGTGTTTATCAAACGGAAGCAACAGAATTAAATGAACACAATTTTAGAGAATAGCCCTTCAGCCTCACGGCTCAGGAACCACTGGTTTCTATGTCCGACAAGTTTAAAATATTGCAATTTGCAATTATTTTTATTTTGGGGAGATTCCACCATATTCTGGTTACTATATATATGGTGATATCCACTCCGAGCGTCTAAATAAAGTCGTTAATCTTCTATTTATAGGTCCTAACAGGCCAATGAACATTTGAATGGCTGCTTGAGGGTGGGGAGGGGTGCGCCCCTCTAGTGGCCTCTTTTTCTTCCCAAGGTAAATCAGAGGAAAGCCAAATCTTTTGTCCATTAGAAACATGATCATGTCGGGATAAATGTTTGGCAACTCAAATAAAGATCTCATCAGTGCTAATCTCACTCTCTGATCTATTCGAACAACATCCAAAGTTATGTCATATTCAGCCTCTTTTTGTTCACCCTCTTGTTCAGTTCTGCCATCGACCGGAAGACAGGTGTGCGGGTGGCCATCAAGAAGCTCCACCGACCTTTCCAGTCCAGACTCTTCGCCAAGCGAGCTTACAGAGAACTGAGACTGCTCAAACACATGAGGCATGAGAACGTAAGCTAACAGCACTCAGCATTGGCTCAACTTTCTCAGCTTTGAGAAATATTGTTAGATAATCTTTCACGATAATTCCCAGTGAGCAGTTTTCCTTTTGCCTTTGGCTGACACAGGTGATTGGACTACTAGATGTTTTCACTTCTGAAATATTGCTGGACAGGTTCCAGGATTTGTAAGTTGTTTTTAATTTTTGGTGTTTTTTGTCCATTTAGCATCAAGTGCAGGCAATGCTGCCTGTTTCAAACCATTTTGTTAATTCTCACTTTCTTCCATTCAGTTACTTGGTGATGCCTTTCATGGGGACTGACCTCGGGAAGCTGATGAAGATGGAAAAATTGTCAGAAGACAGGGTGCAGTTTCTAGTGTATCAAATGCTAAGGGGACTCAAGGTTAGCTTTACAAAACAAAAGTAAAATTAACTTGATGTACTTATTAAGGATTTACATGCAGTATAATCAGAAAAAGTATGCAGTATGTATAAAATTATATTTAGTGTAATGCACACCAGCAGCGTATGCAGCAGTGGATTTAGGAGCATGCAGCGTGGGATTCCTGTTTCAGTCTGCATTCTGACTTGCTGTCTCTTCTTCTCCACAGTATATTCATTCTGCCGGGATCATTCACAGAGTAAGTGACCTCTGACATGTTAATTATATGCGTGGGGGGCTGGGCAGTAGGATGGTCACTCTATTCAACACCACATCCATTCATCTTCTCTTCAGAGCCTTTCTGTCTTTTTTCAGAGTCTTAGAATTTTAGAAGAGTCTTAGAATTTAAGCGTTTTAAATGTGTTGGTAAAAATGTTTAAAGAGAATCACAGAATAACAGCAACAAAGACTGAGACTCTTTTATAGTACATGACTTTAGTTTGGGTGGAAAGATTTGTGAATAAGTTACCACAAAATGCTGTTTTTGGTTTTATTCAACAGGATCTTAAACCAGGCAACCTGGCAGTGAACCAGAATTGTGAGCTGAAGGTATAAACATTGTAAATAAAATAAATCAAAAACAACATCATTTCCCAAGACATTGTAATTGTAAGCATCCAGTCAGAAAGATTCTTTACTGATTGCAAAATATACCAGTAGTAAGTACAGAGCTATGACTTCTTCTGTTTTAGTATTTTCTTCACACTCTGTTGTTTTGGCTCTTCAGATAAAATCCTGAGTACCACGATTTTGATTCTTAAATTTACAATTTCATTCATGAAAGGAAAAAAGAAATGCAACACAATCTAGCACTGTGAAAAAGTATTTCTTCACTTAATTACTCAATAAACCACTTAAGAAACTTAAGCAATGTAATGTAGGCTAAAAGGTCTAAACAGTCTGCACATTGTGCCACGATCACAAAGGCATTTCTGGAAGAGATGAGAAAGTAAAGATTTAAATATACTGATCAACTCCAAATGAGGAACACAGGGACCAGTACCTAAATTCCCCTGAGAGTGCAGAGACTCATCTTGGAAGGCAAAAATGATAGAGGCCTTGTTCGCCTCGGGATTAAACTGGCATTCAAGATTCCACCATTAGAAGAAGACTGGGTTCAAGCGGCATTCAGGGGAGATTTACAAGGTGAAAGCACAGATAACCAAAATGAACATAAAGGCCTTTTCCACATTTGTGCTCAGGTATTGCAGTTGTGTAATAGTGCAGGTGGTGTAGCACTGTGGGTAACACTGCTGTCCTCCATTCAGAGTCTAAACATAAACAAGACACTAACACTGCATTTACTTACACCAGTAACATACTTGAAAGTCTTATCTCTGGATAAGAAAAAGTGTCCAGACAAATATTCAAAAATAACGGAAATCAAGGCAAGTGGCCTAGTGGTTAAGGCATCCGCCCTGCGACCAGAAAGTCCGGGTTCGATCCCCAAGACGGCTAGGCACCGCTGAGGTACCCTGAGCAAGGTACCGTCCCTGCGCACTGCTCCCCGGGCGCCGTGTTCCTGGCTGCCCACTGCTTCACTTGGTGAATGGGTTAAATGCAGAGAATTGAGCAATTTCCTCCGGGATAAATATAGTATATATAAAAAAAAAAAATTATAGATGCTGTTTTTTTTTTTTAAGTGTACCCTACTCTTTGTATCAGATTTTTCTTACCAGTGTTTTTGGAAGATTAGCATGTAAACATGTAAAATAGCTCATATTTTAAACCTTGGGGCAGAGAACTCAACCCAAACAACTGTAAATAGTAAGTAACAATAAAATGAACCCTAAAGCACTGTTGGGAATTTTTTGAACAGTACTGATGCCTTTTGTTTACGTGCTTGTTCAATTTGAATGACTAATATGACAGACATTTCAAACAAAGTTTGCAATATGATAAAAGTGTTGTCTGTGATTGACGCACAAATTAACATGTGAAGCTCCACCACTGTGAAACTTCTACTAAGTGTATAATGTTCACAGTTAATCTCTCCTTGCCTTAGGAGAGACTTAAACCTCTGGACTTTATAACTCATCCAGTGTGATTTACAGTATTAAGGACACTGTTGTGTTGTGTGCAGATTCTGGATTTTGGGCTGGCGAGGCAGGCGGACTCAGAGATGACGGGTTACGTGGTGACTCGGTGGTACCGGGCACCTGAAGTCATCCTTAATTGGATGCACTACTCACAAACAGGTGACACTCGAAACTCACTCAAAACAGAAGTCACTGGTCAGCAGTTGACTATATGTTACAGATCACATTTCATACAAAAGTAACTTATTGAATGTAGATATTACTTATAGAATGTTATTTTGCTCAATGCTTTTGCTTTTGTAGTACTGAGTTATACTGTGTATACTATAAATGATTTACTGTGGAATCTACTGACTACTTACACAGTTGTATGGCGTTATCGAACTAATTATAGCAAGTTTATAGCAGCTTTGTTCATCATTCCAAGATGTTTTCTTTTATTTTTTAAAGCTTATTTTTAAAGCTTTATAAATATTATTTGACCTCTGTAGGATTGCACAGGAGTAACATGCCAAAATAATGGTATACGTTTATCTGAGACCTATTGTTTATATATATATTGATCATTCATAACATTAAAAGCACTGAGAGGTGAAGTGATTAAGGTCATGCCAAACCTCAGCCACTGTCGGAAGAAGAGCTGCTGAGCTTCTGTGATCACATCTGTATGACACATATTTCACTGTGGTCCACAAAGGTCTTGTTGATGTTCTGCCGCAGATGTTCCAGCAATGTGATGTCAGAGCTCTCACCTCTGCTGTTAGTGGCATTTCACCCTGAAACCAGAAAGTCATGGGATCGCATCGCCTCTAAGTTTCCCTTGAGCAGGGTACTGTCCCCACACACTGCTCCCTGGATGCTGAGGTTCTGGCTGACCACAATGCAGGGGAAGAATTTCGTGCTGTTCACATCGTGCTGTGGTGTGTTCATGACAGAGTGGTCATGGGGGTGTTGTCTGCATTTTTAATGATGGTATAGGAGCAGGGTGTGGCCTTACAGTTCTGGGTGAACAGGGTATTCAGCAGAGGGCTGAGCACACATCCCCACGGGCACCAGCGATGAGTATCAGTGTGGAGGAAGTACCATTGCTGATCCATACCACTTGTAGTACCATATATGCAAACACCACCATCATCGACTGCGTAGAAGAGGCAGATGAGTCTGCCAACAGCGAAGGTGAGCGCCCTGACACAATGGTGTAGGGACAACAGCCTGCTGCTCAGCGTCAGCAAGACCAAGGAGCTCATTGTGGACTGCAGGAGAATGCAGGGAGGAGAGCTGAGCACACATCCCTGGGTGGCACAGATGCTATGTGTCAGTGGAGAGGAGGTGACATTGCCAATTTGACCACTTGTGGACTAAATGTCAGGAAGTCCACAAATTGCACAGGGAGGCACTAATGCGCAGATCACAGAACTTCATGAAAAGCCAGGATGGAATTATGGTGTTGAAAGTAGAGTGCTATTGCATTGTCTGTGTATTGTTTGGCGTATAGGTAAACTGTGGTGACAGTTGTGGTGATTCTGCGTGTAGGTTTGTAATAGCTTGGCATCTTAGCTACAATATGGTATAGAGACTGCCCTATATATACTACATATATCTAATGACATAAACGAATGCAAGTATATTTGATTATTTTTATTACTGAGTTGTGTTTGTTTGCTTTGTTTGTTAACTCTTTTCTGTTTTTTTAGTTGATATCTGGTCAGTGGGTTGCATCATGGCAGAGATGCTTCTTGGGAGGCCACTCTTTAAAGGAAATGACCGTATCCTTAGTGCATCTTATTGAACTAGCAGTGAAACCCAGCCCTACACTTCGTTACTTTAAATTACTGTCTCTTTTCCAATTATTTATTTGAAACACAAAAAACATGCATAAACACTATTGCTGTGAGTCCATGAAATGAGTAAATGACGGTTGTATTCTCTATAGCTTTGCACTTTGGTTCTGTGTGGTTTAGTCTTTGACTCTGAGCTCAAGATTTGGACCAGCTGAGAGAAATCATGAAGACTACAGGGACACCAGCACAAGACTTCATCCTAAAGCTACAGAGTCAGGACGTGAGTGTGAACACTCATACAGTGCTTATACATCTGATAGGGTAAACCTAGCACATTTTGATTGTAGCTCAGTTGTTGCTCCAACTGTGCTGCCCTTCAGTTGAAATGATGTCATTTATGATGACAGTTGTGATGATTCTAGGTTTTTCCTGTGAGGCACAGCTTCTCTTCAGGCTCCAGATATTTTTTTACATTTAGTTGCTCACATAGTAAAATGTCTAATTAAGATGTCTAATTAATTTTGCAGCTACCACATCAATCAATGCATACAGGTGAAACAGGAAAAAGGCTCTCCAGTGGGCAATGAGAGTTTTACTGGAGAAGGTGCAGTTTGGCTAAACCATTGGATAATTGCCTAAACAGCAAAGACGTGTTAGGGTTGCTCTAATATTAATGTTAAGTGGTCATATGATAGTACTTTTCTAGTGATGGATGAGGGGCGTATGGAATAAATTGTGCACCTCTATGGTAGATCTATCTGATTATTTATCTGATCTATCTTATTTAGCACAGTGGCTCGCCTAACAAAACCTACGACACCTGCAGAGAGCATCCCCTCACAGTTTAGAAGTAAA
>JBBPDH010000124.1:26361706-26373275 GCA_037974565.1 Clupeocharax schoutedeni
CGCTGTTTAAAGACTGTAGTTTAACCCTTTAACCCTTCAGATAACCGCTGTTTAAAGACTGTAGTTTAGCCCTTTAAGGTGCAGGTGTATTGTGTAGCTCTAATTCTTCTCTGCTGATCCCCACAGAGTGGCGTCAGGGCAGGGGAGTCCGGATCATCCTGCAGGACGAGGACATGACCACCAAGATCGAGAGTGACTGGAAGAGACTCAACATGCTCTCCCACTACCAGGTAAGACCACCTCTGCAGGACCACCCTCCTGCCTCCGCTGTCCGGCGAGTGTAGAACTTTCTAGACCCGTGAAAAGCGGCGGCGGTCCTGGAGATGCGTCAGCTGTCGCTCAGAGTGCGTTCACGTCAGAATTACCCCGAGAACATGTGGAAGCGGGACTCACAAGCGCTGCCCTGCCGCGTGGGGGGGTAATTGCAGGCCGTGATGACAGTTCCATCTTGAGCTGTCCGTCTCTGTGGCAGCCCGAGACCCTTCGAGTGTAAACTGCAATAAATCACACACAGCGGCGCTGAGCATGTCCTGCATCCTGTGTGTGTGTTCATTTACTGAAACAACAGATCAGCAGCAGTGTGTGTGTGTGTGTGTGTGACTGTGCTCAGTTTATATATGCTGTGTATCTGATTATAGCCTCTTATTTCTCTCTCTCCCTCTCTCCTTCTCTATCTCCCTATCTCTCTCTCTGTCTTGTCTTTTTCTTTTATTCCTTTCACCTTTCCTCTCATCTCTTCTTTTTCCTCTCCCTCTCATTTCTCACCCTCTCTTCTCTTTAATCTCTCATCGTCTCTCTCCTTCTCTCACTCTCTCTTCTCTTTCTCTCTCTCTCTGTCTTGTCTCTTTCTCTTATTCCTTTCTCCTTTCCTCTCATCTCTTCTTTTTCCTCTCCCTCTCATTTCTCACCCTCTCTCCTCTTTCATCTCTCATCGTCTCTCTCCTTCTCTCATTTTTTCATTCTCTCACACTCTCTTCTCTTTCTCTCTATATCCTCTTTCTCTCTGTTCTCTCTCTCTCTCAGTATCTCTTTTCTTCTAAAGCGTGCTCGCGATGTTTCTTGAAGAATGAGAGAAGCGCTGCTATTGATGTCTGCTACCGGCTATCGATTTCAAAAGGAGAAGAAAAAAAACACACACAGTTCTTTGACTAAAATCTCACATAATAGCGACAGCACAAAGCGTTCACGCTTCTGAGGCCCAAATCTAAGTCGACAAGAACGCACTCCTGCGCGTGTGGCTGTGCATATGTGTGTGTGTGTGTGTGTGTGTGTGTATGGGATTCTATTTAAAGGTCCACCCCCAGATATCAGGCCGTATTAGTTCCGACAGCGGTGGGGGTTCAGGTGTAGACTGTGGTCGGCGCTGCTCGCTTAATGTCTTTTGATGGGCGGCGCGTCTATATGGCTGTTCCACACCTTCAATTACGGCTTAAAGACGGATGATACACTTGTTTCGGTGTAATGGTGGAGGAAAGGCGGGAGAAGTGCTTATCAGATCAATGGATCTGCAAATGTTCCTTTCATCTGTTCAAAAGTATCTGAGTAAGTGTTTGAGTGTACAAAGGTGTGTGTGAGTGTGTAGGGGGGGTGTCTCACGTTTTTGATCAGTAGAAAACAATAAGGGCATTTCAGGCTGGCGTTCTCATGTACGTAACAATGAGGATCTTTCGAGTTCATCTCCGATAGAACATGCAGAAATGAAAGGAGATAATTATCTCTTTGGCTTTTCGTTTCATTATCCCCACATCGTTCCGCTATCGTGAACAGTGATTTGATGGCTGCTTTCCAGCTCGCGCTTCTCCAAGAAGACACGGGCTGAATATATATGGTGCGCCATCTTGGCTCGATACGCCCAGTATGGTGTCGTGCACCTGTGGCTGAATTCCAAGACACTTTTTAATATAATTGACCTTCTCCTGCATTTATTTCCCTTCACTTTTGCCATTTGTGTGATTTTCTGCACCAAAAACAAGCATCATACGTTCATACCTCTCTTTAAATTGAACATGCTTTACTTGTTACGATGCCTTTAAGATACATATATGTAAATGCTGTCTATTCTGATTGGCTGCCATGTATTTTGCCTGTAAAAGCACGCCGTAAAACCCTGCTTCAGCAAGCAGTATGTGTTTAGCTCACACAGCTGGATATTATTTCATGCTTTCTTGCTTGTTTGCATTTATTATAATGGTAACTCACTTTTCAGATAAATGGCTTTAAACAGCTTGAGCCTGAGACGTTTGCATAGCATTGCATATAAATGGTTTTTGTGACATCACAAAGGCAGCGATTCGACACAGGCAGCCCCATTTTCACTGTATGGATGGATGGAGCAAACGGTATCTTTTATACACTATAAACTCTTATTTACAAGTAATACTGAAAAAATATCGGTTTTTCTATGACATGGGCCCTTTAAGACCTAGTGCACTACATAGGGAGCAGGGAGCAAATTGAGATTCGCCCTTGCTGGGCCCAATTTAGGCCACAGCAGAGATAAGAAGCCAGTGAATTGAACTTCCATGGTGCTGGGACCCCTATCATCCCTTACTGACCACTGGGGATGCTCTCTTAAGACCCCCTGTCACCCGGCTGACCCTGTAATGGACTGAGCATCCCAATCATTTCCTGGCCATTTAGAGAAAGCGACTTTGAGTGACAGGGCCTCGGAGCAGTGGATGGGACGAAGGGGAGGGGAGGGCGGCTTAGGAGACTGGTCATGACAGCACACCGTGTGGGAGGCTGATAGAATCTGAAATGCCAGTCAGCTGCCTATCACACACACACAAACACACACACACACACACACACACATTGTTCATATCAGCGGCGCATCCCGTTGTTTGTCTGTATGTCTGGAGAGGACGGGTGCCAGACCTGCGCTTCATTATGGTGTAAATAATTTCCTGGGTAAAGCCCGCCACCCTCCAAATGAGCTCTCCGGCAGAAAGGGGGTCCGCGCCGCGCTCAAATTAAATGTCACGCAGGCCGGCGAGCGGGCGACGGGTGGGAGAATGGATTAGGAGGTGATTGGAATCGGAGATGAGATAATGAAGACAGAAGTTCATTCATTCTCAGGTAGGGAGGGCACCATATCCCAGGATTAAAAAAAAACTGAAACTGAAACTGAACTCTTTCATCCTTAGAGAATACATTCATACTCGCATTCTTTCGTTCAGACAATTATCGAGGTTGATTTAGTGTAGAAGCTCTAAACTTTCAAAACATACCGTTTGGTTTCTGTACATATACATAAAAAACCAGCCTGGTTTGAGTGGATTATTTTTGTGATGTCACAAAAAGCATGTCTCCAACTGGTCAGCCTGCAGCAGTTAAGCCCCGCCCATTCACGGTTGAAGTTATAAGGAGTGTTTCAGCATAGAGTGCTTTCGAAATGAGGCATCAAACACAGCCAATCAGAAGAGAGAGGTCGTTTACATACATGAGTATGTAACAAAAAGAGACTGACTGATTCTAAGAGGTAAAGAGAGTAAAACAAATATTTATGACTGAAGATATGGGCTCTTAAAGTGGGATTCATTAAAGTTTCAGTTATGTTGAGGTTAAACACTGATTCTGCTCTGTTAGACTGAATTATCGATACCACATATGAAGCTGCATACGATTCCCAAAGACTGTTCAAAAATAGATGAGTGTTCATTATTTCTAATTCTTTCTGTTAATTTGATAGTGAAAATAAAATAGGTATGTTTTAATTATGAAACGATGTGCATTTAAGTGTAGTCTCTTTTTTTATCAAGTTGTTCTGTAGATGAACTCAGTACCACTACTACTACTACTAATAATGAATTCAAGTCTTTCTAAACGCTGTCTAGCTCTTAAACCTGCAGCGCTGGGGAGATCTGGTTCTCAGAACAGTCGGTTCTTCGTTTCTTTGCTTGACTGAAATGAGTTTTGTCTTCTCGTTTACACAATTTTGTCCAGAACCATTTTATTGACATTGAAATCGTATAGAAATATGAGTCTCGTAAATTAAAAGTAGATATTTTTTGTCAGCCGTTCACTCTCTCGGCTGCGTCCGCCGCGCGTTTCGCGCGTCCCGTTTCTAAGAATACTCTTGGCGTTTTCACGCCTCCGACAGACTCGTTCAGCTCTAATTCTGTCTCTCCTCAGTCAGCCGTGCCCTGCCCCGTCCCAGTCGCTGACATTCTTCCTTTGATTTCCTGTTGGGAAACATCTCGCGGCGTTACATAAGCCTCTCACTGACATTCTCCATATCTGATGAGCCTGAATCCTATCAGCCGCGGAGCATCTCTCAAAGTGCTAATTCACTCCGTTTGGCAGAATATGGAGAGATACGGAAAAAGAGACTTCACTCTCCATGTCTGTTTTCAAAGGGCCCCTAATAATAGCTGAAGACAGTGATGAACCCAGTGGCTGTAGATGCTCGAGAGTTACAGAGAGAGAGAAAAGTGTCCCATCATGCTCCCTGTGTGGGCAGATCCCATTTTTTTCCCGCCCATCCATTGGACGCCTCCCGACTTATACCCATAATGAACAGGAGCTCAGATTATCGTCTGGATAGATAAAATAAAGCAGTAATTGTCTCTGAAGCCCCTCTGCTGCCCGGGTCCATGTGCTCAAGGCCCATGAGCTGCCTCACCTCAATTAACCCTGTAAGTGCTGCAGGCGCAGAGGGGCCAGATTGTGCTGAGGGAGGGGGAAACTCTTAAAAAGCGGAGGAAACCCCCCTCTGTGTGTTAATTGAATCCGTTGGACTGGGGGTGTGAGGCTGATGCAGGTGCACAGAGTGGTCCCAGCTGAGGCGTTATTGAATTGGGAACAGGAGAACCCAGATCCTCGAAAGGGACATTATCATTTCCAAATTATGTCGAAAAATACCAAGAGAAATGTGTGGTATTAAGACTCGGTACGGTTCACCAATAACAACCCATTTCCCTGCAGAATGCAGCGTAATTGCTCAGTATCCTCTTACAGCTGTACGTGAAGGTGGGGGGTGGGGTGGAATTGCATGTGCTGTTGATACTTTTTGTTAAAAAAGAAAAGGAAGCAGCGAGGAGGTCCTGAAAATCCAAAGCAGTCCATCGGTTCCTTAAAAACTGAACACACTGGAACTGAATGGAGATCTTTTACATTTATAAGCACTTACAGAATTCCTGTACTGTTCGTCAGTAACTGTTCTGCGTTTCTCCCGCAGGTGCCTGATAACGCAGTCGTGGCCCTCGTACCGAAGCAGGTCACCGCCTACAACTCCGTCAACAACTCCACCGTCTCCAGGGCGTCCGCCAGCAAATACGGTAGGCCTCATGATGCCCGTGACTCGGGAGTATGTGAGGATTTCATGGCTTGTTTGTAGGTGTGTGCGCGTGCATGCATCACGCATCTTTGCGTACGTGCATGGGTTTCCAAAAAGAGGCCAATTTCACGGAGAGGCAGGAGCGAACTACGAGGGAAATGAGGAGGATCTCCCTCAGAACTAGCGAAAAAGGCGAGGCGCTGAAAAGGGGGCCTTACATGAAGAGACTGGGCAGAGTCGTGCTCGGCACAAAAGCGGAAGTGAGAGGGAAAATGAGTCTCTTTGCACTTGACTTCCCTCCCGAGACACTGAAGCCATCGCAGGCGTCTGGCTGCTATCACCCAGCATGCTTTCGGATCTGATAAAGGAGAAGATCAAAGCCCTGGGGCAGGCCGAGCACTCTCCACACACATCAAATAGAGCATTAACAGCATCTCATCTCCATAGTCCCCCACCTCAGCTTCAAATTAGCCTTAAATGAAGAGAGAGAAAGAAGCGCGACAGACGGACGCGGTTTTGGAGGGTGTAGACAGACGCCACACATCTTTTCAGTCTCTTTCAGAATTAATTTCAAACGAAAGGGAAGCTTCTTCAAACCGGCCGAGCAGGAGATGTGCTTTTGAACTGGTGGAGGACAATGGGCGGAGGCAGAAGAAAGAGAAGGGCCTATTATTCCGCCGTCCTCTCGGATTCCCGAACTCGGCACATAATTTAGCAGATAGCGCTTCAGACGTCTGTCATCTTGAGTGATTGGATCTGGTGTGTTTTGGGGCGTGTGGAGCACGAGACCCTGGCGTCTAGAAGAAGCTGGAATCTCAGTCAGTGATGGAGATTGGATGGACAGCAGAGTGGATAAGTCAACAATATGTCCTGATATTAACCTGAAGACCAGGCGTTCTGATCAAAGACTGAATCCATACCTTGAACTTAAGTTTTTTCTTAATTTTTTTACCTTCTTAACTCACATGAGAGAAAACAGACCCTGCGAGTTCTGGAACAGTACATTTGATCACAGTGGGCAACAGTACAGTCATTACATTACACACATTTTCAGATGCTTTTATCCAATCAGAGGCAGTTTTAGGACGGTGTGAGAACCAGAGGAGAGTTCTAAGTGCTAGATCTTTAGGTAGGACTAGTGTGGGAAGATGTAGCGCATACAGAGAGTCAAGGAAGAGTCATTTAGGGTAGATGGATCATCAGGAAAGGAGGTGTTCTCCGAAAATATGAGTCTTCGGGAGGTTTTTGAGAGATTCTGCTGCTCTGGTCACCTTTGGAAGCTCATTCCACCAACGGGGAACCAGAATGAGACCAGTCTGGACTTGGTTTACCTTGTGTGTGAGGCTGGCAGAGCCAGATGATGTTCCTTGAAGAATACAGTAAACTCCATGGTTCAATACACTCATGATACATTCAACAATGTAATATTCTCACTACATTTAGAGTGACATTTGAATGATCAGCTCTGGCCCAGTTTCCTAAAGAGTCTATAGTTGGAAGGCTGAGGTGTCAGACACGAATGTGCTGGACTGGGCTGTTGATTGGAGCTGGTTTAACACAACAAACAATGCAGTTATCATAACAGAATACTTATTCTTCAGTAGATTGTTACATTTGTGCGCCATGAAACATTGTTACACCCCTAGAGCACTTACAGCTCCTCAGAAAGTTGGAACGTCTTTCTTTGTTCCAAGATCGCTCCATTACCATTTTTTCCACGGCCCTCAGTCCCGTTTCCCCATATTCTACCTCTATCAATCAATCTCACCTGATCATCAGTCTGAACAAGCTCATATCTTCTCACACGACTCCCTACTCAAAGATCTAGCACTTAGAACTCTCCTCCGGTTCTCTCTCTGTCCTGAAAGTCGCTTTGGATAAAAGCATCTGCTTAAATGATTTAAATGTAATACCCTCACTGTCAGAACCTTGTTACGCTGTTTCAAATTCTTGATCAAAGGACCAATAGAGGTCCGGAATCCATACTGAAGTTTCTCTGAATGTTAAAAACTCTTTTTGTGGATATACGAGGTTTTGTTCTGACATTGGTGGTTCTGCGTGCGCAAGCCTTTAAGAGGCCTTTAACTAGTTTTAACAACTTTTTCATTTAATGATGTTATTCCCACATTGTGTTTCGTCCAAGATGTAAAAGATATAAAAGAAATTTCACGATGAAAAGGATGTGGAGCGCGTTTTCTGGTCTGTGAGAGCAGAGAAGCAGGAAACAGAGTGAATACAGAACACTCAGAGAGCGAGAAGTGGACGCTTCCGCCACTCCAGTCCTCTCACATAGGCAAAAGCACAAGAGAGGCGGAGAAAGAAAGAGGTGTACTTCATAATGAAACAAAGGCACTTTTCAATAGGTATATAGGAACCGTACTGGCGTGGCATGGACCTTGTATCTCAGTCCAGTAACGATGTTTCTGAGGCATCTGCAGTGTCTATGGCTGGAGGTTTTTTTTGTAAGAGCTGCTTTAGTTATTGTGGCCGTTTATTTTATAGATATTCTTGAGATTTTTATTGATGTCCTGTTACACCTTCACCTTTCTCACAGCGTTAGAAAACTTATCTTCAGCCGGACAGAACAAACAGTGGCCTCTTTTCAAGTCCATCTGGTGTTGTCACAACATTTTGACCAATCAGAAAGCAGTAACACACTCAGCCCGGCTGCGGCCCACTTTTGGCCCTTCCATTAAGCAGCACAGGCTCGGTTTGGCTTCGGTCGCTTTATTTTTAATAGGAAAACATCTTTTCCTTGTTCCAGTGGAAAAGCTCTAAATGTCCAGAGCGAGGTTCACTCAACAGGAAGGTGGTTATAATGAATATTAAAGGATTTTTAATTAGTATTATAAAAGGAAATAGTGTTTCACTGTTTAAAGTTTAAAGATTTGACTCCATTCTGCCCAGCTTTGACCTGAGCCTGACCACAATCGGCCAGATTTTGAGTACAATTGTTCGTTCTGAATAGCCGCCAGCTAAAAGGCATTGATACACAAGAAGGAATCAATAGCATAATCAGAAAACGGGTCTAAACTTCACAGATCCAATCAACCCAAGCCCTCCTCAACACCCCAAAAGTTTATAGTTAGGATAAACTGTATGCAGGTACTGCCCTCAGGTTGGCTGTGTGGACCTCGCTGGACCTCAGTGCCAACAAGAAGTGCCTTGAGGTAGAACCCAGTGTGCATAAGGTGTGTGTTTGTGTGTTTGGGGGTTTAAAGAAGGGGTAAATTCAAAATCCTTTAAGGGTCTGTGGAACGCACCCTGAGCTGAGATTCTCCTGAAGCGATGCCCAAATCCAGTGAGAAGATGGTTCCTTTGTCTCCCTCTAGGGATTTTGGCCTGAATTCACCCCTGACGTGGCCAAGACCACCAACTCAAGCTCAAGGCAGAAGTGTGTGTTTGTGTCTGGGGGTGGAGGGGGTCTTAAAGCAGGGGTACTTTCAGGCCAAAATCCGGACTGAGGACCCCGAATTGAGCAGAATTTGTGAACTTATGCCCAAAGCTAATTTGAATTGGTTCTCGTTTAACACGTTTTGGCCTGAATTTACCACCCACATACACACACACACACACACAAATACACTCACACACACACACACACACACACACACACACACACACACACATACACTCACACTCAAACACACACACACACTCACACCCAGACACATATTTTACATTTACAGGACCACCCTTCAGACACTAGAGTGTGTGTGTGTGTGTCTGTGAGACTAATGCAGGGTTGAAATTCAAGTCAAAACAGAGAACGACTGTCCAAATAAACCTCCAGCTTCAAATAAAGATTCTGTAAATGCTGATTTATCTGGATAAAGGTTGACCACAGGGTTGCACACGGTGTCCATCTAGAGATCAGGCTTGGTCAGATCTGCTCCAGTGAGAGTGAACTAGTTTGCAGAAATATTTGTCTGGCCTGAGTGACTCAAAGAGAGGAAGAAGCCCAAACAGAAAAAGACCCGGAACACTGTCTGGACAGACGCAGCCGTCACCAAACCTCGCGGGGATTTCCAGCGCGATTTTTATTCTCGTCCACAACCTGCTCTCCGTCCTCCCTCCATCCCTCATTCACTCTTCTGTCTTTTCTCCTTTGCTTTCTGGACCATTTTATTTTCCTCTCACTCAAGGCAGAGCCTGTTTCCTCTCCAGAGAAATGGATTTCTGCTGCATCTGGCATGGGGAGAGAAGCACTAGGGGTGTGTTTGTGCATGAAAAAGTTTTATTTCACCTTACCAGATCAGGCCTCTGTGCTGATCAATTCTTTTCACACTGCATAAACATCCCTGGAGCTCGCCGCGCTTTTAAATGCCACGGCCGCCCCTGACGTTGGCCGAGCCATAAAAATTTCATATCTGCCGACACTGTTCGATCTCCCTCCGCCGCCAACCGCGGGAGAGGCGATGAAAAATTAAGCAGCCATACATGCTAAAACATTCACATCCAATCTCGCGTCCAGCGGACTGGCCTGGACAAGAGCGAGGCCCTGGGGGGGTGGGGGCTGGGGGGAGCGAACGACTGAGTGCCCCCCCGACTCTTCTGGGTATTTTATTTGTTTCTTTCCATTTCCTCTCGTCCCAGAAAACATGATCAAATACACGGGCAGCCCGGACAGCCTCCGCTCCCGCACACCCATGATCACGCCCGACCTGGAGAGCGGGGTCAAGGTGTGGCACCTGGTGAAGAACCACGAACACGGAGACCAGAAAGAGGGCGACCGCGGCAGCAAGATGGTCTCCGAGATCTACCTGACCAGGCTGCTGGCCACCAAGGTGAGCTTTCACTTCTTCATTGTGCAACACGTCTTACGCACCTGTGCAAACTGTTTAAGGCCATTTTTCTCAGATAATGTGTCTTTCTGCTGGCAAAGGTGACATTAGAATGAAAACAAACAAACAAGAAAGCAGAAAAATGTATCCAGATGTGTTTAGGCTTTAAAAAAGTTATTGTGTGAGCTGGTGAGGAGAACACAGGTTGGGTTCCAGGTTCCTCCTCGGTTCCTCCAGCCGTGGTTTGGATGGTGAAGCTCCATCAGCAGCTCCTGCTTTAATTTAATGAAGTACTGATCGAGTCAAACAAGGTTTCTGATGAAACTACAGTAACACTGACCTTCCACAATAACTCACTGATATACTGAACAGAATATCACTGTTTGCTGTAGAACGGTGTGTAGAATGTATTTATTCCTTTAGTGTGATCTATATACTAAATCATAGAGTGTGACAGAATTGTTACGAGGCAAGTAAAAATTTACTTGACACATTGTCATATGCAAAGGTCACAAATGTTTTATAGAGATGAAATAAGATGGTATAAAAATAAAGGCAAGTGATGAAAGTAAACAAGAATGTAGAATAAAAGTAATATTGAAGATTAATTAAAATAAGTTCAATGAAAACAAAGCGATATAAAGGTCTTACTGGCTGGCTGAGGGCAGCAGAAAAAAAGCCTATATAGCTTCTTTTCAAAACCAGCATCAGTTTTAGCTGATCTGATCTCCATGGTTCCATCGGTAGAAAAACATTTACTTCTTCATGGCATAGACACCAAGGGTCTAGATCATTTGGTGAAATAGCTAGATAGATCTGAGCCTGCATAGCTATGATAAGCCACCAAGAATAGGTTGAACAAAAGGGGCCCTAGAATGTATCCTTGAGGGACTCCATAAGGCTTGGTGGACATCAATAGAAATGAAACGACCACTGCCTTCTAAGAACCACTGACTAGATTGCATTCATTCGTTTACTCAGTTTATATTACCCTCGTATGATACCCTCTGATATGCCATCTATAGTATACATTATATATTTATATACACTTATATAATTTAATTATAATTACAGATCACTAGAGCGCTTAAGAGCCAGTTCATATAATATCCTATATGAGTAACAAGGGTATGATTATGTCTCAATAAAACAAAGGCAAGAGAGCTGCTGCATATGATGAGCATTGTTTGGAATAATTTTGTGTAATTTTGTGTATTGTTTACTGACCCCTAACCCTCGCTCTGCGCAAATGTTAGCATGACATCCTCTAATGACGCTATAGAAAGCTCTCAGTTGGCCTCCTAGGCTGATGAAGTGACGGCACGCTGGAGCAGGATAAATTGGAGCGCACTGGATTTGAGTGGGAACAGATCGGTTCCTTGTCAAACACAGCTCCAATCAGTCTCGGCTGGAGAGCAGCATGAAGTGTTTACTCGTCACATCATTTGTTCCAAACTGCGCTTTCCTCTCCAGAACCCTGTGGTATTTTCCACTCTTTCACTCAGTA
>JBBPDH010000124.1:26489933-26502357 GCA_037974565.1 Clupeocharax schoutedeni
ACGTCTGTGATCACACGTCTGCGCTTTGTTTCCCGGCGGACCCAAAATAAACGCCACACTCGCGTCCCCCGGAAATCTGATACAATTCAACCAATCAGAGACGGCTTCGAGATTCCTGAAGTGTTTCCAGTTAAGTGTAGCATCTGCAGCAGACGTTTAGCCAACGCTCTGTGACGTCTGAGGCTGAGATTAAGGTGTACCTAGCCTGCAGTAGCTTGGCTGAATAGCGGACGTTGATTTAAGTTTAACTTTACGGGTTTGAGGAACAGATGTGGACGACTTGAGCACTGACGCACATCACTCTGGATAAGAGTGTCAGCTAAATGCTGTAAATGTAACTCAGAGTTGCTAAGTGTCCCTACACTGAACCATTTCACACCAAACCCACTCTGAGTAACTTTCTTTAGATGTCAAAGACTGAATTATGCAGTTTGGGACAGTTCCCCCGCAGGATAAAGACAGTTTTGGGGCTTGAATCTGATATATCTGGTTTACTAATGATTATAAGCAGTGTCAGGTGACATGAAAAGCGTTAAAAAAAAAGGGCGCGTTGTTTTCTGCATTCTGCTTAAGACAGAAAAGACAGACAGGAGCAGAAGGAGAGAGAGGAAGACAGGGAGAGAGGAGTGCGAGTGTTGGACGTGTGCTGTCAGTTGTGCTGTGTTGCATTTTTTCCCCCTGTAAACATGGACGTGTTTGTGCTGCTCTTCTTCCTCCCTTCCTCTGCCGCTCCGACACACTCCAGTAGTTTCTGCGAACGCTTCCCTGTCATATCAATGCCAGCACGCCAGCTAGAGGCCCGAAGGTGGGGAATTATGCAAAAGGTGGAGCAAAAATACCTTACATAACCTTTTTTAGGGCATAAAGAGACGTTAACTACTCCGACTCAGTTGTTGTCCAGAGGGTGTAGTATCTCGTGAGAAAGGATTATATACTAATGACGGACGCCCCGAAATGCAGATCACTTTACTGTATTCTTCTATTAATATATAGTTTAAGGATCTTACTGATGTCTGTTATACCCATTACGAAACCAAACCCCTTAATTTTACCCCTTAAAAGTAGCTTAATTTTGACCTTAATTTCCAGGAAATTTCCAGGAAATTAAGGAAAATTAATGGGAAAAGTGCAGGTTCAGGCTGATTTAGGGGTAAAACTACTGTATTTTGCTCTTACTTTTTTAAAAGTTGCCCCTTAAATAATAGCAGAACCTCCTGAATAAATTCTGTATGTTTAAGATTTAGGGGTTTCACACTCGTGCCTTAAATCCGATTTCAAGGTTACATTTAGGGATTGCTTCAAAATTAATGGCCATTAACGGGGTGGCGGTAGCTCAGTGGGTAGGATACTTGCCTCTAGACCAAGAGGTCATGGGTTCAAATCCTGCCTTCAGCACCACCACTGGGTCCTTGAGCAAGACCCTTAACCCCAAGTTGCTCCAGGGAGACTGCCCCCTGTAGGTAGGGAGTGGAAGTCGCTTTGGATAAAAGCGTCTGATAAATGCCGTAAATGTAATTCAGATGAAGGGGGTTGGTGTACTCTCAGGGATAAATTAAATTTAGGGAGCGCTAAGCACATTTTAAGTACATTGTGTTTTGTAGTGCCCCTTTAATAAACAAAATAGACTAACTAACGAACAAACTAACTAAATAAATAAATAAATAAATAAATTGCGAAGAAGGTTATATGCCGGTTATGTTGGGGCCTGTGTGTTTGTGTGTATTTTTTAATGTAATCTGTGTAATTTATATTACAACCCAATGTGGTTCATCTTATTCATCTTATTACAACCCAATGTGGTTCATGTATTATTGTAGTATATATAGTATAATATAGAGGGTCTTAATGACATGTGTACTATCATTTAATTGACAAAATGGTCTAAATAAATAAGCAAACAAATAAATAGCAAGGAGGTTAGAAGGAGGTTATGTAAGGGCCTGTGTTTGTGTGTGTGTGTGTGTGTGTGTGTGTGTGGGTGTTTGGGGTGGGGGTAGGGGTGCAGAAAGCACAATGGAAAGACCCAGAAACCTCAGCTCCAGTTAATGGTTCTAAATGGTCATCTTTCAACCTTGTAAACTTCCGTAAAGACTATGGTTACAACATCACCGGACCCTCTGGGCCTCGGAGAGAAAACAATATCATGAAAAGTTGAAGCTCTCAAGGCACGTCACACCAACCACTAGCATCTAACATTAACCTACATGTTTACCTTAGTAGTGATTTTGATCTAAATATTTTAATCCATTCTCTGGAACTGAATCATGTTTTAAACCACAGTGAGATAAACAGATGCGTTTTTCTAATTTTCTAATCACAACGTATATTTTATGTATATTTTATTAAATGTTACTATATATTTGTTTTTAATCACGTTTCTTTTTCATTTGTACTCATTCAAAAATGTTTTGGAATATAAATACATTTTTATTTAAAGCCACATTGTATTGTATAACCGTGTGTTTGAGACATATAAAGAATCTTAAATCTTCAATATTATAAATGTAATAAAGACTAGCCCCGCCCCCTCCCTGTGTCCAAGTGTGGTTGCCCCCACTGAGCCCCAATACCCCACCCCACAGCCGCAGCCGTTTTCCCCACCACTGATACACTGTAACATCTCTATCTGAGGCAGTTTGAGACTTTAAACCATATTTTTGATTCCTTTTTTGTCTGAAGGGAGTGGGGGGTGTGCGGCAGCGCGAGGGTTAAGGTAAAGTGGATTATTGTTTTTTGTAATAGATATAAACTTTATTTAAAGCCACATTTCCGTATTGTACTGTATAACTGCATATGATGTAATAAACATAATAAAGACTAGGTCCCCCTCTGTGTCCAAGTGTGGTTGCCCCCACTGAGCCCCCAGCCCCCGCCACTGATACACTGTAACATCTCTATCTGAGGCGGTTTGTGATTTTAAACCATATTTCTGTTTCCTTGTAAAAGCATCTTTTCTTGTCTGAGGGTCCGGCAGGGCGAGGGTTAAGGTAAAGTGAACTGAATTGTAAGAAGTTGGTTTCCAGGGGAACTATTCTCACTGTTCCAGCTGAGCCGGGCGAGACCACTCTGCTGGCGGGGAGAGGGGGCGCCGGCGGCGCGGCGCGGGCGGAGGGAGCGCGATGGTTCGACCCGAGACTCGCCGTGGCGCCGCGCGGCCGCACGCGGACATAAGAGAGCGCACCTTCGGACCGAGACGCGGACCGGGCGCTTCCGTTGCGCCCGCGGACGGCTCGTAGCTCGCGTTCTCTCCCCCATCTCGGCGGCCCGGTGCGCACGGCCGTGCCAAGTCAGTTTGAAAAGATCAGACAAAGGCAGCAGGAAGCCCCTCGGCTGGGCAATGCACGCGCGCGGAGCGCCACCACGGAGCGGAGACCCCTCTCCACCTTCTCCACCCGCTCCACCCGCTCCTGCCCCGGCTCCGGACGCTCCGCGGGCGCGCTGAAGCGCACGGACACGCCGCGGCTCCCTCCTGGTCACGCGCTTTTTTTTGTGGAGATATCTGTTTTTGGGGGGGGTGGTGGGGGTGGTTGTGGTACTGGTGGTGGTGGTAGTGGTTGGGGTGGGGGGGAATGCACAACCGTCTGGATCCTGTGCTCCGGAGAGGACGATCATGTGAAGGCGGAGCGGGACGCGCTGTGTGACCGCCAGCGGCCCCCCCCCAACCCAGCCGCTGCGCTCAGATTGGAACCAGCCTTGAGATTCTCTCCTCTTTTTTTTTGTTTTTTTGTTTTTTTGGGGGGGGGGGACACCTTCTTTTGCATTTGAATCCAAGCAGACGGATCACGTGGGACCGGGAGTTCAGTTAGATGTGAAGTATTTGTAATTTTTTTGGTTCACTACTACACACGTGGATTATAATATTTTTAATTTTTTTTCTTCTTTTTTTTTCTCATTGAAATGGAGACGCACATCTCGTGCCTGTTCCCGGAGATCCTGGCCATGATCTTCAGCTACCTGGACGTGCGGGACAAGGGCCGGGTGGCCCAGGTGTGCGCAGCGTGGCGGGACGCCTCCTACCACAAGTCAGTGTGGCGGGGCGTGGAGGCCAAGCTGCACCTGAGGAGGGCCAACCCGTCCCTGTTCCCCAGCCTGCAGGCCCGGGGCATCCGGCGGGTGCAGATCCTGAGCCTTCGGCGCAGCCTGAGCTACGTGATCCAGGGGATGCCCAACATCGAGAGCCTGAACCTGAGCGGCTGCTACAACCTGACGGACAACGGCCTGGGCCACGCTTTCGTGCAGGAGATCCCCTCGCTGCGCGTGCTCAACCTGAGCCTGTGCAAGCAGATCACGGACTCCAGCCTGGGCCGGATCGCCCAGTACCTGAAGAACCTGGAGGTGCTGGAGCTGGGCGGCTGCAGCAACATCACCAACACGGGGCTGCTGTTGATCGCCTGGGGTCTGCACAGACTCAAGAGCCTGAACCTGCGCAGCTGCCGGCACGTGTCGGACGTCGGCATTGGCCACCTGGCCGGCATGACCCGGAGCGCGGCCGAGGGCTGCCTCAGCCTGGAGTATGTGACCCTGCAGGACTGCCAGAAGCTCACGGACCTGTCGCTGAAGCACATGTCCAAAGGCCTGGCCAAGCTGCGGGTGCTCAACCTGAGCTTCTGCGGCGGCATCTCGGACGCTGGTATGCTGCACCTGTCGCACATGGGCAGCCTGCGTGTGCTCAACCTGCGCTCCTGCGACAACATCAGCGACACGGGCATCATGCACCTGGCCATGGGCTCGCTGCGCCTGGCCGGCCTGGACGTGTCCTTCTGCGACAAGGTGGGCGACCAGAGCCTGGCGTATGTGGCGCAGGGCCTCTACGGCCTACAGTCGCTCTCGCTCTGCTCGTGCCACATCAGCGACGACGGCCTGAACCGCATGGTGCGGCAGATGCATGAGCTGCGGACGCTGAACATCGGACAGTGCGTGCGCATCACCGACAAGGGTCTGGAGCTCATCGCCGACCACCTGACCCAGCTGGCGGGCATCGACCTGTACGGCTGCACCAAGATCACCAAGCGCGGCCTGGAGCGCATCACGCAGCTGCCCTGCCTCAAGGTGCTCAACCTGGGCCTGTGGCAGATGACCGAGAGCGAGAAAGTGCGGTGAAACTTGGAGGTGGGGGGAGGAGAAGGAGGAGGAGGAGTGGTTGTGTGTGGGCGGGGAGCTTTCATTATTCAAAAATAAAAGGCCTGTCGCACTTGCAGTTCAAAGCGTGCGACGCGGCCTCAGCGGACACATCTCTGTCGTTCATGCAAAAACCTATATAAATATATAAATATATATATGAGCAGTATTCCATCCTAAGCGAGTCTATTAACCCATTTCTATCAGCCGGTGTGGTGAAACACACACAAAATAAATAAACAAAAAAGCAAAAGTTCCTAACCAGTCGCAATATTAAAACCTCCTCCTTCCCGCGTTATGGCGCCTAAATCGGTTTGGCTACCTCGTAGATGTAGTAGAAACTTGTATTCTTTAAAAAAAAATGAAAGAGAAAAAAAAGAAGGAAAATAAGAGAGAAAAAAATGCAGATCAATTGTGCCTGGAAATACACTCCCCTCCCCCATCTCTCACCGTCTTTCTTTTTTTCCTCTTTTTTTTTTTCTTCTCGTTTGAGAACAGCAGAAATGAAGCACCGGGCTCTAACTACCTTTGTTAATTTGGCCAACAAAAGACTGAAGGGGACGACGGAGCGAGTTTTATGCAAAGACGGACACAAAAAAAACAAAACATGAAACAAAAGTTAAAAAAAAGAAAAAACGCTGGTTTGTATACGAGAGCTTTTCTATTTTTCCTTCCGTTTTCTGTTCGGGTTCTTTTGGAGCTCGGGCCTCGAGAAAAGCCCCTTTTCGGAGCCGAGGTCCTCTCCGGCCGGCGCGTTTATGCTTATGGAGAGCAGATATTGGGTTAACGGCTGTTATTCAGAGCATTGTACTTCAAATTGAAGTGAATTTGTGTGCCCACAGATGTCCCCCTTTCTCCTAACCAGACCCTGTCAGTAGCTCGCTCTAGGGTTCAACCCACTTTATTCTTTTATTTTTCCCTGTTTTGCTCACTTATAGATGACAGGTCACACCGAAATCAACTGTCCGTCCGTTTAGTTTTGTTTCGTTTCTGGATGAGTTCGTGTTTAAATTTACACAAAAGGACTTTTATTCAAATGAAGAGTAGTGGATCTCTCCTCTCTCTCTCTCTAACCCCCCCCCCTCTGTCTCTCTCTCTCTCTGGGGTAAGAATCAAACTCGTGTGAGGCCTCTGTGTAATATGATGTATCGACCTGCGAACATGTACTGAGTCCTGCTGAGAAGCTACTGTGTTTTAAATGTACTGTATGTATTTGTACAAAAAAAAACAAACACACACAAAAAAAAACAAACAAAATTGCAAAATGTTTTATATTCTTACAGTAAACATTAAAGTTGATATTTATATAATTACAAAAAAAAATATGCCCATTTCGTTTTTACGCTCGTTTGGTTTTAGGTGCTGCCTCCTTAGCTGTGATGAGAGATCCGGAGGGGCCTGATGGGGCTCTGAGCTCACGGGCGTCCAGGAGAGCGCGGGTCGGGTCGGTTCGGATGAGTGGGTTTTGGTGGGAGAGCCCCCAGAATGTTCCTGCTTCTCTCTGGCTGTTGATCATGTGGGGCTGTGTTTACGAGGCGCTACAAAATGGATGCTTCTGCTTGATTAGGCTGCTTAGGGTGCTCGGATAATGAGGGACAGGCAGAGGTGCTGGCGGCCCGTGTTTCACGGCCCTCGGCTTGGGTTACAGCAACCGGGGCGGTTCGGGGGAGGGGGGGTGAGATTGTGACAGTTGTGCTCCTGCTGGGGTCGGATGTATAACGCATTTTACGCTGATTGCACTGACAGAGCGCTCACAGAACAAACCCGGGTCCCTTCTCTCGCGCCACTGTCTCCTGAAGTTAAGCAGCCGGGTCTGAATTTCGCCCCTTCTTTTGCTCAGTCACGCATACCACATCTGAGAGATGGGGGGGGTCTGTCCCACAGGAGTCGCCCCCCAACACCCCCCTCCCTCCCCACTTTCAGCAACCAACGCACACACTTTTAAACATTCCTCACCATCATTCAGAGCGATTAAGCTTTCTTCTAGCCCACCCCAAACCAACCCCCGCACACACACACACACACTGTGCGGAGGAGGGGTCAGACGGGACGGGGGCTGCTTGACCAGCGAGGGAGAGAGAATTCACAGCCGTAAGGTCACTGTGATCTCTCTTTTAAAAAGCTCGGCTGAGTTTATGGAGCTTAGTTTACGAGGCGTTTCTTATTGGAGGGTTTACCCTTGGAGTGGGCTTTGGACGAGACTTGATCCGCTGCTTTTTTTTTCGATGCTTTAAATCCTTTTAACTATGTTTCGCTCACCTGTATGACCCTCGCGGTGGGGTGGTCAGTGTCATCATTTGATAAAAGCCCAGTTTACAGTTTACAGATTACAGTCATTGTTTGCGTGTAGGCTTTTCTTCAGCCTGGACACGTTGAGATTTGCAGTGTATCTTTGGTTGATATCGGCCTGGCGGTGTTGGGCGGGAGTTGTTCCTCCTGTGCAAGACGCGAGGCTTTATAGGCGGCGTAACGTGTCGTAAAAGACCACCATTAGGGAGCAAGAGCTTCCCAACAAAAGAGTGGGTGCGTTCGCAACAACCTGCGAGGCTTTTCTTGTTTTACGGCACCTGCAGCTGAAAAGTGTCAGTCGGAGGCTTTGAAGTCTTCCAGCCAGGGGTGTGAGAAGGTGTGGTCTGCTGGTGTGAGGGAACGGTAACTAATATGGTGTGTTTAGTCCAGTAAGAGCTGGTGCGTTTTTTGAAGCAGTGCACTTTTGGCTCCCCAAAGGACTTTGGAATTCCTTGAAGAGCTGTGTATATCATGTGTATTTTCCTAGAGCCGTGTATCGCTAGTCCAGTAAGACTGAGAGACAGAGACAGCTCTGGTCTATGCTCTTAAAAATAAAGGCCTATTCGAAGCTGTGCACTCATGGTTCCTTAAAGAGCTACATTTTGTGTATATATTGTTCCTAGAAGATGGGCAGTCGAGTTAGACTTGCAGAGACAGTGTGGTCTAAAACACAGAGGTCTGTTTGAAGTAGCACTCTTGGTTTTTTCAAGAGCCTTGAAATGGGCTTTTAAAGACATATACTATTGTATATTTTCCCAGAATACACATTTTAAGTCAGTTAAGACTTGCAGAGATGGCATGGTTTATGTTTTTTGAAGAATAAAGGGCTATTTGGAGCATTTCCCCCAAAAAACCTGGAATGGTTGATTCTTTAAAGAGCTATATTTGCTATATATATACTTTTCTAGAACCAGTAGTCCAGAGACTGTGTGGTTTATAAAGGGTTATTCCAAGCGATGCACTTTTGGTTCCCCAAAGAACTTTGGAACGGCCTGTTCCTTAAAGAGCTATTCTTTGTGCATGTATTGTATATTTTCCAACAGCCGTATGCCGTGATTAGTCAGGGTAAGGCTTGCGGAGACAATGTGCTCTGTGCTCTTTAAAATAAAGGGTTCTTTGAAGCAGTGCACTCTTGATAGAACTTTGTATCGGCTGATTATTTCAGGAAACGTATTTAGTTTATATGTTGTGTGTTTGCCTTGGAGCTGTGCGTCCAATTTGAGAAGTAGACGGGAACCTTTATGGGCGTGGAAGCCCTAAAGAAAGTGTCTTGAATGAGAGAGAGAAAGTGAGAAGGTGCCTGAACATATTGCCAGTCACAGATCCCTACTGGAAAACGGGGAGGAATTTGTGAGTCACCGTTTGACTTTGCTCTGTGAAAAGCGAGTGTGCGGTGTCTGACTCCAGCAGACGGACACACACACACACACACACACACACACACACACACACAGGCTTAGTAAACACAGCACAGCACACATCCTGGGTGGATCCCGGGCTGCGAGATGGAAAGGTTTCTCTGTCGGAGCTCTGCTTTGCTCTGCTGTGCTTCACTGGTGTTCAGGATATAGTGGTCAGACTGTGGTTTGTGACTCTGCGTCCTGTATGTTCTGAGAGTTCAGGATTTCAGACCCTCCTGGGTGCATGTTTAAAGGTGCCAAAGGGGTTATTTGGAGAAAAGAGCCACAGCTCGTTCCCCAAGAACCTTTTAGTGAAGTTTTTTTAAAAAAAAGAAGCACCATTGTAAATAAGAGTGTGCCATTGGTGGAGAGACTAATTAGCCTGATTCCTTTCTAAAAGAGGAATTTCACCAGTTGTTCATAATTCAGTGCTTCAGACGTAAACACAGTCATTCAGAGCGGCTTTGGATTCAATAGTGTAAATCGTACTGCTGCTTTCTTTACAGTGGCGGTGAATGGAACCAGGTGCAACACAAATATAACCATTCTCTTCACTATCCAAACCCGCGTGAGTTGTTTATGAGTAATACTAAAGGTTAAAATAGCAGTAAATGTGAAAAAATGACCACCCTGCATGCACTTCCTCAGTCTATCCATCATGAATATCATTTTAAACAATACGTTTTGGTCCAGTATCGTCTCAGAACTAAGATAAATCAATGTCTGGGAAATTTAAGAAACACATTCATTGCCGTTATCATATGGGAACATTCTATGAGGGAGCTTTTAAAGGCATTAAAGACTCCATTCCATTCACCACCGCTGTGAAGATTCAAGCACGTTTCTAGAACGGAGCATCTCACAGCAAACCAGGGGTGTATCAAGCGTGGGGGGGTTCTAGGGCGGGGAAGTCAAATGTTCTAGGATGGGGTGGAATCGCGTTTCAGCAAAAATGGGGGTGTTGAACCCCTATCAGCCCCCACCACCACCACCACCACCGTGTGCTACATCCCTGCAGCAAACTCACTCTGAAAGACTTTATGTTTACATTATGCAACTTTTCATTTAACTGTGCAGAAAGTATAAAAAAATGAGAGAGATTGTTTATCAGATGTACACTCGGGCCTCTTTAAGACCTGGTATGAACACACACGGTGAACAGACCATAAGTGGACCAGAGTACAGGTGTGAATGCGTTTCTGAGACACACTGTGACCCTCGGCCCACCTTCAGAGGGGGTCAGGGACACATGAGATCACATAATATCTGTTGGGGGGGAAGACTGAAGTGCCCTAATGCATGCTTGACAGAGTCAAAGGAGCATCTTAACCAGCTGTGTCCTCACAGCAGAGACGAAAGCAGCTGCTCAGTTCATCGTTTGTCGGTTTATGAGTTAAGAGAAGGACATTTCGTCAGAAGTAATGCTACATGCATGCTGTGTCCTTCCTCCTGCCACATCAGCGAGCCATGTCCCTGTCCCCAGTCCATCAGCTGTCCTTCTTTTGGTAGGTACTGACCACTTAATACCAGGAATCCCATATAAGCCCTGTTGGTTTTGGACCTCGTCAAAGTGTCTGAGATCCTTTCACCTGTTTTACCTGCTTCTGACACATCAACCTCAAGAACCATCGACCCCCTGGACAGGTGTCTCTGTAACGAGATGATCAGTGTTATTCGCGTCGCCTGTCGGTGGTTTAGTGTTGGGGCGATCGGGGAGTGTGTGGTGGCTCTTTTATACCCCCCCCCGGCCTCTGCGTGTGTGTGTGAGGTGCAAGTTTGCGGCTGCTAGGTGCCAGCTTTCCTAGGCGAGGCTGTGACAGAGTTTGACTGGTGTCATGTGACCTTGCTGGGAGTGTGAGGGCTCGGGGCTGGAGCCAGGAGGCCCAAGCTGTCTACCTCACTCACATATATGCACGCGCGCACACACACACACACACACACACACACACAAATACAGAAAGAGAAGGAGCAAGGCCGTCAAAACACCCCGCAGCATAAACATGCGTACGCACTCACAGTCAGTCCCAGAACTCAAGGAAGCGTCAGTGCGGAGCATGTTGGAGCTGGTTTGCTTGCCTCCATCTCACACTCGCACTGCAGGAAATCCTATTTTGGCAAGTGAGCATATCTGGAGATGTAGGTAAAATGTAAAAATGTCTCATTATGTGATTGTGAGACGGAGACTATGCAACCTGCTGCAACTTTACCTATAAAATCCTTCCCTGCACTGATCATTTAGTAAAGCATTAGAGCAAGTGCAGTGATTTGGCAGCGCATCGAGATAATTACACTTGATGACATCAGTTTATGTAAGCAGACACGACTAGAATTAAGCTGGAGAGGCTTATTAAAGGGCCCATACCCTTCATTTCTCTGCCTCATGACTCTATTCTTCCCAGTTGGGACAGTCTTTAAGACTGACATATGCAAATAAGCTCTGCTTTGATTGGTTGCAGCATGGAATGAAACACTCCTTATAACTTCACTGAGAGTGGGAGGGGCTGCACTGTCAATGGCAGATATGTGTCAATGGATAGGTTTTTGTGACATCACAAGAGGAACTGATTCAAAGGGGGCTGTTTTGTGTCCATATATGAGCTGGATGTTGCTTTTTGAAACATTAACACTCAATTTTTTTCATATAAACGAGTTTTCCCGTGAGATATTCCCTTCTTACAAAATATTAGACCTGCCTATTATATTCTGCCCATATTTAAGATGCTTTAGGTTCTTTTTTTCTAGGACACACACACACACACACAATTACGCCCGATCAACTCATCTTTCTTCCTGTTTTATTTCCTTTTCTCTGCTTTTTGAAAGCGCGGAGCTTCAGCTAGCCCTGTGCTGCTCTGCCCCATTGTGCTGCCTGGATTAAGTGACGGGTACACATGTTCCCCTCCGTATCCGCTTTCATATGCAGCGTAACGCTACACTCGCGTAGCGCTCGAGAAGGTCCGTGCGTGAAAGAAACTCAAGTGCAGGATTCAAAATCCCACAACATCACAATGCCCCTTTTCCTGAGGTACAAAAAAGGCAAGCTGTAATTAGAAGCTTCCCTTTAAACTAGCCCTTTCTAGCTTAAACCCTGACCTGAAATGGTCCTGCTGGCCGACTGTAGAGGGAACAGGGGGGGAAATAGCTGCTTCAATAGCGGCTATATCATTTCAGAGCTTACCTTTCCTGAAAAAGGCCCCTGTCAGCCAAGTGGATTCTTCAAAACACTCCATGAACTGCAAGTGCATTATTAATATTTTCTGCAGGTTCTTATTAACCCAATAATCCCTAATGAGCTGAAGGTGGGCCCACGCTTTGTTTCTTCCTTCTCACATCAACATAACCTACATAGTTTCATGGTTGTTACTAAAATAATAAGTCTCAGGCTCTGGTCTAGAAAAAAAAAAACGTTTTTACAGCAGTTGTGAGAGGAACCAGACATTAGGGTTGGCCTAAAATGTATATATTTGCCTCCAGAATCAGACGTTTTCTGATTCGTATACATATATAGATGGTTCAGGGGTACACGTGTAAGTATTACTGAAAAAAAGTGTATTTTTCCCAGATGGACCACAATGTTTTTTACCATCATCATAAATTCATTGGTGGCTCTGCATAGT
>JBBPDH010000124.1:26788783-26800794 GCA_037974565.1 Clupeocharax schoutedeni
CTAACCAACCGCGCCCGGCACAGAGCACTCACACTAGTCTAACCAACCGCGCCCGGCACAGAGCCCTCACACTAGTCTAACCAACCGCGCCTGGCACAGAGCCCTCACACTAATCTAACCAACCGTGCCCGGCACAGAGCCCTCACACTAATCTAACCAACCGTGCCTGGCACAGAGCCCTCACACTAGTCACACCAACCACGCTTTGGTGGTCAAACGCACTCGGGCACGGTTCAGACTGCCTAGTGTGAGTACACCCTTAATCAGTCTGCTGTTTTACTAAACGTACTGCTTATTTATTTCTCCTTTGTTTAGTTGAAGGTCCAGTATGTTAATCCTGCTCCATAAGAAAACACGGCTGCTCTAACTGCTACCCCTAATAATAACACGATAAAGTATAACTGGAGCAATAAGGGGGGAAAAGAAGAGGATGCGGGGAAACAAGTCTTACAAAACAAGTACACCCTACATCCTGTTCTAGTTCCATTATCGTAATGAGTGTTACAGGGTGACTTGACCCTGAAAAGAAGTTTATTTGGTAAATTAAACATTTTCCATTGTGTACATATTCAGTTCCTTGCTGAATTACTAGAACAGCCTCTAATGCCTTGATTGTTGTATTCAGCCTTCTTCCTATTGAAATAATAATCATGACGGCTTCCTTTTGCAATACAAATCAGCAGAGAAAGCCTCGATTTTATGTTTATTTGCCAGTCAATTATTTATGCATATATACAGTCATCCCCCTCTTTTCCCTGAGGTTACATTCCAAGAGCACCCACGCGTAGTGAAAAACTGCGTCGTTGTCTTTTGGTTAAAGAAAAGGCCTAAAATGCCTATTTTTACAGTGTAAACCTTAAATATGCCGCCTCAGAACAATTAAATGTCATTTTAAACACAGTTTAATACATTATGCTTAAAGAAATTGTTAAGGTAAACCCGTATTCACCTCTTTAAGATATCCAACTCAGAAGGTCGCTGGACATATGTATTGGGAATGTTTTTCAGGGAGTAACTCCTGATCTACTCGGGCTAAAAATACAAACGAGGGCTCGTTGGAAAGGTCTCCTGGAGATCAATCGAACTGTGGAGTTTTTTAAATTGTGCTTCAGAAAACGTGCTCCCAGGTCGGCTACACCCTGCCCTGAGTCCCTTTGTGGGAAAACATCCAGAAAAAGTATATTTATTGCTACAAAAAAATAAAAAAATTTTTGCATTTGATATTTGCATTTGACTGAATCCACGACTCGTGATCTGCGTGAAACTGGGGGTCTGGTTATATATACTACACAGTGGCCTCAGCAGCCATTATATATGTCATCAAATGTTTCAACAGTCTGTGTGTTTCCCTTTACTGTCATTACTTCTGTCCTTTCCTGGAAATTGCTGTTGATTTTGCTTTAAGGGCAGATTTGTGTTTTTTTCTTCTTTTCTTTGCAAACAGCATCAAGGATGTGTAGAATGGGTCAGGCGGTGATGATTTAAAGCAGTTATGTGCTTGTTCCTCTTTCGCCATTGCCACTACTTTTATGTGAAGTGGACTCTGAGAAACTTCTCTACCCTAATTACCTCCTGAGCGGTTCCTGATCAGACCCACGAATCGAGGACACCTCCCGGTATCTGATCTGTTCTCAGCCAGACGCGAACCCTTTATTAGGGCAGTACTTGGTGTGAAACTGATGACTTTTCACAAGTCTGTGAGAACGCAGTTACAGAGCAAAACGAATAGTGAGAAACGTCTGTGATGTCGATGAGAGGGGTGGGGGTGGGGGGTGGGGGGGGCGCAGTTTTTGTTGGGAGCACACAGCAGTAACTGGTGGCCTTTAAGATGGAAAGATTTGATATTATACTTAGCAATCAAGGCTCTTGTGCTGTTTTCTGAGGTTTCCTGCTTTTTTCTGACTCAGAAAATATACACACCATTTACTTAATGTCGGATTTGGCCTGTAACTTTAACACAGTGCTCACAGACCTCACAGAACGGAGTCCACCACTACCAGCTGAACAAGAGAATAGGTGCATGCATTAATGTTGTGTGTGTGTGTGTCTCATCCATCTCCTATGGCAGTGATGGGCCCCAGCTCCCTCTGCCTCTGTGCTCTCACTGAGTAGATTGTTGTAATGAGGATTACTGGGCTAAATCCTGGCTGTGGCTCGCCTCCAAAAGATTTGGTTTGGGCTGGCTAATCTAATGAAAGTGCTGTTGGGGGGTGGGGTGTAGTAGGGGGGGCCTACGCTGCCCCGATCACATGCTGCTGTCCTCTCCGATAACCTAGCCACCTCTCTGCATGCGAGAGGCAAAATTGCAAATCCCGTAACGCCACAGTGCATTAGAATATGGTGTTTGATTCAGTCCCCTCAGTCCCCACTCTGTAATCATTCAAATCTCTTCCTGATTAAGAGACACCGTCCAATTTGTCTGTCCGCACGAGTGTCTGATCTCCTCATACTGGTGAGCACACCTAAGCACACCTAAGCCAGATAATGCCAAGTTTAGCACCTTTCAGATCACGCTTTAATTAAAGCTACACTCGTGGCCTGACTCCACCCCTGCAGGTTAAATAACATCAGAGCTGCTCTCTCTGCCGTGGTCTCCCTTGTGTTTACTCTGATTTGCCGTTTCGGATGGTTAAATGAGTTTTACAGTGTATTTTGTGATTATGGCAGGATCTAAAGTCCACGGTTTGTCTCTTTCACACTCTTACTGTAGTCTTAAGTACTTTAGAGACGGCTTTTGGTACCGTTTTTGGTTTGTAGTCATGGTTTGTTATAGAAGTCAATGACTGCAGCTTTTGGTGGAATAGAAGTTTGAAGTGAGCTTAGATTCTAATCTGGTTCTTCTTGAATCCAGTTCCTGGTCCAGGACTGTATCACTGGTAAATATGAATCTAATTAACTGTTGAGTTACATCTACAGTCCAGAAGTTGGGTTTAAGGTTCACATTTGAAGACCCCTGTCATGGTGAATGCTCTAATACCATGGTTCTCAGTCTTTTCAGCATTAAGGCCCATTTATCCATCACAGCATGTTGCCAAGACCCACTGCTTTCACCCCTATTTTGGTGGCCATCTTGGAATTTACAGTACCAACTTTAAAACCTCACAATTCCGTATTACACAATTAACTTTGTACCTGTGTAATACACCAATCACGGTGTGAAAAGGGTATTTTGGGACCAATTGCGGACCAATGGCCTGTCTTCGTTTTATACTCGCGGCCCAATCAAAAGCCTTCGCGGCCCATCAGTGGTTGAGAAACCTGGCTCTAATATGTCCATCTTTTATGTACACCAGGTCTGAGTACTGCTAGAAGATCAACCACAGATTAATTGCTCACTGCACAATGTAATGTTTTGTTGTTCAGGTATCTGAAGCGGTTCAAGGTGATGAAGATCAAGGTTCTGCGGAGCTGGTGCCGTCAGATCCTGAAGGGCCTCCATTTCCTCCACACTAGGACTCCTCCCATCATCCATCGGGACCTCAAGTGCGACAACATCTTCATCACCGGCCCCACCGGCTCTGTAAAGATCGGCGACCTGGGCCTGGCCACGCTGAAGCGCTCTTCTTTCGCCAAGAGTGTAATAGGTATGGCCTGGCTCCTCGCTTTCCTCTCTTACTTGGTCAGAATCTGAGTCCTCTGTGAGCAAAGGGAAGGGTGCAGATGTGAGCCTTTTTGTCTTGAGAGGTTTCTGCAGTTTGAAGGCGCCACTGTTGTGTGAAGACCACAGTTTTCCTGGCAGTCAAGGTGTCCAAAGCAAGACGGGGAATTTGGGCTGGGGAATAAGTACAGATACGCTCCGGCTCTCTCTGATTCTTTTAAAGAGGAGAAAACACGTTTTAATCCTGTTTCCCAGCCGAAACCAGTAATGAGCACAACAAACAGCTAACTGGCTTGTAAAGGAATTGGGCGAGACCACTTAAAATTTCCGTAAACAGTGGCGCATTTAAGTCCATAGTAAGCCTCAAGAACCTCTCTTTGTGGAATCACTTCGGGGATTTTCTCATGCTTCGCCAGCAGCTGCACTTTGGTGTGGAGAACTGTGGGCTTTAATCGTTAAAAGATGCTCATTTTGCCAATAATGTTACAATTATTTTTTTTCTCCAGAAGGTTCGCCTCATCACGTTTGTTTTCCTTCCCTCTCAGGAGTTTGAGATGCTGTGATTTCTTCCTTTATAGTGTCCTGCCCTTTGTTTTCCCCTAAAGTTCCCCCTTTTTTCTTTTTCTTGAATTTCCCTACGTGTCCCCTCCCTCTCTCCAGTGTTTGTTTTTCCCCTAAATTGTAGGGCTATAAGCTCACGTGTTCCTCACTGTGCTGTATGGATTATTTAATGTACTGCAGTTCAGACAGTAAGTATTCTGAGAAATGGAGCTGGTAAGTTAACATGCAATGGCTCACAATAAAACAAAGAAATGAACAAACATGTTTGCATTTTTCTGTGCAAGGCCTTCCCTGTTACAGGTGCACAGGAACGTGATCTTTATGATTCTCTTGCTTTGAGATGAGCTTTTCTGTCTCCTGTGTGATTAACCGTTCCCCGTTTCAGGCTAACCGCCAGGTGAGTGGATGTAGACTTTTCTCGTTAAATGCTGGTGAAAGGATGCTGGCGTAGAAATGCTGTGAAAAGCCCATCTCTGCTGCAGCTGAGACTAAACCGGGGATGACCCTGAGCCTGCTTCATATAGACCATGCTTTACACCCTGTAGTGCTTGTTAACCCGGGGTGGGGTGGGGTGGGGTGGGGTGGGGGGTGTGGGGGGTAGTTGGCCGGTCCTCTGTGCACAGTTACCCCGGAGCAAAAGGCCTTGCATAGAAAAACACGGACTCGTTTCTCTGCTGAATAACTGAGAGCGGTTTTCCTCCTCCCTCTTCCTTTTTGTTTTTCTTCTTTCTTGTTTTTGTTTCTTTTGCTCCTTTCTGCTCCTCTCTCTCTCTCTCTCAATCTCTCAATCTCTGAACCTCCCTCCTTCTCTCTTCTGCTCTTTTGCTATGTCTTCTTTCTCTTTCTCTTTCTTTTTCATTCTTCTTTTCTCTTTCTCTCACACCTGTTCTTTTCCTTTTGTCACTCTCTCTATTTCTTTCCTTCTTGCTCACTTTTCTATATCTCTCTTCCCCTGACCCCCTCTCTCCTCCTTTCCCTCTCTACCTCCCTCTTTGTTTTTCTTTCCCTCCTTTTCTTTGTACTCATTTTTCTTCATCACTTTCTCTCTCTCTCCTCTTCTTTTCTCCTCTCTCTGCTTCACTCTCTATCTCTCCTCTTTCTTCCTCTCCCTCTTTCTCTTTTTTCTTTCTCTATTTTCTCTCCTTTCTTTTTCTGTTGTCTTTGCTCTTTCTTTCTCACCCTTTTCCCACTCTCTGTTGCTCTGTCTCTCTCTCCTTTCTTTCTCTCTCACGCTCTATCTCTCTCTCTCTCTCTCCCCCTTCTTGTTATCTGTGTCTTTTCTTCTTGCTTGCTTTTCTGTCTTTCTCTCTCTATTCCTCTCTCTCTCTGTCTTTTTTTTTCTTCTCAGGGTCATACGGAGCGACGGCGCCCCTCTCCTCTCGTCTCTCTCCCTTCCTTCTGTCCTCGCTGGCCCTGCTGGGTGAGTACGGGTCCGAGCCTCAGAGTTCTGAATGGTTCTTTTGATTTAAGGTACCCCTGAGTTCATGGCGCCTGAGATGTATGAGGAGAAGTATGACGAGTCGGTGGATGTGTATGCCTTTGGGATGTGCATGTTGGAGATGGCTACCTCAGAGTACCCGTACTCCGAGTGTCAGAACCCAGCTCAGATCTACCGCCGGGTCACCAGCGTAAGTATCCCGCCTCCGCTCCCGCCGCCTGACACGCTGCTCTCCTCTCCCTCCCTCATCCCATCCCTCTCCAGGCCCCACCCCCTCTCTTTATCTCCCTCCTTCTCCTCTCCTTACTCCTACCAAACACCCTCTGCTGCCCTAACACTCGCATTCATCAGATCTCCACACTAGAGCCTCTGCTCGTCTAACTAAACTCAGGCGCTCCATTATTTAATAGCGGCTCGTGGCCTGTCTGTTGGAATCGTCTCATCTCCTTTCAAGTAGGCTATAAATAAAGCTCTGCAAACTTTTCGTGACAGTGGCATGGAGACAATAAAACGTAGCTTTGATTTGATTCATTTTACAGGCATGCAGCTGTCAAACGTGGCTTCCATCAGGACCTTGTCTAGTTTCTTAGTAGACCAAGTTTCTGAGCTGTAGTAATGTCTACGTCCTCTTCTGTGTATGAAACATGCTTCTGGCAAGTCTGACTTGATTCAGATGTTAATAATAATAATAGTAATAATAATAATAGTAATTTTTTATTTATATAGCGCCTTTACAGAGCTCAAGGTCGCTTTACAGTAGGTATGGTGGAAAAAAGAAAAAATGAAATAAACAGACAAGTAAATTCCATGATATTGTTAACAGAACGGAGTGAGCGTGGTAGAGAGTTCCAAAGTTTAGGAGCATTGACACTGAAAGATCTACCGCCCATGGAGGAGAGGCGGAACTGAGGGACAGTGAGAAGGCCAGAGCGGGTAGGAGTGTAGGGGATTAGCAGGTCGGAGAGATAGGAGGGAGCTCGACCATTTAAAGATTTGAAAGCCAGGAGGAGAACTTTGAATTTTATACGGTAAGCGACAGGGAGCCAGTGAAGGTCATAGAGGATTGGGGTGATATGATGTTCACTTCATAATCTTTGGATAAACCCAGTCAGATTGTGACCGTTTACACGCTGTTTACCTGTTGCCTTTAAAATACACGGAATAATAAAACATGAAATGTGCCATAACCTGTGCTCAAGCCACCTTTTGTGTTTTATTTTCTCCTGTTTGATAAATTCAACAAATAAACAGTGAGGTGAGTTTCTCGGACAGGGATGCAGTCTAGTCCTGGATAGGACTTTTCCATTGTGTGGAAACTGTAGTCCCTAACTAAGCTTAATCCTTGTCTGGGAAAGTGACCCATAGTGTGCAGAAGTGTGTTGTGTGTTTATTTTCACTTAGAAAATCTACAAAGCTTGTAATTTCGCCCACAAATGTTCTGCAGACGACTGTTTGGCAGAATAACTGGTTCATTTGTGCAAATAAACAGCTTTGAAGCTGCAGTGATTCAGTTTTCATTTTTAGATGGACAATGCTGTTGACCCTGAATGTGTGTGTGTGTTTTTTGTGTATGTAGGTGTGTGTTGTTTCCCAGCGAGTTCAGGCCATTGTTAACGGTTACGCAAAACTTCAGTCCTTCATATAAATCCAATCTAAATCCAGTCCTTAATAGCTGGCCTTTCATTTCCTTCCACGAATTGCTTGTTTTGCTTTTGCAGGCTTTTAGAAGAAAATCAGGCAGTCATGAGTCTTTACGAGGTCAGTTTGTGTCACTGGAGTGGTCATGTGATGCTGACAAGCAGTCTTCTTCAGGGAAATTGCTGTTGGATCTGGGGATGCACCGATACGAGAACTGTGGGCAGATTAGGACATTTAGATATTTTTTCATCTGCTGATGCATTCTAAATGTTCGCACACAACCCCAGGCTTTACAACATAATAGAATACATAGAACCAAATAGTACTGTTTAAAATAAGTCCAATTTTAATCTGTGGCCAGTAATTTTATTTTTAAGCTGTTATCTTCCGATACCGATATGATCCTGATATCGCCAGACATACCTTTCCCATTCAGGGAAGGCAAGAGGAGGCCTTCATTTATTTATTTATTATCTGTAATGCACATTTTGCATGTTTATGTAATTATATGCATTGCATACATATACATTATTTATGTGTGTAAGTAAGTAAGTGAACTTTATTGTCATTCATTGCCATTGCTTTGTGCTCTGGGACGCAGTCATGCTGGAATAGAAGCATGGTGCTGTATAGAATGTCTTTGTCTGCTGGAGCTATAAGATTACCACCTGAATTCAATAACTAAGAGGAGTGTCCCAATTCTTTTGTCCATATAGTGAACATTTTTGTTGTAAGTATCATGTTAATCCTGAGCTTAGACGCAGTCAGAGTCTGCTTTGCTTGATTCCAGGGTGCCGTGCTCCTGTGTATTATTATGAAGGTGGCTGGAGATTGAACTAGGTATTAATCCCTGGTGAGTCACCAGCTGGGGGCAGTACTGACACTGCGGGATTCTGTTCTGTCTGGTGCAGCGTAAACTGCATAAAACTGCTCATTATTTTGTGCAGATTTTAGTGTTTTCATTCCAGGTTTACCGGAGCCCGAACAGTAACACTGTCTCATACCCCAGCTGATCATTATCATCACTCTTCAGATGCCTTTCATGCCGTTGACGTCTTTCTGTAAGCCCCAGCGATGCGTATCTTTGCTATTTCCTGTCACTCTCACCTGAAGTCAGCCTCCATCTCGGCTACACCCGTGTGCCATGGCGTGCGCGCACACACACACACACACACACACGAAACGCAACAGCTGTGTCGCTAAAGAGGATCCAGACAGCTCCTGAATCAGCTTGGCTCACGGCCCCGGAGCCTCTGAGACAGAGTGTGAGACAACAGAAGGCTCCAGAAAAGTGCGGACGGAGCCGGCGATGCCGAGGCTTGTCTGTTTTTGTACTCGTCAGCGCTCTGTGAAGAGAGACAGATGGACAGGTGGCAGTTTCCGTCTATCCCCCTGCACCTGTTGGCCAAAAGGGAAGTCTGGGACATGTCCTGGATTCCGCTGCTCTGTCTCGTTTGCTCCGTCTTTCAGAAAAGCTGCTGGACGCGAGAACGCGTGGCATTTAATCTCGCGCAATCCAATAGCACAGACACAGCAAGCTGCAGAGAGAAGCAGTTTAAAATGGATGCAATACAAGGACGTTTTAAACTCCATGTCCCTCAGTCTTTTAGACCTGCCCTGTCCTGCCCTGTCCATCCCTGTCCTGCCCTGTCCAGCCCTGTCCATCCCTGTCCTGCCCTGTCCATCCCTGTCCTGCCCTGTCCATCCCTGTCCATCCCTGTCCTGCCCTGTCCTGCCCTGTCCATCCCTGTCCTGCCCTGTCCTGCCCTGTCCAGCCCTGCACTGCCCTGTCCTGCCCTGTCCATCCCTGTCCATCCCTGTCCTGCCCTGTCCAGCCCTGTCCCGCCCTGTCCATCCCTGTCCTGCCCTGTCCAGCCCTGTCCCGCCCTGTCCAGCCCCGTCCTGATCTGCCCCTCCTGCCCTGCAAGTTCTCTCTTATGTAACTGAATTACATGTTATGAAGTTATGAGATCTTCTTTCAGTCAGGATCAACAGCTGTGGCCCAAAGCAACCTTTTTGATTACTTTATTTGTGTATACTATATTGGTCCCAGAGGAAATTACAGCGTTTAACCCGTTCACCTGAATAAAGCAGTGGACTGCTCACAACGGTGCCTTCAGGGACTGTATGTGGGATGGTATCTAGCTCAAGGGTGCCTAGTGGTGCCACTGGCAGTCCTGGGAATTTAACAAATTACCTTTTGATCACAGGAGCAACTCCCCAACCACCAAGCCACCATCTGTTTAGTGATGGTGTTGAACTTTTAATACAATAAAGGAGTTTTTCTACATTTTTTTAATGGCTGTGAGTGAATCCTTCAACACTTTCTTGATGTTCTGAGGCATGAACAAATCTGAGGCATGAACAAAGTGGATGTTGTGTAGTCATTATTGAACAAATGGCCAAAATGTGATGGAAAAACTATATGTGCATATGTATTTGTGAAGAAAGCGGACGGTTTTATGCTGTTTTGAAGTGAACATGCCTCTACGGCTGTGTAGTCTTGCAGAGCCAGGCATGATCTCGCAGCGAGAACGTCTTGAGACACCATGAGATGTTGTGGGTGCTCTAATGTGTGTAGGAACTAGGGCGAAACAAGCTGCGATTGTGATTTAAATTGTGATTATTTTCTTTAAAATAGGCCAAGACTGCAGTGCAGACCAGAATATACGCCTGTTCTGGTTTGTAGTGGAATGTAATGTTCCACGTTGCCAGTTAATGGGGACTGTGTTGTCTTGTACACAGTGCATGAGTTACTGTGTTTTATTAGGTCACGTTTTCCCGTGTATAGTTTGTCCAGATAACATTGTTAATCGTGTAGTCTATAGTTAACGTGGCAGCTTTTGCCTTTTGAGAGTTGCACAGCTTCAGTCAGCTTGTGATTATGATGTTGACTGTTAATCTTTCAGCCCTGGTGGGAATGCAGACATGGGGCTAAACAGATTGTAACATCTCTAAACCAGTCAAGCGCGTCATTAAGGCAGAGCTCGAAGTTTGCGATGGGTATTTATCAACATTATCCAACAGATAACAGGCCATACATGTAATGCTAGTCTGCATGACTGTAAAATCCCTAATTAAGGACATAGGAGATTCCAGAGGCTTGAGGGTAATGTCTTCAAAGTATTCAGAGACTTCGAAAACACAGCTGTTATTAATGAACATTAACTATTGGTAGCATTTCACCAGCTAGCTGTGTTTGCTCAGCATTGAATGTGGGGTTTGTAGGGGGCTTACACTTGTTAGTGGCTGAGTTCCCCATCAACCAGTGTTCATTAAGCTGTTCCCTGATGTGTGTTCTCATTGTCAATTGGTTAGAACTGTGTAAAAGGGGCAAGAGAAGTGAAAAGGACATCTGGACAAGAATAATGGTGTTACTTGTGTGCTGAACAGAGGCGTTTTATATGTAGTACAGTGGTGGAATGCACTCTGACCAGGTTGGTCGAAAATGAGATACATCAAGATCAAAACTCATACAAGTCCTCTTTGTTTTCCTCCAGTCTTGTTCTTGTTTGTATTTGACTTTTCAAAAGTACTATCATTTCAAAATCCCTGCAACCCCCCCCCCAAGTCAGAGCATTAATGAGTGGTTCTTGATGCTTGATGGGCACTTTGACTCGGGCTCAGTCATTTGGAGGTAATGTCCGAGTTATTTTAGGCCCTGGTCGTTCTCATGGAGACGGCTTATTCCACCAGACCCTAAAAGCAATTATGGCACATGCTGCCCCGAAGAACTGGAGCTGAAAATAAAATGCCTCAGATGGGGCGCTTAACTCTTTTGTACATCGCTTTCAGATTCGGAGAACTTCAGCCGTCCATAATTGCCTTTGTTCTTTTATCAGCCTCCACCTTGCGTTCCACCTCCAGCTTCTCCTGCTTCCACTTTCGGAAGAAGCACGAAATGATTACCACTAATTTCCCCCTCTTTTGTTGGCCACTGAAAGAGTGGGAGGCAGCATGCATCCGGCTTAAAGGGACCCATTCACTGGAAGCATCCGTAATGAGCTTTTTTAATCGCCTTGTTATCGCAATACTTCGCCTTTCTGACTTAATTCTGTTAGACCTTCCGTCACGCTTAACTTTGTTTGGCATCGGAATCTGACGGAGGGAGCAGGCTTATATAAGGAGCGAATGCTGAGGCTTGTCAAAGTTGGTGGGGGGGGGTACGTTGGTAAATAGCGCGGCAGACTGCAGAGTACGGCAGCGCATAGCCCTCAGCACTCAGTGTACCAGGTTATCTTCGGTAAGTCCCTCAAACCTTTTTCTTCCACCTCTTGGGCGGCCGTCTTGACAGCCAGACCTTTGCTTAGTCACTTTAAGGTGAAAGGAGTTCTGCTGAAATGTTTGTCTGTGGAATAGAAAGTGTTTATGAGGAGGGTTTGTGTGGATTTTGTGGGAGAGGTTTTTCTGTGTTCAGGTCCAGTGAGAGGACCTTGCTGCCAGTGGTTGGATCTCCAGTGTTAAGAGGTGTAATAACGTACAGTTCATTACTCTGACCTGAGCGTAATTACTGCCCCCGCACCACTATTCACTCCTAATGACTCACCGTTTTGCCACATCCCATCCTTGTAATCCTCAGATTGGAATCGTGAATTGGAAAGGTACCTTCATATGATAGTGCTGGTAGGATTAACGAGACACTCATTTTTATCTAGTACATTGTAGCGCTGCACAATAGATCACAAATGTATCATCATCGCGATATCAACATGCGCAATATCCATATCAAAGCCAAAGACTGACTGAACTGCAGTAAACTCTTCACCCAGAGCCACA